>CM053575.1:75955425-76127082 GCA_028646485.1 Cryptoprocta ferox
TTTCCTGTCATTCCTTTCTGGACTGCCAAGTTTTGTTAGATAGGTCTGTAACCACTCTGATAGGTTTCCCTTTGTATGTTAGGACCCTTTTATCCCTAGCTGCTTTCAGAATTCTCTCTTTGTCTTTATATTTTGTCAGTTTCACTATGATATGTTGTGCCGAAGGTCTATTCAAGTTACGTCTTAAGGGGGTTCATTGTGCCTCTTGGATTTCAATGTCTATTTCTTTCCCCATAGTAGGGAAGTACCCAGCTATAATTTGATCAAATACCCCTTCAGGACCTTTCTCTGTTTCTTCATCTTCAGGAATTCCTATGATACGGATATTGTTCCATTTGATTGTATCACTCAGGTCTCAAATTCTCTTTTCGTGCTCTTGTATGAATTTCTCTCTCTTTTTCTCGGCTTTCTCTTTTGCTATAACTGTGTCTTCTAATTCACTTATTTTCCTCTCTGCCTCTTCAATCCGTGCAGCGGCTGCCTCCATTTTATTATGCACCTCATTTATAGCCTTCTTTAACTCATCACAGCTATTTTGAAGGCCCCTAGTCTGTGTATCAATAGCTTCTTTGATGTTTTTTTCAAGTCCAGTGATTAATTTTATGACAATTGTTCTAAATTCTTGTTCAGTTATGTTGGTTATATCTGTTTTGAGCAGTTCTGTGGCTGTGACTTCTTCCTGGAATTTCTTTAGAGGAGAGTTCTTCCATTTCGTCATTTTGGCTAGCTTTCTGTCTCTTGTCAGTTTTAAGAGCTCATTATGCACTGTGTACCTGTTAGTATTGCTCTATTAAAGGAGGCTCATTGACTGTCCAGGGCCTGTCGTTTCAGGAAGTGTTCTTTTAATGGTGTCTCTCAGTTTCTCTTGTTGTGCCTTTGATTATTTTACTTCCCTAGTCAGTGATATTTGGGACTCTCCACCATGTGTACTTTGGCTTGTTTCTTGAGGTATCCCTGAAAAGGAAAACAGACTAACACACAGGGAACAAAAGCATATAAACGCACAGTCAAATCAAACAAACAAGCAAACCAAAAGGGGAAAGGAAGTAAAGAAAAGGAAAGTAAAGGAAAGAAAAGAAAAGAAGAAAAGAAAGAAGAAAAAAAAACAAGGTGGGGACAGAGACAGCAAAAGACTATAGACAGTCTAAAAGTGTATAACCATCTGATAGGAGAGATAAGAATGAGATAAGGGAATTATATCTGGATGGCACGAGAATAAAAGGAGAAGAAAAGAAAAAAGGGGGGGAAGCAGCTCTCCCGTGTGGATGGGCGTGGTTTGGCATCAGGTCAGGTCTTCGGGGCTGCTCTCCGAGGCCCACCTTGGTGGTTGTGGGGAGAAGAATGGCGGCGTTTCAAGCTCTGCTCGAACCAAGCGTTGCAAGCTGCTCTTCTGAGTCCGATCTCCCTGTGCCGCAGGAAGCCAATTGTATTTTCCAAGCTCCACCTCGCTTCCAAATCCTAGTCCATGCAGTTCAACACTGTCACCGGAGATGAGATGCACTCCCGCTGGCGGCCGGCCTCCAGGCCCGGTTTGCGCTAGCGGTGCCGCCGCCGCTGCCGCCTTTCACGGGGCTTGTGCTGGAGGCAGGGCTGCCTTTCGCTGGCAGCCTTTCCCGGTGCCACTTGGAATGGATGCCGCTGCCGCTGCGCCCAAGAAAGAATTCGCCGGCCAGATGGGACGGATTTCTCTCCCCGCGCCCAGCAGTTATATATGGGGAGACGGGGGAGTTTTTCCTTTTTTAGAGATGGTTCTATGTGCGTTTTCCATCTCTCTTTCTCTTCCCCTTATCTCTCCGGGGCACAGCACACTCTCCCTGTGTTGTGCTGGGGCTCCTTCCCCCTGCACCTCTGGGGCCCCCCCGTCCTCCAATTTCCCAGTTCACAATCACTCACTCAGGCATCTTTGAGACTGTCTTCTTTCTGGTGTCTGTTTCTTCTTTTCCTCCACTTGCAAATCAGTGTATTCTCCCTTCAGTCCTTCTCAGTTCAATCAATGTGGGCGAGTGCAGATTACAGAGCTCCCTACTTCTCCACCATCTTGCCCTCCCTATTATTAATATATTATTTATAAATTATCAGGAAAATGGAGTAAAAACTTCAAATAAATATTTTCTAATTTAATGTATTTTCCCCAAATAAATGCTTTTCAAAGAAGAAAATTTCGTTTTTTAAATTCCTCCTAGCATGGGATCTGTACCTAGAGTCCTTATTCATTTGGGCACAACTATTACTGGCACTCCTAAAGAAATAGCAATACCAATACCAAAGATGTGGACTAAAGCATATTCAGCCATAATTCTCCTTAATAATCTTGAGAATGGAGGAATTTTTTTATATTCTGAAAGAAGTTTACCAAGATTATAAAGTAAAATAACCATCTTATCTCCACCTTATTCTTCTCACATATATTTAAGCCCAAGTGAAAGGTAAAATAATTATTAAATGTCCAGGAGCTATACTTTCACTTGTGCAAATATTCCCTTCCCCAGCAAAAGAAACTTGGCCACTAGAAAATAATGCAAGCAGTTCAGAAGGAATTCAGGAGAAGTACCTCAGGATACATACCAAAAAAGTAAGGTCTTGTTTTTCTAGTCTATATCTAAGAAATATCTTTTCTTAGATATACAACCACTTTTCCATACATCTCCCCCACCAACCTCTACTTTCTGCCTATTTACAGAGCCAGGGAGACTAAGGGAAAATCAGGCTCAAAGTTTACTGGTTATTATGTGATCCATCAATACAGACAGAAGTTTATGTTTACTTATTTAACTTAGATATCAGGGCCTTCCAGACTCCTGAGATATATGTACACTTTAATTGATATTTTATTCCACGCCCTGCAGAATTCTGAAGCCCACCTCTATATTTTTTCAGCTTCTCAAGGGACTCAGTGTTTATGGTCATTCTAGTTTCATTGATGTCCTGTATCTTTCAGCTCTTCCTTCATCTTATATGCACCCCATGTAAGGACTCAGCCTCTTTCTTGTGATACCCCAAAATTAAAAAGACTCATATATAATGGCTTATACCATTCTCATACATGTGATTATGCTTGAAATTTTTCATTATAAAATATTTTTTAAAATGAAAACAGAAATGGCTTATATATTATTAAATATGTGCATGTACAAAGCAGACTTAAATGTTGGCAGGAGCAGGCAGAGGGAAAAGCACACCTTAGAAGCAAGTATCTGAAAATTGTCAATAGGAAGTCCTGTTATTAAAAGTGCATTTGGCCATCCTCCATTCTGTAGCTTCTTACTGGTACTTGTGCTAACCAATTTCTTATCATCTTGCTTATATCATCATGCTGACTTCTCCCCACCTTCCTCTTTCCACTGGGGCTTCAGATTTCTTGCCCTTTATTATGAAAAGCAGCTGTCCCCACTGACTATTCCCAAGATGCTCAGCTGCTGATTAGGTCTTCCTTTTAATAGGATCCATCCTTCTCAAGGGGCATTTATAGTAAAACCAGCAAAAATTTATTGTTATGCCTTTAAGCATGCTCATGCCCATTATTCTGTTAGCTCAGACATATAGACTAGCCATTTCCAGATTATGCCTTTCAGAATAGCAGTACTGCGTTAATTTTTTGTTTAGAATTACCTCTTTGGATAACTCACTCCTCCCAGCTTGTTAAGGAGAATTTGAGAATAGTCTTGAAAATACGATTTCCTTTATACTTAAAGATAGCTGTCATGACAACTGCCATTCTGTAAATGTCCAGATTCACAAAGTACTCCCTGGCCTCCTTATTGTCAATAACTATTTCTGACATGTCTTGATAACTCCTTAACCTTCTCATATTTCTCATTCTAATTCATCTTTTCTAAGTCAGAATTTTAAAATGAGCCAAGATTTTCTAAAGTACCTAAGACTAACCATTAATTTAACGTATCTTTTCACTTAGTATACCCACTTACTGACTGATAGCATCACATCTCCCTGGATGTATTGGTAAAAGCCACATTTAATTTCAAACTCCTTTTGCTGCCATTAACTGATATTTTTCCTGCTTTAGCTTTTGTTTCTAAATCTCAACTGATCCACAAATTTTTCTTCAACTCTGGATTTTACAGCAACATTAGATATGCATTACTAGCTGCATTTTTCTTTGTCATAAGAATTGTAATTTATTGAACCATAATAACAATGTCCTCTAAAATAGTCACTCCCCTGCCAATCCCAACCAATTTACATACTTTCCTATTGCCATAAATTTGCTTTCTAATTACCTCATGTGGATGATCAGAATTCTAATTCATTATACTGCTACAGTCAAAATGAGAAGCATAAATTCTGATACAATTATCATTTTTTTAAGGCGAAAGAATCTGCTATGGGCATGCTCTGAGAAATGTGTCTGATTCCTCAAATCTTAACAAAGTACCCATTGCTATATCACTAAATACAGTTCCTATTGCAGTATATCTCATACTTCATTGCATTGATATCCATCTCCATTATTATACTTTAAGTGCCATTAAAGCAGAAATGATATAACCTCATTCTCTTATGAATCTCCAATATATAGCACTATTCCTGGCCCACATGGTATGCCCGATAAATATTTGATGATACTGTTATCATTCTCCGGCTACATTGAGGCTATGACTTCCTTCCCTGTAAGTATGTCAGTACATACAATTATTGCACAGGTTATATACTTTTCAAGAGAAGTTACTTCTCTCCTGAGACCCTGAAGTAAATTTCAATCTGTGAAAGATAAAGGAAATGAAACTGAGGGACCATACCTTACCAGAATGCAAAGGGGAAGATCAGATGCAGGCAGACTTCAATATATAACAGTATTGCTCTACTAAAGTTTATTCTCCTCTATGTACATTAGTTCAAGCTCAAAACATATTTTTATAAAGAATAAAGTATAAATTTTTATCTAACTTCCTAAGGCAGTCACCTTCTATGATGCAATTGAAATGCTGACCACTGACAATGAACAGTAATGGTAACAGATGTAGCTTTCTCTTATTAAGCTTACCACGCACCAGCTCCTATGGTGGGTATTTTACATGCATTCTCCCATTTCATTCTCCTAACAAAACCATGAACGAAAAATGATTATCTTTATTATATACAAGAGGCACTTGAGGTTTAGAAAGATTAGTATCTTGCCCAAATTTGCCCAGACCGGAATATGGAGATTGTGTTTTGTTTTGTTTTGTTTTGTTTGTAGGAGCTTGTTTTGAATTGGGATCTGTAAGTAGAAACAATATAATATAGCTTTGAAACAGCTCTGAACCGAGCATCACAACGCTAACCTTCCAATGCAATTTCTTCCCTAACTAGCCACCTGATCTTGTATAAATTGCATAACTCCTATGTTCTTTGCTTTCTAATATGTAAACATGGGATAATTCTATGTTCTAATTTGTAATTCTGAAACTGCCATGAATACATGTTCTGTTCTAGTACCAAAGACAGGTGTCAAAAAAGCCTTACCTTACCAGCCAAAGTATCCAAATGCCAGTTCACAGAAAAGCAAATGACAATAAAAGTAAAAATAAAAACACTAAAATTTTACCTTTAAGCCATTTCCTACATCTTAAGGATTTATTATTGATATATTTAAGAAATTATCACTTTGGTCCTTTCTTTACATTAAAAAAATTAATGTTTATTTTTGCGAGAACCACACAGACAGAGAAAGAGACAAAATGTGAGTGGGGGAGGGACAGAGAGAAAGGGAGACATAGAATTTGAATCAGTCTCCAGACCCTGAGTGGTCAGCACAGATACTGATGTGGGACTCGAACTCACAGACCGCAAGATCATGACCTGAGCTGAAGTCGGATGCTTAACTGACTGAGCCACCCAGGCACCCCCACATTAGTCCTTTCAATTGAAGAAGACGGCTGTAAGTACTCACTCAAGATACTAGTCATTTCAATAACCAAGAATAAAAGACTTTTAGTGATAAGCCCCTTTACTACCTACTGTTCTAGTCTCAAGTATCACCATCCCCGTATGTCTTCTGTCTATTCCATATCTAATGCTCTGGTTTCATATTGCTTAGGTGTATTTTTTCATCTTCTCTTATCTTTTCCTAGAATTCTCATCCCTTTCTCCAACTGGTGAACTCTACTCATCTTCAGATACTGAGTTCAGACATCACCTCCCCTAAAACGCAACCCACAGACAGTTAAATTCTCTCTTCTGTATTTTCATAGCATCTTTTGTATACTTCCACTGCTGCACATAGCACATACATTATATTTGCTTACATATCTGTCAAAGATGTAAGCTCCCTCAGCTCAAAATGTGACATAGAGTAGTCAGTCAATAAACATTTGGAATCCTCAATTGAGTATCAAATGTTTAAACCTCTGCTCTTATTTCCAGGTTTTTTATAGGCAAGAGGGGCACAGCAACAGTCAAGTTATTGAAACACAGAAACCTCAAGCAGTAATACCACTCCCCGATGCTGGAGTCTATATTATTGAAGTTCGAGCATACAGTGAAGGAGGGGATGGAACGGCTAGTTCTCAAATCAGGGTACCATCCTATTCAGGTACGTTTTGACATAATAGGCTTAATTTGATGACCATCAACAATGTTAAATAGTGTAAGCCTCATCAAAATTAATATGATGAATTGCATGGTTGAAATGAATGGTCTCATTTCTTACTCTGATTTCCATACCATCCTCCAATTAATACAAACCATGGCAGTATGTCCATAATTGCAGAATTTCTACAAATCTAGAAAGGGGCTGGTATTTTCATTAGAATGATTTGTGAAATTTCCTTGCCTATCATAGTCTCAGGCAGCGCCTTGCTGGCCATTTCAGCTTTGCAATATTTTTTTAGTGTTTATTTTTGAGAGAGAGGGACAGAGCATGAGCATTGAGCATGAGCATGAGCATGAGCATGAGCATGAGCATGAGCATGAGCAGGGGAGGGGCAGAGAGGGAGACACAGAATCCAAAGCAGGCTCCTGGCTCCAAGCTGTCAGCACAGATCAGCACTGAGCCCAACACAGGGTTCTAACTCAGGAACCATGAGATTATGACCTGAGCCAAAGTCTGACATTTAACCGAGTGAGTCATCCAGGTGCCCCTGCAATGTTGCTTTTAAACTGCCATTGCACTATTTTAACATCCTTTTTTTTTTTATTATCTTGGTCCCCTTTATCATTAGATAATGGAGAATGAAATATAGGAAGGTTCAAAAGAGATTCTTCTTAAAATTAAACTTTGACCATGTTTATTGGTTTCAAAAGAAGTTCTAAATTCTATTGTGTATTATTTTTGTTTGTTTTCCAGCTTTATTGAGATATAATTGATACAAAACATGTTGTAGATTTAAGGTATAAAACTTTTTGATTTGATACACTTATACATTGCAAAATTATTACCACCATAGCATTAGCTAACACCTTCATCACATCATATAACTGCCATTTCTTTTTGTAGTGAGAACATTTAAAATTTACTCCCTTAGCAACTTTCAAGTATGTACTACAGTATTATTAACTGTACGTTAGATTTCCGGAATTTATTTGTGCCTCATTGTTATTAGCAATATTAATAATTTCCAGCCTTTACTGAGCCTTTATTATGTGTTAGGCATGATCATAAGTGCTTCAATTACATCACCTTATTCAGTCTTAGTAACAATTATATGAAGTAGATGGCCATTATTCATATTTTACAGAGACATTTTAAGTAACTTGCCTAAGATCTAAGTGGAAGAACCAGGATTTGGACCCAGGTATGCTTGTCTCCAAGGCCGCATATCTTTACCACTACCATCATTATTACATCAGCAAAGGAATTAAAGGACAAAAAGCTCTACACATTTGGAAATGAGTAACCATTTCACTGATGTAGTCAAAAAAGGAAACAAAAGATTTAATAAAGTATGCAAATCTCTCATTGAGAAAATATTGGGCAATTTTCATTAAACACTTGAATAAAAAATGTTTAATGTGCACTTAATTATGAACATCATTTATTGAGTTATCATTCTCAAGCAGAATTGTCAGCCTAAAGGGAGGTATCCAGTGATATCCTGTAGGACTCTGTATGTGGCTTTATTGTATTCAACATATTTATCAATTGAATTAAGACCAGAGGCATTGTATATGAATTTTTTGATGCCAGAAAATGAGGTAAAAGGCAAATATAGGGAAAAAATCATTAGATTGAAACTTTGAGAAAAAGCTATTGACATAACATTTGATAAGTAAATTCTTACATAAAAATACAAGATGAGGGGTGCCTGGGTGGCTCAGCTGGTTAAATGTCTTACTCTTGATTGTGGCTCAGGTTATGATCTCACATGTTGTGAGATCCAGTCCCGTGTTGGGCTCCGTGCTGATTGTGGAGCCTGCCTGGGATTCTCTCTCTCCCTCTCTCTCTGCCCCTCCCCTGCTCTCTCTCTCTCTCTCTCTCTCTCTCTCTTTCTCAATAAACATTTAAAAATACAAGATGAAGTAAAGGATATTATTGGGACTATTGATAAAATTTGAATAATGTCTATAAATTTCATAATACATATATCAATATTAACTTTCTCTTTTAAAAAATTCTACTGTGGCTATCTAAGAAAATGTCTTATTTTTAGGAACTATGAATTAAAGTGTTTAGGGGTAAATGTACATCATATCTGCAACTTTCAAATGGTTCAGAAAAATGTATATATTTATAGAGAGAATAATAAAGCAACAATGATGAAACAAACATTTAAAGAATCTGGATGAATTCTTTGTTCAATTTTTATAACATGTTGATACATCTAAAATTATTTTAAAATGAAAAGTTAAAAATAAAATCGTAAGATATAGGAAATTTGACACTTTTTGGAAATTCAGGTGAAAAGACCTAAGAATTTAAATACATTGTGGCCACACAAAAACTTAATACACTATGATTCATTTATAAATGCATAGTTTCAAGAGCAAGAAAAGTAATAATGTCTCCACATTGATTAGTTCACAATTGAACTGTTCATGTGTGGGTCTAAATATTCAAGAGCACCTTGAAAGATTATTTCTGGAAAGTGAAAAAGATGACAACTCTCTTCTTTACTTGCTTCATAAGTCTCAAATTTCTAAAAACAACAATACAATGAGCATTTACTGACCCTTGATCATGTTCTCGTCATTATGCTAGGTGTTTTCCATATATTATCTTATCTTATCATTTTAGTAAACTTCTAAGTATTTTATTATTCTCTAACTCCCCAATAAACAATAAGATTGTAAAGTGTCATCTGGACAATATCACCCCCAAGTTTGGGAGTTATTATTAAAGACCTTGATTCTCCCATTGTACTGTAACTTCTATTCCATGAAAAACAAATAGTCAGCTTTTATATTTTAATTAAAGCAATATGGCTAGTGCAACACATTTCTGAGTTTTAATAAAGTGAAAATTCATAATATTGTCTATCTCAGACCCATAGAATATAAGCAACAATTGGTTTCCTTCTTACCATTTTCCAAAAATCAAAAGTCCTAAGAAGTTCAAGAACTTGCTCAAGTGAAATAGCTATTGGTTTTGCAGCTGGGACTAAAACTTAGTCCAGTGCTGTTGTTTGTGTTTCGTTTTGATTTGCAATACTAAAATAATGTTTTTCTTTGGGGATTCTATGTGAAATTTGAGATATAGTGCTTACTTAGCATTCTGAAACCAAGACGTTTTTGTAAAAGTGTCATCTTAGTTCATTTGACAAGGACTTAGCCATTCTCAAAAAAATAGAAAAGATGATTTCACAGCTTTATTATTAAGCATGCATACCGCTTCAGTGAAGCTTTGTCATCATGCCTTTCTTATAGTTCAGATGTGGACATGCACTTGCGAATAACCTCTTTTGTACAAGTTGAAATACATGTAACATTCTCCAGTATGTTGATTAATAGTTTCATTAGTGCCTTAGCTGTAAAAATTTTCAAAGTAAAGATTTGCTGCTGCTGCTGCTGCTGCTGCTGCGTGTGTGTGTGTGTGTTACTAAACAAATGATTTTTCAGCTCTTAAGTAAACAACTGGGGAAAATTAGACACTATTTCCATAACAAAAATTTAACCAGATCCCGTTAACACTCAAATCTGGCCAGAGAAGATAACTTGACAGAAGGATGATTCCAAAAATTGGATGGTACATTTATTTTATTATTAATCTATCATTAAGGTCTTAATCAAGGTCAAGGCCAGTCATTATTTTAAGAGAGACAACACATAAGAGCATCTGTTTACACTAATCCCAGCTCAATGACTTTAAGCAAGTTGTGTTATCTAAGCTCCAGTTCCCTCATCTGCAACAGGAGGATAAAAACAGTACTTACTGCATAGATATGTTGTGAGGATTGAATAAGATAATATGTATAAAGGGCTCAGTACAGCACATTGCATATAGAAAGCATTCATTAAATATCAATCATGATGATGATTCTTCAGACTTATGGCTTGAGGAACCATTAGTGAAGTTAGGTCTAAGGGTTGACTTAGTTTGTGTGGAGCTTAGTTATGTAGCATTACCTAAACTACTTCAAGCTAATCAATTCAGATCAGTAAGTTTAATCAAACAACCTCCCTAATACATTAACTGCATACAATATTTTGGTCTCAAAAAGGAAGAAATTCTACTGGGTGTTGGGAAAAGTGATGAAAGTTCGCTCTCCTATCCCAAGTTAGGTATGAAAATCTAAAATTTAAGCCTACTCAACTTAAATAATTAAATCAATGAAGAACCCATAAGTATAATAAATTAAATAATTCAAAAATTGACTAAAGTAATTGAATTATGAATTCTTTTTGCCATAAACTTTTGCTAATTATTCTTGCTCCCTTCTCTGAACAATGTTCTATAGAAATTATTTTATAGTTCATACCTGGAATTTGGGATGTTTTCAATCAGTGCATCATTTGTAAAAATTACACTAAATTTCCTGATTAGATGTTTTTTTATATTTGACATAGCCTTTTAATACAGGATTCCATATATAATTCTATCTTCCATGTAATTTTTGGGAGCCCCATACAATGTCTTATTTTATAAGCATACTCTCATCAAACAAACCTATGTTTCATTCATTCATCTTACATACCTAAAAACAATTCTTTCCTAGCTCAAGCAAAACCAAAATAATCTGCTCCATTTAATGCTTCTCTATTTTCACAGGTGGGAAAATCACTAGTGCTCAGTCGACCCTCCACACACTCTCCCCATCTTCATCATCGGTAACATTACTCTTGGCATTGATGATTCCCTCAACCTCTTGGTGAAAACTGCAGACTTAATTTGCTTTGCTTTGCTTTAGCGCGAAAATAGCGGTGAATAGAGTGTAGTGTAAGTGGAGACCCAGGACCCTGAGATAAGCTTTAAAAACTTGGGACTACACATGGTGCACTTACAAGAGGTTGGGGGGAATATTACTTATCCATCAGGTTTCTCTTTGATTTTGTAAATGGAGAGGACAGTTCTTGGTCCAATAAAAATATGCAGATTGTATGTAATGAATTTTTTGTAAGCAAAGGTAATTTCTGTCAAATGTATTCTTTACTTTTTTAATATGTTGGAATTTTATTTTATATCTGATGACCCTGAATGTGTGCCATCCATTTGTTAATTAAGTGGTCTCTAGCATATATGCTTCAAACACAAATACAAAACTGGGAATGAAAAGTTTGCTGAAGACTCTGAGTCTACTGTTTCTCATTTTCCCTTTGGCTAACTATCCCAATTGACAAACTGGTAGAAGATATGAAAAAATAATTCAGTTGTATGATCCATTATAGGATAGGTACACAAAAATTTTCAAAAAAATATTAGTTACTGCATAGCAAAATAGCAAATTTTGTCAATATGCTATTCTGTATGCATCCCTAGGGCAAATTATTAGAGTAGGGAATAAGCCATTTATATTAGTGCAAGGTAAATAGAAAGTGAGTCCAAATGAATTTAAGTGCTATTGTGTTTCATTAATTACTATGTTATCTGGCTGCAAATACAGTGTTTATTCTTAATAAAAAAAAAAGATTAAATTCACACATAAAAATATGGTCACTGAAAACTGCAGACACTAATATGCTGCCAAAGGTGCTAACTTGAAAAAAAAATGAATACAAGACGGAACTTTCCCATTTCCCCACCTGTTGACAAAATAGATGTTGAATTAGGTCCAAGGTTTTCTTCTAATTGCCAAAATTTTAAGGACAATGAAAATTTATTGTGCAAATAATTTTGCATACAGATTGTGGATTAAAATGGTTCAAGCATTACAAATAAATTTTGATTTTTTAAATTCTTCCATGCATCACATACCACTTATAAAATATTAACAACTACTAAAATAAAAAGGACCTCTTGGGGCGCATGGGTGGCTAAGGTGGTTGAGCATCCGACTTTGGCTCAGGTCATGATCTCACGGTTCGTGGGTTCGAGCCCCACATCGGGCTCTGTGCAGACCACTAGCTCAGAGCTTGGAGCCTGCTTCAGATTCTATGTCTCTTTCTTCCTCTGCCCCTCCCCTATTCATGCTCTGTCTCTCTGTGTCTCTCAAAAATAAATGTAAAAAAAATTAAAAAAGACCTCTTGAATAAATTAATAATAATTAAGCTGTGGAAACATGGCCTCAGTATAGGGGCTCAGCTAGTTTAACTAGCCATACACTACTTGGGAAATCATCCCCATTTGCTATTTTGGGGAGTCACCTTGAACCAAAGTGACACTAGATAGCTGGAAATTGTAGTGAAAGTTTTCTACCTGATGATATCAATAGAGGTTCCAACTGATAGAAGAATATGCCACAGTTCACCTAACACCCAAGAAGATGCCTGAAGGGATAGTTTTTTGCAAAGTCAAATGCCAAAAAAAAAGAGCTTGGAGAAACTAGTTTTACAGATGATGTTAAAATGGGGGGAGGGGGAGTAGTTTCTTTTCTTTAATAAAATCTAAGCCTGTTAATTGTTTGTAGCTTCCTTAACACCAAGCAAAATGAAGCATTAATAAGCTCACACTACTGGCTCTAGAGGTTAATCCTTACAGAATCAGGATATATTGGAATTGATGTTCTGAACATCTTAAAAGATTGGTTTCAAAGCCACAGCACAACTATTTAAGTTGTTACTCATTCTCTTTGGAGGGAATTATATCTAAGACACCCCTTAACAAACTAGAAGTGATTTAAAAGACTATTTTAGTTAACAGATTATTATAGTAAATTACTACAGATGGTGAATATTGAAGCTTGTGAATTAAAACAACCAAGTGGCCTTCTTTGAGCATCCCTTTGGAGTGGGACAGGCTGGACTTTGCAAATAAAGGGACGCAAACTGTTTGGCAAATAAAAATATAACTCTCATGAGTATGGTGTAGCTTGCAGGAACAAACTGTGCATCTGAAAAAAAAGATGCAGCAAGAATATAAAAGAATGGGCAATAATTTTTATTCCATATATGACTAATTAAATAATTTTCTTTATTTTCCATTATGTTTCATACTAGATTTAGTGTAGGACTTTAAGAATTAAGTTATTACTGAAACTCTTATAAAATGAAGCCCAATAAAATATGTCCATTTATGGCAAATTAAAATCAACCAATATTTCAACCAGTTGATGGATGGTACACATCTGATAGAATATTTACAAGTAGAATGTCTGATGTATTCTTACAGGAATCAGAGATAAGGGATGTTTTTTCTCAACCTGCACAGAATATGTATTTTGCATCATAAACCTATAAAAAACAGGTTTTAAATGTTTATGTACTTCTGTATTACATACTTGTTACTTTGTAGAAAACAGACCAACATTCCTTATCAAGGTACATTATTTTTCAGCTGCAGTACTGAGTGAGCTTTTTCTTGGATGGGATAATAACCGCACAGTCTTAAATCATTAAAGAGACTGTATTTTTGTATAATGTCAATTGAACCATGAATGAAAAAACACTCTTCATAATTAAAAATTTCATGAAAGTGAATGTTTTGCATATCCAAAAAAAGGTACTGTGGACTCCATGTCAAACCGTTAAATATATTGTATACAATCTGTATATATACTATATATAATGGTATATATCATGTGGAAGGCACAGTCATTTAATAGTTCTGTGTACTGTTCTTGTAACATTAGATCTTTTTAATAAATAATTCTCTTTTTATTGAATTTTATCTTTTCTCCTGTCAGCTACATGAATGGCATTATTTATTTCATTCAAACCACAGTATGATCATGATTATGATAGTGTTTTCATGCTGAAAATATCACAACGTTAGTACTTTCTTAGGACTTTGCTGCTATGATTTTAGGTTCAAAAATTTCCATAGATGTCCATGGTAGTTCCAATTCAAAAAGTGGAGGCCAAGTCAAAGAATAAACCAAAGAAGAAATAACAAATGGGATGAATTTAGAGTTAGACTCATGATTTATTTCTTTTCAAGAAAGGAGACTTCACCAAATGAGTTTTGAAAAAAGTTTATTAAATGCATAATTATGCTTTTATTTGGAGCAGTCTGTTCCAATCTATCCCAGGTACAATTTGCATAGATAGAGTTCTTCATCTTTTCTGTTCCCTTAGCACCATGTATAAATTTCTATTTATAGCAATCACATGATTTTATGATTTGTTTATGAATACGTCTCCTCCACACCCTAGTCTATGGATCCTCCAAGAAAGACTATCTCATATTTATCTTAGGATTTCTCCCACCAGTGTGTAGCACAAGCACATATCAAGTGAGCAATTAATTGGACTTAATTGAATGTTTCCCTTAAAATTTTCCTGTAAAACACCCTTCCTATACATAGGTGATTATCTAAGTCACCTGGGAACCCAAATCTCAGAATTCTGATTCAGTAGGTCAAAGAAGAGGGAACTTTATTTTCAAAATCTTCTCAAACAAAAAATGATACAACCCTACTGAAGGGAATTTGGCAATAAGTAGTACAATTTTGCATGAGTTTACACTTTGACCTAGCAGTCACATGTCTAGGTATCTAATCCTAAGATAGCAAAAACATGTAATGTTAAGGGGAAAAGAATAAAAAAGGTGTAGAACAATGAATACATGGTTCCTTTCATGTAAGAAGTAGGAAAATACACTTATTTATTAATACTCTTTAAAAATAATGGAAGAATAAACTATGGACTAAAAAATTATTGTCTGTTAAAGAGGGAGAGAATGGGATATAGGAAGAAATATGTAAGCAAGCTCTTTTTTCTATGTACTTATTTCATAGTTTTGACTTTGGAACTACATAATGTTTTACATTAATTTAAAACTTAAATTAAAAGGAAAAGAAGAATGTAACTTCCAAAAAATAAGAATAAATAGAAAATCATGAAACTAACTATATGTCAACCAAGTGGCTGATAAGTTAATGTTTCTCTTTATAGAAGAATTACAACCACATAGAGAAGTATTTAAAGACAGTATTTTAACAATATATTCCTCATGGGACATATATACCAAGGACTACACATACACACGTACACCCCAGAAAGAAATCTTAAACTACATTCATTGGTCTCCTTGTGTGTAGCATAACTAGTATAATTATCCTTTAATATATGACTATAAATGTTAAAATATTAAGAGTGAATTTTTAAGTTAAAATCTGTAAACTTCGATTTAGAAATATCAGTATGAATTCATAGTTTACTTAATCTTCTTAAACATAACCTATTTCTAGCTTTGTTCTGCAAAAGTCTAGAAGAGCAATGAATAGCTTTAATGGAAAAATAATACAAATATAAATAAATAACACATAAAATGTGGTCTCCAAAGTCCATTTATCACTATAAGGAACGTTCTTGGTTAAATGGCTATTTAAGGTCTAAAATAGGAAATGTATGAAATGAACCTGGACTTCTTACTGTGCCTATAAAGGCTATCATTTACGGGGAGACTTAAACACCTCCCACCAGCAAAGATGGGATTGAGCTCAAAATGAACAATGACAGCAATGGATAGAAACACATGTAATATCTACAAGTCAATTATTTCATACTAATAAACACACAAATCATTAGCTATCTTTGCTACATGCAAGATTCATTATTCTGAGAATTGTTACAAAAATATAAAAAGGACAAGAATTGAGTATTTTGCCTTTACAGGGTGTCAGGATAATCAAATAATTGATGAAGAATAGCTCTACTTTATAAAAGAATCACAGCTAATAAATACAAAAGAAATGATAGAATTAAGAAATTTACTCACGCAATGATTCTTGGTAAATGTTAAAGTCATTAGTTAAAATGCTGATGAAGAACATTGCAATAGAAATAGCAGGCTGAACCCACCGATTTTAACAGCACTGAAAAGGAGACATGGAGACATTAATATGATAGAATAGGAGGTACACAGCACTACCGCTTTAATATTCTTGCTATAAAACTTTTATCATGAACCTGAATGTATCAAAACTCTAGGACTGAAATTAATATTACACTGTATTTTAATTAACTGGAATATAAATAAATAAATAAATAAATAAATAAAACTCTAGGCCTAACTGCTGGTTAGCAGGAAATACTAGGGAATTAAAAAAACCTAAATAATACCACAGGAAGAAATCATCTAAATTCTGAATGTGTATATTCTACAAGAACAATAGACTCAAGTCTTACCAAATAATGGCATGTGGATTAAAAGTACGGAAAGGAACTGTTGAAGCATTAAAATAGACTGAAAAGCAATATCGCAGAATACAATGTGTGGACCTTGTTAAGATCCTGAGTCAAACAAATAAATGGTAAAAAGACAGTTTTGAGAATGTGGAAAATTTGAATACGAGCTGGGTATTAGGGAGAAGCCATAATAGTACTAATAGTTACTTTTTAAAAAAGTCTTTATCAGAGATTCATACAGAAGTATGCACAAGTAAAATAATATGATATCTGGAATTTGCCATAAAATATTCAATTCTTGACTTTGCTTTAAAATATTCAATTAAAATAAATTTGAAGAGAATATATGAAGCAAGAATGGAACAAAGTTATTGTTGAAGTTGAGTGATATGTTAGTAGACATTTATTATACTATTCTGAACATTTGTGTAAGTTTAATATTTTGCATAAAAAAAATTTTTAAAGGTCTGTTTTAGATTCTTTGGCAGGAATAGCTACCTGTGAAATGTAACTAATACGTTCTAACAGGACTACAGACATGTGTCTTAATCTCTACCACTTATAATGAAATACCAGGTAAATATTAATGAAAAGGGAAACTTATACCAAATAAAACCTATTTTAATTTTCTGTTTTCAATGAAAAAAACACTTTTGTTCCCAGAAAAAAAGTTATAACATAGCACATTGATGTATTCCACTTCATTTTCTAATATTTATGTAACTGTAATAATACTGAGTCATATCTTTGTGAAATACATGTTTTATTTATTTATAAGTGTGTAAGAATAAATTTTACATTGAATTATAGTAAATGGATAAAAATAAAATTTACTGGTGGCTTTCACCACATAAAATAGAACTGCAGTTTCAATAAGCAAACTAATCATGGCTTACGTTGCCAATGCTAACATTATAGAAAATTAGCAATATCTTCTTGGCCTGAATGTCAGAGTATAGTAAAAGAAGTTATCAACCCAAGCTTTATCAATATGTGATTCAGCTGTAGCAAAACACAAATATTTCAGGATGACCAGTTTCTATCTTTCTTGCTTCGTTTTTTTTCTAATTTTGAATTAAATCCATGACAGTTGTCAGAAAAATTCTACATCTGGCCAAACATCTGGATCCCCTCATCAACAATCTTTGTGGCATATTGCAAATTAGCCTCTAACCATAGTTAAGTAGCCAGTTACTGAGAGAACATCAACACAATATTTTAGAAATTTTCCAGTGCTAAATAGTACTTATGTGGCAGAAACTGGTTCACCAAATCTGTTTCCTCTTCTCCCCAGGATTACAGCTAAACCACATTCCCCAGCCTCTTTTTAACTTCAATGTGAACAAATAACTGAGTTCCAGCTAATGGAATGTGATGGCATGGTGTGTGCTCTCATGGTTCTACTTTCTAACAGTAATATCATTTTGCTAAAGGATGGATCTTTTCAAATTGAAGGAATAAATCTCGGTGTTTAAAATTGTACTTTAAATTGACATATTTCTATATCAAACATATTTTATGTACCTCTCCAAACTCCCTTGGCCTCATCTGCCTTCTAGACCCTGGGATGCTTGCTCCACATCATCTGCCACTCAACTGACTAACTCTCTTCAAGTACCTCAGTTCCAGTGCATGAAACCAACCAATACCTTGATCTGGAACACTGAGTAGAACACTTTGGCTACAATTCTCAAAGCCAGGCCAACCAGGCATACTAGGGCTCTGGTGCGTCTCACAACTTTTGTATGCAGATCAAATGTCACAGTTCAGGGCATAAGATCTGGCTCCCCAACTAAGTCTTAAAAGTATTAGATAATGCAGAAGTACAAAAGGCTAATTCCCAGGGGTGAACTTTGACCAATGGGAAATAAGAGATAGATGGAGCCAAATAGTTTAACTTACTTCCCCCTTTTCTCTCCTATGGATGTCATCAAAAAAATAATTTCTCCATATAGTCTATAAGGAGACATCTTATATGGTCATGCAGACATATTTGGGAGGGATGTGGCTCCATCAAAACTTAGCATAAAACAATAAGCCAAGTATACATCATCTTACCTAGCTTTGCATTCTTTCCTGCCTCACTTTCTATTTCCTTTACTCATGCTGCCCTGAGATTGTATCCAAATCTATTTACTAGGGAATCTGGTCTGAGACAGTCCTTGTTATTCAATAAAGGGAACCATGGCTCCCTAAAGAAATAGTTGATTTGAGGCCTGGGGCAAGAGTTACACAAGATAAACCTGCATCATCCAGCAGTGCCGGAAAGCAAGGAAGTTATAAAGACAAATCGTGTCATGATAAATGGACATGAGATCTACCTTGAAACTGTTCCCATGGGAACATGGAGAATAATAAGATGTGGAAACTCACTTTTTTGCTACACCTAATGAAACATTGACCCAAGCAACATTTATCATTAGATGCTAAAACAAGCCATAACAAGAATGATTAATGAGGAATCTGGCATTGGATAATAACCATCTGAATTTATTAATTAATTTCAGCATCACTAAAAGTGAGACAACAATATGCTGTTGACCACCTGATGTGATGTAATATGAAATATATAATGCTATTATGAAGGATTCTTCATCAGAAAAAATCTTGAATCCTGAATTTAATCAAATTCCACATCTATCAGTTGCAGAAATCATAGGAAATAGAAAATCTATTATATGAGACCATGAAGTAGTAATTGGCCAAATCCAGAATGTGGAACACTCTTCAGAATAATGATCCAGTTTATTTAATAAATCTATATCATTTTTAAAAAAAAGGGAAAGATTGGGGATTCCTCTTTAAATGATACTTAAGAAATTTAATAAATTTCCAAGACCTTGTTCAAATTCTGATTTAAATAAACATTTATTATTTACTTTAAAACACTGCAGAAGGAAGAAGGAAGGAAGGAAGGAAGGAAGGAAGGGAGGAAGGAAGGAAAGAAGAAAGGAAGGAAAAAGGGAAAAAGGAAGGAAAGAAATAAAAAATAAGAGGAAGAAAGAAAACTTTAAAAAGAATAGAAGTACACCTAACAACACATCAAACTACATGAGGCAGAAACAAATACAATTGCAAGGAGAAACAGATAAATCCACTATCATAGAGACTTCAACACCCATTATCGATAATGGGCAGATCGAGCAGGCAGATCAGTAAGGACACAGTGGAACTCAACATCATCATCAATCAACTAGATTAATTGACATCTAGAGAATAGATGATGATCCAGCAACAGCAGAATATACATTCTTCTCAAGCTCATGGGACATTCACCAAGATGGGCCACATTCTGGACCATAAAACACACCTGAACAAATTCAAAAGAGTAAGAATCAAACAAATTATACAATTTCTTTTAGCCTACAATGGAATTAAACTAGGGAAAAAAATAACAAGGAAAAATGAAAAACTCCAAAATACATGGATATTAAATAATACACACATATATAACACATATATCCAAAAAAATCAAGATAAATTTAAAAAGTATTTTAACTAAATGAAAATACAACCTATTAAAATTAGAGGGATGCAGTAAAAGCAGTGCTTGGAGATAAATTTATAGCATTGAATGCATATGTTAGAAAAAATAGGGATCTAAAATCAATAATCTAAGCTTTCACCTTAGAAGAAAAAGGAAAACAAAATAAATGCAAAATAAGCAAAAGAAAATAAGAAGAAATACAGCAGAAATCAATAAAATTGAAAATGGGAAATCAATAGAAAAAAAATCAACAAAGCCACAAGCTGGGTTTTGGAAAATATCAATAAAATCAATAAGCCTCCACTCAGGATAACTAAGAAAAGAAAAAGGATACAATTATTAATACCAGAAATACAAGAGGTACTATTACTATAGATCTTATAAACATTAAAATTATAATAAAGGAATAGTATGAACAACTCTATACCCACAAATTAGATGGCCTTGATGATATGAATCAATTCTTTGAAAAACATAATTTTCTGAAGGCATATAAGAAGAAATAGACAATCTGAATAGGCTTATTTCTATTAAAAATATTGAATTAATAATTAATAGCATCCTAAAACAGAAAGCATCAGACCCAGATGGTTCACTGGTGAAGTCTACTAGACATTTAAGGAAGAAATTTTACCAAGTAGTTATATTCTCTTCCAGAGTATAGAAGCTAAGGAAATACTTCCAAATTCATTCTATGAAGCCAGCACTACCGTAATTCAAAATCATACAAAAATATTACAAGAAAACGACAGATAAATATCACTCATGAACACAGATGCAAAAATCTTGAACAAAATATTATCAAATGAAATGTAACAATATATAAAAGGAATTATACACCATGACAAGTGGGATTTATCCTAGATATGCAAGGCTGACTCAACATTCAATAATCAAATAATGTAATTCATCATATTAACAAGCTGGAAAAGAAAAATCATATTATCAAATCAACAGATACAGAAATAGCATTTGACAAAATCCAATACCTATTCATTATAAAAACTCTCAGTGAAGTAAGAATAACTTCCTGAACTTGATAAAGAATATCTACCAAAAAATCTACAGTTGACATTATACCTACTGATGAGGCAAATGAAGCTTACCCCTAAAACTGAGCACAAGGCAAGAGTGTTTCCTCTCACCATATTAATAAAGAAAAATGAAATTGTCTGTATTCATACATGACATGACTGGCTATGTACAAATTTTGAAATAACCAACAAAAGCTCTTGAAACTAATAAGCAATTGGGGCCAAGTTTTCAGGATACAAAGTTAACACACAAGGTCAAACACTTTTCTATATACCTGCAATAAAAAAGTGGAATTCGAAATTTAAAACACAATACCATTTACATTAGACCCCCCCCCCCAAAATGAAATACTTAGGTATAAATCTAACACATATGTAGAAGATTTATATGAGGAAAACTACAAAACCCTGATGAACAAAGTCAAAGAACTAAATAAATGGAGAGCTATGACAAGAAGACTCAATATTGTCAGGATGTCAATTCATTCTAACTTGATTTATATTTTCAATACAATCTCAACCAAAATTCTAGTTAATTATTTCATAGATATTGACAAACTGATTCTGAAGTTCATATGGTAAGGCAAAAGACCTAGACAGGTGCCTGGATGGCTCAGTCGGTTGAGCATCCGACATTGGCTCAGGTCATGATCTCACAGTTTGTGAGCTCAAGTTCCGCGTCGAGCTCTGTACTGACAGCTCAGAGCCTGGAGCCTGCTTTGGTTTCTGTGTCTCCCTCTCTCTCTGCCCCTCCTTGTTCGTGTTCTGTCTTTCTCCTTCTCAAAAATAAACAAACATTTAAAAAAAAGACCTAGAATGGCCAGTACAATCATGTATATATATATATTTCATATCTCATATATCTTATATCTCAATCATATATAATATATATCTCATATCTTTTATCATATATATTATATATAAAATGCCGGGATAATAATAATAATTATTATTATAATAATAATAAAGTTAAAATTCTTCCATCTTGGTTGGGGTCTTTGGTAAATGAGAAATTATGGTCCAAGAAAGTTATAACAGTTCTGTCCTCTTTTCTTCTGACCTAAGCTTTAACTCCCTCTCCTCTTCCATTTTTTATAACCTAAGCTTCTGACCCTACCATGTTCAAAGAGATGGGATTGGGAAGGAAAAATTAGGAGAACAAGAAAACTTCTTACTGAACTAGTACAAATGTAAAATGACTTTCTGCTCTCTTATCTCACCAGGTTTAAAACTCATTCTTTATCTCACTGACATTTCCATGGATTCAGAGAACACACTAGGTAAATTTGACTCCAATTTCTATGTTGTAAGAGGTGTATTTTCCTTTAGCTAGTTATTTCCCCCTCAATCTCATCATTACTCATTGTAATGTTATTGAGAAGGATTTAATATAGCTTAAGGACAGCTCTCTCTCCTACATGGCCTACATCTGGTATATGTGAAACACACACACACACACAAAATCTTTGCTATGGGATTCTGCATGCATAGACCAAACCCAAAGCAGTGAGCTTAACTCCAGCATCAGGAACTTGACTACTTAACCCTAGCCCTTTAAATTTCTCAATTGAGAGTTAAAAAAACAAAACCAACAAACAAACAAACAAACAAACAAAAACAAAAACAGAAAACAACTCTACAATTCCATTCAATCTGTAGCTATTTCTGAATAGTCTCTCTGAAGTACCATTATTGGAAGTGGGACACTCATGGGTTCTTCAGACCATGCCTCTTCAAATATCTTCTTCATGAGTCTTCTCCTTGTTTCAAATTTTAACACCTGATGTGGGTAATATATATTAGAATAATGTAACTGTTTTTGACTATCTATTTTTGAAATAATTAAAGATTCTCTGTCTTCCAACTCCTTTTTCTATCTGATGGCTATTAACTCAAACACTTATTTTAACCTCCTACTATAAAGAGTTTGAAAAAAGGAATGAAAGAGAGTTATTCTTTTAAGCAGTTACTCTGGTTGTTCTATAAAAATAGACTGTATAGCGTGGAGGCAAATGTGGAAGCATAGCAAGGGCTACTAGTGTAGCACAAGTGAGAAGTAATGAGGACACAGACTAGAAGTGTGAAAAGAAGTGACATGCCAGATATATTTTCAAGATAGAACCAGGAATGGGGCACCTGGCTGGCTCAGTTGGAAGAGCATGTGGCTCTTGATCTCAGGGTCGTGAGTATGAGCCCCACGTTGGGTATAGAGATGATTTAAAAATAAAATCTTTTTAAAACATAGAATTAGTACTGCTCATGAATTCTATAAAAAGTATGAGGAGAAGAGAGAAATCAAGGATTCCAGATTTTCACCCTGAACAACTATGTGAAGGGTATGCCATTAACTAGATAAAGACTGGGGAGGTCGATTGTTTAGAGAGGTAAAGAATTAAGAGTTCAATTTTAGACATGCTAAGTTTCAAATGACTGTTAAATATTCAAGTAGGAATGCCAAACACATTTTTGGATATAAAATCTAGCGCTCAAGAGAGGTCTAGACATCAATATTAAAACCATGTATTTATAGATTACCAACATTTAGAAAATATTAAAAAGTATAGGACTAAATTAGAATACCTTGGGATTGATTATAGCTAGAATAGAAAGGAAAGCAAAAGATTTAGTAACACTCAAGCACTTCAAATTCAGATATTAGGAAGATGAGGATGAACCAGAAAAAAAGACCCAGAAGATGGGGCGCCTGGGTGACTCAGTTGGCTAAGTGTCCGACTTCAGCTTAGGTCATGATCTTGAAATCCATGGGTTCGAGCCCCGCATCAGGTTCTGTGCTGGCAACTCAGAGCCTGGAGTCTGGTTCAGATTCTGTGTCTCCCTCTCTCTCTGCCCCTCTCCTGCTCGTGCTCTGTCTCTCTCTGTCTCAAAAATAAATAAACCAAAAAATAAAAATAAAAATAAAGACCCAGAAGGGATGGCCACACTCAAAAGGTCTGAAAGGGGAAGCAAAATATTAAAAGGGTGGTCATTAGGTAAAATGGTAAAAGGGATAATCCACATATTAAAAACTTAAGAATTGAGGGAGGCAGAACATACAGTTGTTGGTTCGAAGTACAAATATTGCATGCCTTATTAGACAGCTGGTACTCGCAAGATGTTTCTCATTGTGATACTTTAGCTGAGACTGTAATCTGTTTTCTTTACAAAGAAGAACGTTTGATGGACAATGCTTATTTTTAAAGGTGAGTTACCAGATTCAAGCTTTAATGTACTTCCCAATTAACTCTGTCTTTTCAAAAGATGGACTTTGATTTTGCCCACTTAATGAACAAATCCAATCAGTCACCCTGTTAGTGAAAATGGAAAATAGATATCTTTAAGAATGATAAATAGCTAATTACAGAGGGAACTTGAAAAGCATACTACTATAGAAGCTATTTTATATTCAATCTCATAATTGATTTTTTTTAAAGAATTGATAATAGTTTTTCTTTGCCTATGACAAACCTCCACCTCAAATTCCTAGGTGAGAATCCATCACACTGGAATTTTGCTACCTCTCAGCTAAATCCATTGAATCAGATTTATGAGGAAATAAATGTTCATTGTTCAAATTACCTTTCTTTGACAGAAAGATGATGTATTATCCATCTATATAAGTTATAGTCATGAATTTCTTGTGTAAAATGGTCTTTGGTTCACTTGAGGTGTCTTCGAATACTAATACTAAGCAAATAAAAGCTGAATAATCTCTATTCAAGTCAATAAAGACACATACTACATTACAGAATCAGATGGCTAAATACAGATCACTGGAACAAGTCATTGGATCATATCTTATAGTCTTTGTAAAATCTTAATCCAAGCATTCCCCTAAATCCCACTAGAATAAAAAAAAATGTTTATATGTTAGCATTGAGGGACTTGATTGCTATGTAACTAGGGAAAGTTGTCTGAGAAACTCATTATCTCTCAATTTTGGGTTCACATTTCAACTTCTCCATGAACTTTTTTAAAATTCTCCATTCCTAGTTTCTCTCTTTCCTACTTGCACAAATTCACATCGCATTGATAGCACCAATTCACATTTTTCTGTAATCATTTACTTACAAGTCTATTGCTCACAATCTGTAAAATTAATCATTGCTTTATTCCCAGGGCACAGCTTAGTACCACAACATAATTGGTCTCCCTAATCATCTCTGGAATGAATGACTGAATGAACATGGCCAAGTGATGAGGTGTAAAGAATCATGCTGTACAGGTAGCAGTTAGTTCTCAGCGCCTGGTGAAGCCTTCAGCTGTACCAAGAAAGCATATGTGCCTCTGCCATTCTTACCATAGAGGTTGCTGTTGGTGTCTTTTTTATAACACTTCTACTATTTGGTATACATACACACATCCCAACCCCAACCCCAACCCCAGCTACTGTGAGTGTTGGCTGAAAACAACTCACAGCTGATATCTTCACCAGAGAAGGAGCCTCTCACCCCAGGCTTCCCAATGCAGACCTCACTATTGCTGGGAACAAAGGGAAAGCAAGAGAATACAAAAGGTCAGCCCTCTTCACTCAAAGTGGGACAAATTCTGTGTTACAAACTCTATGGTACAATAGGTGTGCCAGAGCTTTCCTGAGGGATGAGTGAAGCCAGTCTCCAGCTAAGACTGCGTTTTTGCTTAGTTTTCGTCCTGCTTGGTCCTAATTACTTACTTACCTCCTCCTCCAATGAATCACTTGAACAAAGATCTTCATCTCAAATTCTACTTCAAAGTATTTTATCCGACATAGCAGGTACTTGAAGTGGTTCTAAGAAGCAGACACTATGGCTGATATTCTGAAATGGTTCATTCACTGACTAGATGGCAATATATCAGTGATGGTAGGTGTTGTATCCATAGTTCATGGTATGCTGTAAAGATACAACTGCTAAGGCCTTCATCTTTTGTGGACTGCAACAGGAGACAGACAAAGGGAAACATTAGCTAGTACTGTGTTTTGGATTTGAGAGGTTAGGGAGAAACAGCAATTATAAGGACCATGAAATTTGGTGGTTCTTAAATGTCACCGATTCATTGAAGAAGGAACATGACAGGCTCAAATATATTAATAAAAATTTAAAGCAAAATGTGAGTGTCTGAAGGCAGAATTTTAAAAGATACTCATTTCTTGCAACCAGAGGACAGACATAATCAGTCTTAGGACTTAACTGAAAGAGAAGAGCTTCAGAGAAAGTTGAATTCCCAGTCAAGTCTCTTACTCCAAAGTAAGAGTCATGATAGAGAAGCAATAGGATTCTAAGGCCTGTGATGGGGATGTCTACATAAGTGAAAATCATAAGTTTATTTCAAATTAAATGTCAGAACCCATGGAAATCATTTAGCCATGTCTGGGACATGGGATATATTTGAACATGTGGCTGGTGGTATTTTTACTTAAATAAGGTCTGGTTTTTCTTTATATCTGCATGCTTTGGGAAGAACTGTTTTGGAAAGATGACACGGGAGGAGTGGGAAATTATGTTAATCTAAAACTTTTACAAGAGATATCTCTGCTTACACAGTCCAATACAATAGACTGGAGCCACATGTCGCTATTTTAAATTAAACTCTACTTAATTAAAATTTAATTTAATTTAAAAATTAGTTGTTCAATTGCACTAAGTACATGTCAATGGCCATGTTTGGCTCAATAATAGCGTGTGGTTCATGGCTACTATGATGGACAGTGTAAATAGAGGATATTTCCATTATCACACAGAAAGGTCCACCAAATAGCACAGTTCAAATTGTGCAAACTTTGAAGATACAAGAATTTTCTTATTTCAGAGTGATTTATAAATATAGTAGCTAATGGCACTTATGCCTACATTGGAGTGGGCTGTCCTTAATTGTCTGTCTTCTTATTCCTCACAGACTAAAATTTAAATGAAACAACCCTTGCAGAACTTTGATCTTGTTGAGTGTGACGAGAAGTGTTAGTCTACACAGCAGCATCATTAATGAGACTATCACTTACAAGATCTCAATAGTCATTTAAAAACATTTATATTAAACTGAGTTTGCTTATTTCCATTGGGATTTCCCCTAATTATAGTAATACAGTCCTTCAGCTATAATTTGAATATAGTGACAATACAGAGGCCAGCTTAGACCATTTTTCATTTATTTTGTAATATCATATTAATCCTTTTCCCATTTAATACTACCTATCATTAATTCTAAATCCTGTTGGCAACTTCCTATGGTTCGCCATATTTATGCCATTTGCAGATGACCACATTGCTTCCATGTAAATGATCTTATCGCAGATTTAATGTCACCAAAAAGAAAATATGGCTTTCCTACTTCATTTGTGTTTACTCACAGAGCCTTAGACAACTGATGTTCAATTGCTGTTATTGGTTACAGGATGGACTTACTAACAGACAGGTTCTGTGTCTAGAAATATTATAAACTACAGAAGTAATCCGCAAATTTGCTTTTTTATACTTAAAGATGATAAGACCTATCCTATCTCTATTCTTTTCTCTAATCCAATCTAGTTATAAGAGCTGTTCTGTATCATCATTATTTATTAATTGTATCAATTTATATTAAACAGCTTTACTGTACTATTAGTAGGACAATTATATTCAAACTACCAAAATCAGAACTTTTTCCTAAAAATCACTGGATACTAAATTTCATTTGACTGAATTTTTCATTTTCTAGCAGATACATTGATATAACAAAGACAGGGACACAGCATATAGTAGATGTGATCCTTGCCTTTGGTCAGTAATAGGTTATAGGAAAAACTAATCTATATCATAAATATCACAAATTTACATGTTGCACATAAGGACAGAAACAGACTTAACAGAGAAGCTTGACCTATTGGGTTAAATAATAATTTCTTACATGGTATGATTTAACAACTCCTAATCGGTGAGGCCAGGCTATGTTTTGTTACAATAACAACCCAAAAATCTTAATGATTTATAACACATGTGCATTTCGGGGTCAGCCACTGCTCTGCTATACATCATCTTCACTCTAGGACTCAAGTTTATGGAGCAGCCTCTATCTGGAATATTGCTTGTCATGATGAAAGAGGGAAGAGAAATATGGCAAACCCCACACTGGTTTCTAAAGATTCTATGCCACTTCCTCACACACTTCATTGTCAACATCAGCCATGTGCTCACTTCTAAGTTTAGTAGGACAGAAATGTATAAAACTCCCTCAAAGAAGGGCACACCAAGGAAAGAAAATAAAATATTTGCTTACAGTACTACAAACTACCACAACTACCAAGTGGCCAATTCATTCTAAAATATGCATATACGTCCCTTGCTGCCTTGACTGTTTTCATTTCATCATATTATCTTTAGCTGATTGCCATTAAAATTTAAATATGCCACTTTTCAGATTCTTAATCTGAAGAGAATTTATAGTTTTCCAGCTGTTTTGCAACAGAGCTTCCCAATGCAGGTTTACCAGTAATAAAATTGATATTTTAAATTGTTCCCAACTTCCATGTCTATTTCCTCTTTCTTATATAGACCAGAACTTAGAAGGCAGAACAGAGTGACTGAGGATAGCCTCAGGCCCCGACATCTACCTGACCATTTCATTCATAGTGTCTTGGATCAGAGAATACCTTTCTCTGGAAAGGAAAAGCATCCAAAAGAGGATTTCATCTGCGTTATCCCATTTAATCCTTATAAGAACCCTGTGCAGTAATCATTATTATTGTCATTTAATACGTGATGAAACTGAGACTCAAATAACTTAAGTCAATTTCTCAAAGCAAGGATTTAAATCTATGCCCTGTCAGCTACTTTACCTTGTTAATTCCCTTTAGTGCCCAAAGTGTAAGCATCATTTAAGACCCAAATATGATAACCATATTTGTATAAAAATCTGCCTCATTGTCCATCTTCCAAGCTGACTTAAGCACCATCCCTCTTGCTATTGTGGGATTATCTCCCCTACTAGACTGTGAATACCCCTTTAGGGCAAGAAAGTTATTTGCCTTTATATCTTCAGGACTTACCACAATGTTTGTCATTGGCCTTATCATTAATATTAATATTTATAAAAATCATAAATGACTGAACTGTGCATGTAGCTTCAAACTTAGTCAAATAAGAAAAAAACCCAAATCAATGTGTTACATCAGATATAGTACATATACAGTTATATCTAGATAGCATTGAAAAACTGAAAGATAACTAATAAGGACTCGATTGGCCTGGGTATTAAGTGTGGCTCAATCACTATATACTATTGCCATCTTGGTGCTTTAGTTTTCTCAGCTATTAAATAAGAGGGTAGGATGGGATGATTATTAAAGCCCCATCAGCACTGAAATTCTTTCGTTCTGGGAGGAATGTCCTCTTCTTCATCACCAAAAGCAACTGTGTGGACCCCTTTTCTATGTCAACTAATGTCAAGACCAACCAGTGAAATCAATCTTTCTAAAATACCGCTTCACTATGTTACTTGACTATTATAATATACCCATTAGCTTAGCCATTACATTTCTTTTATTAGCTGGCCTATCAGTTCAATCCTTTCTCTCATTTCTGATGAGAACACAAATAGAAAAGTGATATAAAACAAGTCAAAAACTTGACTGGGAACCTAAAATGAATGCGGGAACAAGGCAGAAAAGAGATATCAAGGTGAATTTGGGAGAGGTATAGAAATTAGGAAACAAAATGTCAATGGGGAGGGGAGATAAAGATTGAGGCAAGAGGGGCATCTGGGTGGCTCAGTTGATTAAGCATCTGTCTCTTGATTTCATCTCAGATCATGATCTCAAAGTTTGTGAATTCGAGCCCTGCATAGAGCTCCACATTCTGACAGTGTGGAGTGTGGAATCTGCTTGGTATTCTCATCTCTCCCTCTCTCTCTGCCCCTCCCCTGCTTTCTCTCTCTCTCTCTCTCTCTCTCTCTCAATAAACAAAAAATTGAAGCAAGACATGCTTTAGGCAGGAAATCTTAAGTATATTTCCTATTGAGATAGAAGTGTCATTCTAATGAACTAATCAACTCAACAAATATTATAGTCTATATATTTTATGCCAGGTCCTTTCCTGGATGTTAAAGACTCAGGAGACAGAAAAGAGAGGAAAAAAGAAAGTAAATAAGTAAAATACAATATATGTGCTATAATAAGGATAAAAACAAAGGACTATGGCACCAAACGGAGAATGCAGTTAACTTTCTGAGGAAGCCAGAAAAGCTTTCATATAATTTGTGACATGTGACCCAAGTTTTCAAGAATTATTAGGAGCTTTACAGGTATGAAAATGTCTTCTCAGAGAGGCAACAACACAGGAAATGATACAAAGAATGAAAGGCAATATGTTTTGATGGGAAACCAAGAGTTTTAAGGTCACTAGACATTAAGATGGGTATTAGGAAGAAGATACTGGACAGGAGGCCACATGGTGAAAGATTTCCTTTGCTAATCTGGTAACAATGAGAAATTTATAAGGAGGCAGTTCCACCCATAGAACCAGACAGTGGCCACTTTGCTCTAGGCCCCAGGTTTGAGAAAGCTTCCCTCTAAACTCTGTCTAGTCGTTCACTCCCTATGGTGCAAGAAATCTGTGGGACCAAGTGAATATTCCCACCTGGAGCCCTTCCTCTGGCTTTTTCCCAACCTTCTCACCCTCTCAATGCCCACAACCTCATATGACTCTTTCATTCTAAACAATACTCCAGATACTCTGAACCTTAAACCCACTTGCCCAAATGCCCACAAACCCACTTCCAGGGCCTGCATATTTCCTTCTGCACCTCCATGCTCTCATGCACAGACCACACTATTGGCATGGGCCCCTCTAGGCATAGGGAGAAGGCTGTGGGCTGCTGTTGGCTGAAGGAAGACTTGTGGATTAAGCTCGGACATCCAAGCACGAAACAGACCCAGGGTTTGAAGAGAAGCAGGAAGAGGGTAAGGAAGTCATAAGTCAGAGAAACAGCTTCAATTTTACCTTTACCCATTGCAAATGTTAGGGGCAGGCTTATAGGCAGTTCTCAACTTTTAACTTTTTCACATAATCGTATTAACCATAAGGATAATATGTCTCCTATACATGAATTGTCATAGATATTTGCAGTAAAATTAAAATCTGTTTTTTTTTTTACTAGTTCCCATGCTGTCTTTCTTTAATTGCCTTCCTGCACTATCAAGAAAGGACACCTTCAGTCTTAAATTTTTATAAGAACCCTATGCCTCCAATATGTTACAAAGTCCACTCATCTTGAGGAGAGAGAGCCTTGGGTCCACAGAAGATGCTTCATCATGAGAGCGAAAGTGAGTGGATGTAGAGTTAACAAGTATTTTTCTACCTCCCTGACAGATTTTAATCTGGCTTTCTTGTAGAACTCAAATTCTTGACCTTGGCTGTGCTGCACTGAATTGAACCTTGTTGCAGAGACAAGACACCAGCCTCTTAACTCTGCTTTAATTTTGGATATTAGAATGATATACTGCAGACTACTATTTTTTTTGGTTTCTCTCTTTAATTGTTCATTTCTTTTGTGTTGTTTATTTTTTTTCTTTTATAGATAATTGTCAAGATGTTTTCCATATAACACCCAGTGCTCATCCCAACAAGTGTCCTCCTCCATGCCCATCACCCCCCTTCCCCTCTCCCTCACCCCCATCAGCCCTCAGTTTGTTCTCAGTATTCAAAAGTCTCTCATGGTTTGCCTCCCTCCCTCTCCCCAAATATTTTTCCACGTCCCCTCTCCCATGGTGCTCTGTTAAGTTTCTCCTGTTCCACTTATGAGTGAAAACATATGGCATCTGTCCTTCTCTGCCTGACTTATTTCACTTAGCATAACATACCCGAGTTCCGTCCATGTTGCTACAAATGGCCACATTTCATTCTTTCTCATTGCCATGTAATATTCCATTGTATATATAAACCACATCCTCTTGATCCATTCATCACTTGGACATTTAGGCTCTTTCCATGATTTGGGTATTGTTGAAAGTGCCGCTATGAACATTGGGGTACATGTGCCCCTATGCATCAGCACTTCTGTATCCCTTGGGTAAATTCCTAGCAATGCTATTGCTGGGTCATAGGGGAGTTCTATTGTGAACTTTTTGAGGAACCTCCACACTGTTTTCCAGAGGGGCTACACCAGTTTACATTCCCACCAAGAGTGTAAGAGGGTGCCCGTTTCTCCACATCATCGCCAGCATCTATAGTCTCTTGATTTGTTCATTTTAGCCATTCTAACCCAGCCTGAAGTGATATCTCAGTGTGATTTTGATTTGAATTTCCCTGATAATGAGTGATACTGAGCATCGTTTCATGTGTCTGTTGGCCATCTGGATGTCCTCTTTGGAGAAGTGTCTGTTCATGTCTTCTGCCCATTTCTTCACTGGATTATTTGTGTCTCGGGTGTGGAGTTTGATGAGTTTCTTATAGATTTTGAATACTAGCCCTTTACCCAATATGTCATTTGCAACTATCTTTTCCCATTCCGTCAGTTGCCTATTAGTTTTATTGATTGTTTCCTTTGCCGTGCAGAAACTTTTTATCTTGATGAGGTCCCAATAGTTCATTTTTGCTCTGGATTCCCTTACCTTTAGGGATGTGTCAAGTAGGAAATTGCTGCGGTTGAGGTCAAGGAGGTTGTTTCCTGCTTTCTCCTCTAGGGTTTTGATGGTTTCCTGTCTCACATTCAGGTCCTTCATCCATTTTGAGTTTACTTTTGTGTATGGTGTAAGAAAGTGGTCTAGTTTCATTCTTTTGCATGTTGCTGTCCAGTTCTCCCAGCACCATCTTTTAAAGAGGCTATCTGTTTTCCATTGGATACTCTTTCCTGCTTTGTCAAAGATTAATTGCCCATACATTTGTGGGTCCAATTCTGGGTTCTTTATTGTATTCCATTGTTTCATGTATCTGTGCCAATACCATACTGTCTTGATGATTACCGCTTTGTAGCAGAGGCTAAAGTCTGGGATTGTGATGCCTTCCGTTTTGGTTTTCATTCTTAATATTACTTTGGCTATTTGCGGTCTTTTGTGGTTGCATACAAATTTTAGGATTGTTTGTTCTAGTTTTGCGAAGAATGCTAGTGCAATTTTGATTGGAATTGCATTGAATGTGTAGATTGCTCTGGGTAGTATTGACATTTTAACAATATTTCTTCTTACGATCCATGAGCATGGAATGTTTTTCCATTTCTTTGTGTCTTCTTCAATTTCCTTTATAAGTTTTCTATAGTTTTCAGCATACAGATCTTTTACATCTTGACTAGATTTATTCCTAGGTATTTTATGGTTTTTTATGCAATTGTGAATGGGATCCGTTTCTTGATTTCTCTTTCTGTTGCTTCATTATTGGTGTATAAAAATGCAACCGATTTCTGTACATTGATTTTGTACCCTGAGACTTGCTCAATTCATGGATCAGTTCTAGTGGGCTTCTGATGGAGTCTGTCGGGTTTTCCATGTAGAGTATCATGTCATCTGGGAAAAGTGAAAGTTTGACTTCATCTTTGCCAATTCTGATGCCTTTTATTTCCTTTCATTGTCTGATTGCTGGTGTTAGGACTTCCAGCATTATTTTAAACAACAGTGGTGAGAGTGGACATCCCTGTTGTTTTCCTGATCTCAGGGGGAAAGCTCTCAGTTTTTCCCCATTGAGGATGATATTAGCTGTGGGCTTTTCATAAGTGGCTTTTATGGTGTTTAAGTAAGTTCCTTCTATCCCGACTTTCTCAAAGGTTTTTATTAAGAAAGGATACAGTATTTTCTCAAATGCTTTTTCTGCATCTATCAACAGGATTAAATGGTTTTTATCTTTTCTTTTGTTAATGTGATGTATCACATTGATTGATTTGCAAATATTGTCCCAACCCTGTAACCCAGGAATGAATCCCACTTGATCATGGTAGATATTTCTTTTTCTATGTGGTTGAATTTGATTTGCTAGTATCTTGTTGAATACTTTTGCATCCGTATTCATCAAGGATATTGGCCTGTAGTTCTCTTTTTTTGCTAGGTCTCTGTCTGGTTTGGGAATCAAAGTGATGCTGGTTTCGTAGAATGAGTCTGGAAGCTTTCCTTCCATTTCTATTTTTTGGAATAGCTTGAGAAGAATGGGTATTAACTCTGATTGAAATGTCTGGTAGAATTCCCTGGGAAAGCCATCGGCCTAGGGCTCTTATTTGTTGGGAGATTTTTGATGACTGATTCAATTTCTTCACTAGTTATGGGTCTGTTCAGATTTTCTATCTCTTCCCATTTGAGTTTCAGTAATGCGTGTGTGTTTAGAAAGTTGTCCATTTCTGCTAGGTTGTCCAGTTGTTGGCAAATAATTTTTCAGAGTATTCCCTGATAATTGTTTGTATTTCTGAGGGATTGGTTGTAATAAATCCATTTTCATTCATGATTTTGTCTATTTGGTTGCTCTTTCTTTTCTTTTTGAGAAGCCTGAGTAGAGGTTTATCAACTTTGTTTATTTTTCCAAAAAACCATCTTGTGGTTTCATTGACCTGTTCAACTGTTTTTTTGGATTCTATATTGTTTATTTCTGCCCTGATCTTTATTATTTCTCTTCTTCTGCTGGGTTTGAGGTGTTCTTGCTGCTCTGCTTCTAGTTCCTGTAGGTGTGCTGTTAGTTTTGTATTTGCTCTTTTTCTATTTTCTCGAAATAGGCCTGGATTGCAATGTACTTTCCCCTTAAGACTGCCTTTGCTACAACCCAAAGAGTTTGGATTGTTGTATTTTCATTTTCATTTGTTTCCATGTATTATTTAATTTCTTCTCTAATTGCCTGATTGTCCCATTCATTCTTTAGTAAGGTGTTATTTAACCTCCATGTTTTTGGAGGTTTTCCAGACTTTTTCCTGTGATTGATTTCAAGTTTCACAGCATGGTGATCTGAAAGTGGTACCATCATATGAAAGTGGTACCATCATAGTGGTATGATCTCAATTCTTTTATATTTATTGAGGACTGCTTTATGACCCAGTATGTGATCTATCTTGGAGAATGTACCATGTGCACTCAAGAAGAAAGTGAATTCCATAGCCTCAAGATGTAGAGTTCTAAATATATCTGTCAAATCCATCTGGTCCAATGTGTCATTCAGGTCTATTGTTTCTTTAGTGTTTTTTTCTGTCTAGTTGATCTATCCATTGCTGTAAGTGGAGTATTAAAGTCCCCTGCAATTAGCACATTCTTATCAATAAGATTGTTTCTGATTGTGATTAATTGTTTTATGTATTTGGGTCTCCCGAATTCGGTGCATAGACGTTTATAATTGTTAGCTCTTCCTGATGGGTTGACCCTGTAATTATTATATAATGCCATTCTTCATCTCTTGTTACTGCCTTTTCTTTAAAGTCCAGTTTGTCTGATATAAGTATGGCTACTCCAGCTTTCTTTTGACTTCTAGAAGCATGATAGATATTTCTCCATCCCCTCACTTTCAATCTGAAGGTGTCCTCAGGTCTAAAATGAGTCTCTTGTAGACAGAAAATAGATGGATCTTGTTTTTTTATCCATTCTGATGCCCTATGTCTTTTGATTGGAGCATTTAGTCCTTTTACATTCAGTGTTATTATTGAAAAATATGGGTTCAGAGTTATTGTGTTCTCTGTAGGATTGATGCTTGTAGTGGGGTCTCTGGTACTTTGTGTTCCTTGCAGCATTTCCCTCATGGATTCCCCCTTAGGATTAAGTAGTTATGAATCCCTTCCATTTTTGTTTGTTTGGGAAAGCCTTTATCTCTCCTTCTATTCTGAATGACAGGCTTGCTGAATAAAGGATTCTTGGCTGCATATTTTTCCTGTTCATCACATTGAAGATTTCTGCCATTCCTTTCTGGCCTGCCAAGTTTCAGTACATAGGTCTGCAACCCCCCTGATATGTCTCCGTTTGTATGTCAGGGCCCTCTTATCCCTAGCAGCTTTCAGAATTCTCTCTTTTTCCTTATATTTTGCCAGTTTCACTATGGTATGTCATGCAGAAGATTGATTCAAGTTACATCTGAAAGGAGTTTTCTGTGCCTCTTTGATTTCAATGTCTGTTCCCTTCCCCAGATCGGGGAAGTTCTCAGCTAGAATTTGATCAAACACCCCTTCAGGACCTTTCTCTCTCTCTTATTTTTCTGGAATTCCTATGATAGGGATATTGTTCTGTTTGATTGCATCACTCAGTTCTCAAATTCTCCTTTCGTGCTTCTGGATCAATTTATCTCTCTTTTTCTCAGCTTATTCTTTTTCTTCTAATCTACCTGTTTTCCATTCTGGCTCTTCAATCCTTGTAGTGGTAGCCTCCATTTTATTATACACTTCATTTATAGCATTTTTTAATTCATCACAAATATTTTTAAGGTCTATAATCTTTGTAGCAATAGCTTCTCTGGTGTCTTCCATGCCTTTTTCAAGCCCAGGGATTAATTTTATGACTTTTGTTCTAAATTCTTGGTCAGTTATGTTGTTTACAGCTGTTTTGACCACTTATATAGCTGTGACTTCTTCCTGGAATTTCTTTAAAGGAGAGTTCTTCCATTTCATCACCATTTTTGTCTCTTGTAAGTTTTAAAAGCTTGTTATGCACTCTGCACCTCCAAGTTCTGCTATATTAAAGGAGGCTCATAGACTGTCCAGAGTCTGTCCATTTAGGAAGTGTTTTTTTAATGGTGTCCCTTGGTCTCTCTTGTTGAGACTTTGGTTATTTTATTTTCCTACTCGTAGTGATATTTGGGACTCTCCACCATGTATACTTTGGCTTGTTTCTTGAGGTAGCCCTATGAGGCTGTCTTCTTAGTGAACTCTGTCTCTTTTCCTCCCAGACTCTTACAGTTCAGCATCCTTTGGCTTCAGCCCTTCTTTGTTTGAGTGATGCAGGTGGGAAGTACGAAACTCCCTATTTCTCTGCCATCTTGACAAAAACCTGTACCTGTTTTACTCACTCTAAAGACGCAGTAATCAATCAGTATGGAATTGCGTTCTGAGATCAGAGAATCATCATCATCATTAAGAGCCCTCTTCTGGTTTACGGATTCTAGGTTGTATCTTCTCATTGCAGAAGGGGCAAGGGAGCTGTCTTGGCTCTTTTATGAGAACACTAATCTGCAGGGACTTCTTATTTCCTGCCATCCAACACCATTATCCAACAAAAACTCCACCCCCTTTTTTCAGCTTTTTTATTACTCTGTGGTCATTGGCAGCTGTTGGTGCCTCATCTCCCTAAACCTCTTACTTAAAATAGGACAGATTCATCATGCAACAGCAAACATCCAGTAATACAAGAAAATAATTAAGCTTTTGCAAAATTCAATATCTGCAGCAACTTCTACATAATGAAATGCATTCCCTCCACCCAGTTTCAAAAGAACAAAGAAAGATTTTAATTTTCTCTTTAATTTTTAGGGGACTAATTTTCACATTTGGAAGATGAGAACAGGGCATCCCTTTACAAGGCAGCAAATACCAGCCTACAGTAACTGGAGAAAAGAAATAGCTGGAGACTTACTGGGAAGGCACAGATGGGCTCTATGAGAGTTTGATTTCCTTTAATATCCTCTGTGTAGTTGTCTCACTGGCTTCAAAAAGTCAGTGTTTGGAAATGTAATTTATGATTCAACTAAAACTATTCACTGAAGCATATGCTTTTGGTTGTTAATAGTTATTTCAGAAAAAAAGAAGAAGTGTGTATTCATTCTTAAAATACTTTACATTCGATTGTGGTTGTAATTTTTGACTGCACAATCCATTCATTGGAAAAACAAGACAGATAGCAAAGATGTCTGTGATTTTTATGGCTTCCTGTTTATTCGCCAGGCTCTTAATTTCTTTTCTGCCTACACAGTTACTGAGGGGAATTAAGGCTTCTGCTTAATCTGGCATGCAGGAATAACGTCTTCAAATAGGTTTTGCTTTGTGATACTGAAAATGTATCACTGGTGTAACTTTTTAATCAAAACTTATTTCCAAAGTCATTTTAAGGCACAAATTAAACCAGTCTAGATAATGGGTCAATTTTAACATTAGATTGTCTTTCAGGGACCCAGTGAAATGAAATGGAACGCTGAATCTTAGCCCTTAAAACATCATTGGTTAAATGAAGCAGGATCAGACAATGGGGAGGTGAGCATAGCATTTCACAGCAGGGTGAGTTAGGGAATTCCGTCCTTAGAGTTTCCGATCCAATTTTTAAAAATCAATTTAAAGTAAATTCTATGTCAGAGACTTAGGAAACCTACTGATACTGATTAAAACTACTTCCTAAGAAGAATAGGGTGAGTGTCTGGTTTAGTTCCTTAAATAAAGAACATGAACCTTTGAAGGAAAAGCCAAAAATCGACTTTTAGTTTTGAAATCAGTTTTATTGAGACCTGCTGAGTTGATTTTTACTTGCTAATGAGGTGTCAGACTTTAAAAGCTCCTAAGTAGTCAAGGTGAGTACCTACATTTATCTCAATTCCAGGCACATTCCCAGCTTCCTATTCTCTGTATTAAAGAGAAAAAAAAATGTTCTAAGCTTAAAGCCCACAATGACAACAGCTCTGGCTTTGCCACAGAGCCAAACTGCTGAGCAGAATATTAAGTGATAAGGGCTAAACCCACCCTAAGGTGATGACTCTGAGTTCATACTGAATTCAATTAGGCCAGCTTCATTTTCATCATTAAATTATTTTGATGGGAGTCTTAGAGCTGCTAAGGGAAGAGCTAGCCTTCAATATAATTCACAGAGGAAATGTCCTTGTTTAGTAAGTCAAGGAATAAGTGGAGTTAGAAGGAACCTCTAGCGTAACATCTCATCTATTGCTTACCATCACTACCACCACATCTCGGTGAAATGGATTTCATTATTCCTAAATCATGCTTGACAAATTGATATCAAATCTCTCCTAGAGCGTGTCACATGACAATTCGCTGTTGCAAGGGTATTCAGTAAGCTTGCATAAAATGAAGATGAAGGAATACCCCGTGGCCATTATTGTAATAGATGGCTGACCTCCAAGAAGCTGAAGCATATTAATATCTAGCCCAGATGAGTTATTTAGAAACCACTGGAATTTCCCTGTATGCTGGACACCTCACTGTATTCAAGAATTCACGCTCTGTATGAATTTATTGTACATCCACTAAATACATGTGAACATGACTTTTTCTGTAACTTAACTAATAAAGGACAAAGTAAACATAACCCTACTGGTAGCCAATATCAAGAAAGAGTTTGTGACATATCAAAGAAAATAGTCCTCTCAAATTCTCCGTGGAGTCAGGTGAAGTAATGTAAAATTTAAAAATCATATATACATATATCCATATAGCCTGGCGAAATACACCTATACATATACAGCCACCCCCTATTAAAATATGGTTAACATTTACTATGTTTCTACATATGTTACTACTATGAGTTCTTGAATACAATATTTCTTATAACCCTCTCCTCTACCTTTTAAGATATATACTTATATTACTTCATTAATGAAAGGGATAAATGATTCACTCAAGGCCACATGGCTAGAAAGTGCTAAAACGAGGATTGACCCTTTATCTTCTGATTTCAGATTTCATGCTTTTCCCCTACAACTTATGAAATAAGTTAGGATATTTTACTTAATTAAAACTAGCCATTTATAGGTCACCAATTTTCCAAGGATTTAGAAAAATATACTTAATAATGAAGACTGTGATAATTGAGAATATATCCTTTATGATGATATGGCTCTTTTGGAGCTTAGTGTTACATTTGGAACATGGTTCATCCTGCTGCAATCCTGTAAATGTAGGTATAACAGAATACTGAAATAAATGCATACAGTCCCAAGACATTCCCTAGTAATTTGACTGCATTTTTCTTTATTTTGAACCAAGTCCAAATGCCCACATTTATTTATCATTGGCAGAAAAAATCCAGGAATATAGAGTCCAATTAATCAAATGTTTCCATTACTCAAATGCTAGACAAATAGAAATGTAAGCACCTTGAAGCTGAGGATCTTGTCTTATTTTTCTTTTATTCCCTTGTGTCTAACACAGTATTAGCTTATAAAAGATGCTAAATTAGTATTTTTGAATGAATAATCATGGAATCAGTAATGTAAAGTCCTAGTTGGAACCTCATGAGAGTCTGTGAATGAACAAACATTACATGCAAAGGAAACTCTATAGTCCCCTAGCACTTGAACATAATTAAAGCTTATTGTAAAATTAAAAGCAAACATTTACATAGTGTGTTTAATTTGCCAGGCACTTTTTTAAGCCCTTTAAATATATCTATTCATTTACTTTCTGAAATAATCTTATGAAATATATATTTTAATTATGTATGTGTATGTCTCTCCTTTATTCTCCTAGGTATTAGACTGCTTTAAGGGGACTAGACCCGATTCCTCTTGTAACTCAAGCCTCTACCACACTGCTTAACACAGAGTATATGTTGGATAAGTAAATAAATTCATGAATAAATTGTTTTTCTCTGTTGGGCAGATATTGTAAAGGTCAGGTCACAGCCATGACTGCCTTCCTTCTACACTATGCCTAGAAGACTACTGTTTGAATATCAGCTACTACTACAACACTCACACTTATTTCTGCATATCTGCAAATTGTTCAAGGTCTGAGCCACTCAGAATTACTCCCTAACCTATCATCATTGCAAACTCTTTGAGTCTATACTCTATAGAATCAAAAATCATGTCTGCCTGTAAGAATGAGCTTGAACTTTCATAGGATAAGACTAGAGTTAATAGTTAATAAGACAGGAAACCAGGCGCCATGCTGAAATTCTTAGGTGTGTCATAGAGTCAAAAAGCTGAGAGATTAGGATGATCTTGGGCATGTGGCCAGAGTTTGGTTCCTGGGAAAATAAATGAAAGAATATATGTCAATATTTGAGTTGACGAATATTAAGAGAAAAAATTCCTGGGGCGCCTGGGTGGCTCAGTCAGTTAAGTGTCTGACTTCAAGTCAGGTCATAATCTCAAAGTTCATGAGTTTAAGCCCTGCATCAGACCCTGTGCTGACAGCTCAGAGCCTGGAGCCTGCTTTGAATTTTGTGTCTCCCAATCTCTCTGTCTCTCTCTCTCAAAAATAAATAAACATTAAAAACACTTATTAAAAATTAAAAAGAAAAAGACTAAATTCTTGGGTCTGTTTTGAAATCAAAACTGAGAGGGACGCCTGGGTGGCTCAGTCAGTTGAGCGCTCGACTTCAATTCAGGTCATGATCTCATGGTTCATGAGTACAAGCCCCTGGTCGGGCTCTGCACTGACAGCTCAGAGCCTGGAGCCTGCTTGGATTCTGTGTCTGCCTGTCTCTCTGCCCCTTTCCTGCTCACGCTGTGTCTTTCTTTGTCTCTCAAAAATAAGTAAACATTTTTAAAAAACTGAGAAATTCAACTGAACAATAAGATCATGAAATTAAACATGAGTAGATGTGGATAATTTCTTTAGGCAGGAGGACTTGTGCCAGCATTTAGTGGCAGAAGTTCTAACTGGATGCAGAGACATAACAGCTAAAAAGCTATTATAGAGATATTATAGATATGATGAGATAAAGAACAGACAAATGAAAGAATAGTGAGGATTTGGTGAATGAATGACAGTAACTGTGAAAGGTAAATGGAGAATCAAGGATGATTCCAGTAAAACTGCAAGGACTTTCAAGTCTTAGTGATGGCAAGGAGTGGCAAAAGTAGAAAACCCTGGAAGAAATGCTAGTTTAGGGGAAAGATGACAAGTGCCTATATAATTATGAGTGTGAGATGATCCATCCAAAAACATAGAAAGCAGAAAATCAGAAAGCCCATTATCCCTTGGAGCCCATAGGAGAATGAAGACATTTTAATGTCATCTAAGTCAAGGGAATAGAAACTTCAAAAATTTCTCAATTGTCAGATGAATATTTTCAGACCAGTAAATTTTTGAGGTGTCTAGACAATGACCACTAGTAATTTTGCTTTAGAGGAAACTGGTGGACCTCCATGAACCTTGACCACTCTAATCTTCCACCTTGCCTCTAATTGAATATAGAAATCCTGGAGTCAGTGACATTTCTCGCCCTCTATTATATACCTAACATAGACTATCACCTGGCACATAGTAGAACCTCTAAATATTAGTTAAATAAAAAAGAAAGGGCAGGGGGCAGGTATGAAGGAAGGCAGGGTGGGAAGAAAGGGAGGGGTAATATTACAAAATGCTATTGATTTTCAGTAGACCATGAGACAGAAAAAATAGGAGTTGCTTCTACAAAGTTTGATTTAAAGATCTTGTTATAGGATAAAAATATCCCTAGCAATGTCACACTAAAGATAAAATAACACTGATTGATTTAGAAGCAGAAACACATGTGTTTTTCATACATTTTCCCCCCAAACCCGCATTACCTTCAGAGGTCTGTTGTTCAAAACTGACAAAAAGTGAGAGATAATAGTAAGACATTAAAACCATTTAGAAGAACCTCACTTATTGCCTCTTTCCTCATATAATACATAAGACACGCACAAATACTGATTCTGAACACATTTCATCCCTCAGCTATTTCATTGTACAATAGGGACAACTTAAGGGGACTTAAAGGTGAAAAATGAATTTTATACTATCATAAAAAGTTAAAGTCAGCCCATCCATGGCTAAGGTGATACAACTGTAAGTAGTAAATATTCTTTTTATTAATCTGTTTAAGTGATCTGGAGAGGAAACTGTCACACAATAATCTTACCTTTGTTCATTGGATTTTATGATTGCTTCTTTTAGCCACTAGTCATTAAAGTAAATACAGGATCTATCTCATCTTTACCACATGGAAAATTATGCAATATGAGGACAAAGGGTTATGGAAAACAGAAGTTACCTTCTTCATCTAAAAACTCTGAAGAATTATAAGTTCCAAATTCATTTTTTAATGAAATGTGTAAAACTCATGTGTAGTGTCCTTTTGTTAAATAAATGTTGTGTTTGGAATTTTTGAAATATACTAAATTTGCTGCAGTAAAATCTTCCTTTTTCAGAACTTAGAAATCAAGAATCTTCAACATTTTGTTCACCCTCAAACTTCATGCTAAAGAAGCAAATAAAAACAAATTACTTAGAATCTTGGTGACCCAAGAATTTAAAGAATGACAGCAAAAAGAGGCTTAAGGTGAAAGTTGTTCAACAGGCGTGAGGAAAAATTGACCTAGACTGGAGAACTGAAGGCTTGTTTCAGAAGGAAAAATAAATTGAAACTGATTGAGGATTGGAAATGGACTTCAGAAAATTACACCATGAAGCTCCTGAAAGATATGAGAAAAATTAGTTATGGATACAAAGAAAACTATGCAAATGGATAAATAGAAGATTATTTTTACCTTCAGGGAAAGGAAGCATAACCATGGTATATTGTAACATTCAACTGTGAGTAACATTTGTATAAGCAGAGTATAAAGACAATATTATTTTTGACAATAATCATAACAAAACTATAATAAAAGCAAATATTTATCTTCCCTAATAGAAAATCAATAGATAATGTGGAAAAGTGATTAATCAAAAACACAGACACATACCCACAGTCACCAAATCCCAATGCTAACATAAAGGCACATTCCTTAGGTGGAGAAAATGGAAGAAGAAATGCATGCTGGGAAATAGGTATGAGCAAAATAATGGTACTAGGAATATGCAAGTCATGATAAAAAAAATATTGGAAATGAGGCAAATATTTTGTGGACTGTCTCTAGAATACAAGGAGTTGGAATATTATCCTTTAGGCCACAGAGAGCTAATGAAGGCATAAACCGTGGAGTAATATGAAGAAATTGATTGTTTTTCAGAATCTGAATCTAACCTCGGTATGTTAAATGAATTTGGGGAGGAGAGAAACTATAAATTGAAAAATCAGTTTGAAGCTAAGAAAATAGTCCAATGGCTCTATAGGCCTGTGCTTTCATTAACTTATAGTTATAGAAAATTGACACTTGAATTATTATAACTTTATAAAAATATGTTAATCAATATTTGAGGGGCACCTGGCTGGCTCAGTCAGTTAAGCATCCGACTTCAGCTCAGGTCATGTTTTCATAGTGTGTGAGTTCAAGCCCTGTGTCAGGCTCTGTGCTGACAGCTCAGAGCCTGAAACCTGCTTAGGATTCTCTCTCTCTCTCTCTCTCTCTCTCTGCGCCTTCCCTGCTCACACTCTGTTTCTCTCTATCTCAAAAATAAATAAACACTAAAAAAAAAAAATCTTGAGAATTTGTTAGTGGAGTGTTTGACTTCCTGCAACAGAATACTAGTTAATGAGTTTTATGCCGTTAACCAAACTGTTTAGCTTACTCATGCCCCTGATCATCAGATCATCTTCTCCTAAAAAAGAAGAATTATGTTTGTTGTATACCTTCTGACCAATTTGGCAAAATAGGTAGAGTTCCTGACACCCCTCACAAGAAGAACTAACAACTATTCAAGAACAAGGTATCACTGAGAGAATCCTAGACCATGAGGGTGAGGCTAAAGAATGCCCCTGAACCCGAGAGACCCAGACAGACTGAATTAGAAGGGTAAAAGAAGCAGCTATAAGTTGAACATATTGCCCCTCCCCTAGGCCACTGCAGTACCATGAGGAGAGGTCTCCCCTGAGCCTCAACTTCTCTAGTGGGAAAGAGAACCCAGGGAAAACAACCAGATCTCAACATTGTGGGTTGCTTTGTGGAAACCACTAAACTACCAAATCCCATGGAGATTGCAGGGGACTCTGTAGGGGTCAACCACTGGAAATCTGACTGCAATGAAAAAGTGGGGTGAGGCTTGCAAAACCCAGCACATGGATATTGGCAGACAGCATTCATACCTGCTGTGCCCAAGTAGTAATTCCAAACAACAGTTTTGCTCATCTGCAGAACCAAATTGGAGGCACTCTCTAACAAGGTACTTGGCAAGATGCAGATGTCCTCAATTCAGATTCTTAAACAAGAAATTTTGCCAGCTCTAGAGCCTAGTTTACCCACACCCAGGCAAGGAGCTAAGTTATAACCCCATCAACTATGGAGAGTATCTCCTGGCTATATCTGACAAGAGAGGCTAGTGGAAACACCTGGAAGCCCTGTGGAGCTGATCACCCCCAGAACCAAGTCAGTACCAGACATGGAGGATTCACGTGGTATGCACAGGGAGAAGTATTTGCAAAAGCTTATTGCCAAGATTGTGGGTACCTCCCAGCCCCTCTCAACTGGAGAGCTGTTTGGGAAATTGGGAGTTATCTAGAGCCGCCCCTCCACTTTGAACCCAAGCAAGTGGGCTGAGATACAGCCCCACCCACCCACTTTGGCTCCAGCCCCATCTGACCAGAAGGGCTGGCAAGAATATCTGGAAACTGTGTGGCCCAGTGATGCTTCAGCCAAGAGAAGAGCAGACAGTTGCAAAGCAAAGCCAGTGGACCTGTTCAGCCAGGAAACCTGGGGTGCAGGTTAGCTTGAGTTAAGATAATGAACAAAGAGTTTACCAGCCTTACAGCTGCTTCTCCTACAGCATGCAGGCAGGGAAACTACTATATAGCCCAGCTCATTACTGAATACCACCTCTCACTTGCCCAACCAGGAAACCTAACCAGAATACATGGGAAGCTGTGTATCACATCCAACAGCCCTGTTTACAGTGGCACTTTAACAAAGAACACAGCTTGTGGCTTTTCCTATCTGCAGAACAGAACTGGTAGTCTCACAAGACCAGGGAATTCAGTGCACATTCTTGCCTGATTTGGGTCCCCAAACAATGAGCTATGCAGGGTTTGGTCCATCCCAGTGCCCTGCCAGGCCTGAACAGAGAATCCAGACAATTATGGAGCCCATCCTACAGCCTCGCTTGGATAGAAAACCAAGTCAGAAGTCCTATCCAACTGTTCTCAGCTATTCCCCATTCCCATCCTCAGACCTCAAACATTTGCCTCAACCAAAAACAGACCATAATAGCAGGCCCGACCTGCCCAAGGATAATACCAGATGATAGTCCAGAAACCTAAACTGGGCTGATTGGTGAAGATTCCTCTCTGCCAAAAAATATAAAGTCTGGAAGAGGAATTACTCAATTACTCAAATGCAGAGGTACAAATGTAAGAAATGAAGGATCATTAAAGGCCAGGTAAATATGACACCACCAAACTAAACTAATAAAGTCTAATAACTGATCTTAAAGAAATGGGTATCCATGAACTGTCAAACAGAATTCAGAATAATCCGCTTAAAGTAATTAAATGAGCTGCAAGAACACACAGACAATTAAATTAAGTTAGGAAAACAATGCATGAACAAAATGAGAAATTCGAGAAAGCTATGAAGTCCATCAAAAAACTTCAAACAGAAATCCTACAGGTGAAAAATACAATAACTGAATTGAAAAATTCAATAGAGAGTTTGAAAAGCAGACTTGACCATACAGAAGAATCAATGATCTGGAGGATAGGACATTAGAAATTATACAGTCAGAGGGGCAAAAAGAAAAAAAGAATTAAAAGGAGTGAAGAAAGCCGATGAGACTTAAATGACACAATGGAAAGAAACAATATTCACATTATGTTCATTTCAGAAGCAGAAGAGAAAGGAAAAGGGACAGAAAGAATATTTAAAGCAGTAATGTTTGAAAATTTCCTGAGTTTTCTCCTCTGGCAAGAAATGGGCATTCAGCTCCTTGAGGCCCAAATGACTCTAAATATTTTGAACCCGAATAGGACTACACTGAGACACATTATAACTAGTTCAATGTCAAAGACAAAGAAATAATTTTAAGAACAGTAAGGGAAAAGAGAAGTTACATACAAGGAAACTCCCATAAGACTACTGGTGGATTTCCAATAAACATTTCAGGTCAGAAGAGAAGGGAATAATATTTTCATTATACTGGAAGAAAAAAATATGGTTATCCAAGAATACTATTCCCAGTGAAGCTGTCCTTTAAAAATGAAGGAGGGAATAAGATTTACCCAAACAAAACTGAAGGAGTTCATTATTATGAAGGAGTTCATTACCATTAAATCTGCCTTACAAGAAATGCTAACAGGATTTCTCTGAGTAGAAGTGAAAGAATGCTAATTAACATCATAGCAACTTAAAAAGGTAGAGTAAAACTCACTGGTAATGGTAAATATATAGTCAAAGTTAAATTCTCTAATTTGGTAATGATGGCATATAATTCACTTACAACTCTAGTTTGAAAGTTTTAAAATAAACATTGTAAAAATAACTATAATTACAATAATATATTATTCATTATGCAATATGAAAATATATAAGCAATAAAAATTATAAAGTTTTAGAATTCTAGTGAAGTTCAGTTGCTATCAATTTAAAATAAGATGTTACAAGTTTAAGATATTTTATGTAAGGCTCATGGTAACCACAAGAAAAAAAAAACCTGTAGTAATTATACAAAAGAACATGATAAAAAAGAAGTCAAGGTATACTGATAACCAAAGTCATCAAACCACAAAAAAAAGATAGCAGGGTAAGGAACAAGGAAAACTGGATCTCCAAAAATACAGAAAACAATTAATAAAATTGTGATATTAAGTCCTTACCTATCAATAACTACTTTAAATACAAACAGATTAGATTATCTAATAAAAAGACAGAATGGCTAAATGGGTTTAAACAACAAGATCCAACAATATGCTGCCCTACAAGAGACTCACTATCTCACTATAGTGTTAAGGACACATAGGGAGTCCCTGAAAGTAAAGGGATGGAAAAAGTCATTTCAAGCAAATGGTAACCCAGAAAAAAGCAAGAGTAGTATACTTATATCAGACAAAAAACACATTACCAAAAATGGTAAAAAGAGACCAAGAAAGTCATTACATGATGAAAAATGGGTCAATTCATAAAGAAAATATGACAATTATAAATATTTATGAACCCACCATTAGACCATCTAAAGATGGTCAAAAGGTACAAATTTCCAGTTATAAAGATAAATAACTACTAGGGATATAATGTACAACATGATGACTATAGTTAATACTGCTGTATGATATATAGCAAAGTTATTAAGAGGGTAAATCCAAAGAGGGCTCATCACAAAGAGAAAATCTTTTTGCTTTTCTTCTTTCCTTTCTTTATATTATATTTATATGAGATGATGAATGTTAGCTGAACCTATTACAATAATCATTCCATATTACATGTAAGTCAAATCATCATGTTGCATGCATTAAACTCCTACAGGCATATATACCAATTATTTCTCAGTAAAATTAGAAAATATGTTTAATAGAACTCATACATTAAAAAAGAAAATGTTATTACAATTATTTTCTAATAGCCAGTAGTTTATAGCATTTACTGTATAGTGGCCAGCATTCTAAGTTTTGCATTTATTAAGAGATTTAATCCCTAATAACACTATGTAGTAGATAATACTCTTATTGTTATGTTTCAAGACAGTAAGATACACAAAGGTTAAATAACTCATCCAAAGGACAATAGCCAGTAAGTGTTGAAAGTCAGATTTGAATTCAGGCAGTCTATTGCCAAGAGTTCACACTCCTAGCCACTAAACTAGGTTGCCTCTAATTCAAATAAGTGAAAATGATAAGTAAAAAGATTTCTTTGGGCCTCTCATTTCTGTTAATCAATGTTTTCATATAAGAAAAAACACAAACGTGGGGACTTAACAACAACTCAGCTTCATTTTCCCTCTTCTCTAAAATGACAAAAATAGTAACTGTCACTGAGGGGATTTTGTTAGCATTATGATAAGTTAACCCACATTCTTTGTATCTCCTTCTCTTCATGACTTCCCACTCTGCCTCTGGGCTTGTTCATGTTTTATGGGCTAAATTGTGTCTTTCATACGTTGAAGCCCTAACTCCTATACCTCAAAATGTGACCATATTTGGGAATAGGGCCTATAAAGAGGTAATTAAGTTAAATGAGGTCATTAGAGTGGACCTTATCCAATCTGACTTGTATCCCCATAAGAGGGAATTTGAACACAGAGAGACACCAGGAATGCCAGCACACAGAGGAAAGACCACATGAGTACACAGTGGGAAAGTGGCAATCTGAAAGTTAATGAGATATGCCTCAGAAAACAAAAAACAAAACAAAACAAAAAATACCTGCCAACACCTTGATCTTGGACTTCTAGCCTCCATAACTATGAGGAAATTAATTTCTGTTATTAAGGCACCTAATCAGGGGTATTTTGTTATGGCGGCCCTAACTAATGCACCGTACAACTCGCTTTGCCCAATAGGATGTTAGTATGTATGACACAAACAGAATTGAAAAAGCACTTTCCACCTACTCTCTTGTTCTCTGCCATCACCTTAAGAGCATGCTCAGTACCTTCTAGAAGAATGAAAAAGAAATGGAACAGAGTTGAGTAAATATGGTTAAGTCGATCTTAGTTCATCCAGACCACTCCCAGATAGATAACCAAAATTACCCAAGACCACATCCTGCTCAGTCCAGCCCAAAGCACCAATAGACCTATGACCTAAATATTTGATTACTGTTTTAAATCACTGCTTTGTGGGGAATGTGTTATTTATTCATAATTGTTATTTGATACAAGCATCAAATTAAATACCCAGTCTCCTGGCACATAGTAGCAGCTCAATTATTTAAATTCGGCTTCTACACTTCTCAAATGTTTTGAAGAAGGTCAAAGTAAACAAAGAAGTCCTATGCCAATTTACTCATATCACATCTGTAGAAAAGGCTCTAGTAATTAGAAGAAAGTAGAAACTAAAACATTCATTTCAAAGTAAGGGAATTAATGAGAATATAAGATTCTCTTCTTTTAAAGGATGTACATGTCCATTATACACTATTTTAAAAGTTAACAAGCCTCATTTCCCTAATTTCATTAGTAAGGAAATTCACAATTACCTGTAGTTTCATTAAATAAATCAATTCTCTAAGTCTCTCAAATTAATTATCATTAGTGCAGATGATTTCTCTGGCCACAGTAAATAAAGCTCTTATCAATTGCCAGTCATCCTTCTCTCAAAGCAAGATTTGATATCATTATTTTAAAAAAGGACACGCAGAAAAACACATAGGCTTGGTATGAGAAAAAATTAGAAATAATCATTCAAATAAACTTTTTTCTCAAAAAATCTAAGAAAACTTAAAATCTCTCTGTATTATCCCCCAAATTTTATTCCCCAACTGTTGCAATCCGGGTCCACACAGGAGGCAGAAACCATAACATAATATAAAAAGAATTTTATTATAAAGAATCATTAGGCAACAATAAAATAAATACTATAAGATGTAAAGAAAACTTTATAGGATATTCTAGGACTGATAGGAAATACCCAAATATAAAGACAAATCTGGATGAAGGTACCCACCCCTAAGAGAGGATTCAAACTTTGTCAAAAGAGCTGTGGTTGCAATCCACTAGATGGTGGAAAAGTTCTCTGTGTTGCCTAAACCTAGAGCTAGTCCACAGTAACTGGACAAGTAGGAAACAACATTCTGAGGCACAGAAGAGCTCCATCCAATGAGCAAGCATGCATCCAAACACAGGGAGTCAAGATGCCTCTGCGGGCAGGAGGCCTGGATCACATGTTGTCCATGTTGGGAAAGCCACAGAAAGGTGATTGACAGACTGGACCAGGACTACAATTTCAGAAGGATCATGTGTTCCAGCTGCATGACTGGGCAAGGCATCACTGGATATCCTGACACTCACATGGCTGTTGAACTGTGTAGCCTCTGGATCTGGTAAGAGATGCCCCATTCTACAATATCCCTTCAGCTCCCTCTACTGAAGAAGCTTAACATTATGCTCATGGTAGAGGAGAAATGGTTTAAGGATTTCCTCCATTACAGCAAAGCAAGCTGTAAGCAAAATGTGAGAGTGAATGTGGAGCAGAGAGGCAATAAATTGATAATTGGCATACTTACCAAAGCTTAAACATTCATTGTGAAGGAGGGTTCAACACTTCCCAAGCAATGACATTATTTCAATAGTAATTGTGGATTTTATCTGATTTCAGATTCTTTTAACCTAAAAAGTGAAATTAACCAATTTAACAAACTGAAGATAGTTTCTTTCTATATATTTATGGTCTTCCCAAACACAAACTCATAATATAAATTAAATTAGCAAAACCTTTTTGAATGATTCTTATTTACTAGCTAAAATTTTCCATCAATAAAGTATAACATATGATTATAACAGAGTTGAAGAGATAAAAGAACACACTTCTGAGTATGTTGAAACGTATCTAAATATTTTTAAAAATTAACTACAAATGTCTACTTCTAATAAAAAACGTCCTTAGAAATATAAATGTAAGGTCCTCCAGGACAGGTTCAAGTTCACTTAGTATTCCTTGTAACTAAACCCTTTATTCCCAGAGAGGCTAAGTGCTAGAGTCTTAGAAGTGAGAAATAGGATTTCTCCCTAAAATATCTCTGTGTTAGTTTGATAGGGTTACTTTCAAAAAGTACCCTCTATTGCATATTTCCAAATATGTACGTCTGACACTCAACTACCTCAAACTTTATTATGTTGAAAAATAGTTTCCCCACCAAACTTACCCTTCTCTTGCCTTCCTTATTACATTTGCTGACTTTACTATCTAACCAATTATTTAAGGAACAGAAATCTGAGTCTTTCTAAATTAACTCAGCATTACCAACTACTTCCAGTACTCCAAAAATATTCAAATTTCTTCACCTTGATACCGTGACACCCTCTGTGTCTTCTCCATAAAATGAGATTCCCTTCCTCGACTTGCCAGTGAACTCCTACCGTCTATTTCAGGACCCGCCTCAAATTCTCCTCCTCTCTAACACAGGAAACTCATTAACAGCATAAGAAATCAATTGCTCAAAATATGCCTACTGGTTTCCCCACTTTTTCCTGTTTCTTCTGCTTTTCTTTGAAACTAATAAAAAGAAAAAATATTTTCCTCATCTCTTTTAGAAGTTCATACCAAGTTCTAGCAACTTTCTCAATATTTTATAAACCTTTTGTTTAAGGTTGTTTATTAAAAGATCTGCCTTCCACATGAGATAATGAACTCCCTAACCTAACATAGCAAATTATAATGGGTAAATATTGAAGTAAGTGGTTCAGTTGACTAGTTTCCTATTAAACAATTCCCTATCATATCTTTGCCTTTCTGGAAGAAATATCTCAGTTAGTTTTTCTTAAAATTTTCATCTGACATTTCTTTAGAGAGGTATTCAGATAGGAAATATAGCTTAGGGAAGGTGGCAAGAGATAAGGCCAGAGAGATAGACAGGGAAGGAAAATCCTGCACATCATCATCAGGAAGTGGGGTATTAGCCTAAGAAGCCAGCAGAACTCTTAATTCAAGAGAGTTACATAATATGATTTATATTTTAAAGAGAACTCTGCTATATGAAAATTGGATTTTAAAAAGTCTCTACCAGTTATAAAGCTATTGCAATAAATGATAGTTGGTAGCTGGGGAAAGAGAAAGATATAGACAAACTGTTTATATTTTGTTAGTGTAACAAATATGTAGGTGAGAAAAAGAAGACATCAAAGATAACTACTACTAGTTTTCATTTTGATCAACTAAGTGAAGAGTGATGTCATTTACTGAAGAGGGAAAAAGAGGATGAGGAATAGTTTCAGACTATAATTAAAACTTGCATTTAGACATATTAAGTTGAAAATGACTAGTAAAAATGAAATATGTCAATATATCTATATATCAAGCCAAGAGCTCAGGATGAAGTAAAGGCTAAAGAGGTACACTTGGGATTCATTAGCATTTGGACAGAATTAAATCTATGGTGCTGGATGGAATTGCCTAGGGAGAAAGTCAGGTTAGGAGGAGAATGGATGGAAGACTAAAGAACAAACTCTGGGATCCCCAATATTTAGACACAGGATAAAGGCAATGAAAAAAAAAAACTGAGAAGGAAGGCACAGTTAAAGAGGTGGAAAACCAAGGGAAAGAAGTATATCATGGCACACTGTTTAGCTCTGCAAAGCAACATTTACACAGTCATGACCATGTTTTCAACATTTAGAATCGGTGTCTAGAATATTTGGGCTATGGTTACAAAACAGAATGTATAGCTTTTTAATCTTGAAAGTATAAATGTATGTTTATAGAAAGCAGAAAGTGGGAGTTGGTTGGAAAAAGAAAGGGAGAAATTGTGAGGATGCTAAAAAAAAAAAAAAACCTTCATTTATAAAGTGGAAAGATATGCACTAGGGCTGAAACAGGACATGCTAACTATTTTGAAGTGTTGATGTAACTACAAATATGACCAAAATATTAAAATCCTTTCCAGACAAGAAATAGAACAAGGGTCTTTTCCTTCTCATTTTAAATATTTCCACACTATTTGATGTTTTAATCATGTGCAAGTTTTACCTTCACATAAGCAAAAATTTTAATTTAAACAGAGATTGCAGGGCCTCAATGGAGATGTGTGATGGGGGGAGGAACAAAATTAAATTGAATTGATAAGGCTGAGATATTCTGACCCAGAAATTCTACTTCTAGTAATATTCCCTATGGAAACACTCAGAAATGAAGACAAAGATTTATGTACAAGAATGTTTGCTACTGTATTAATTATAATAGTAAAAGGCTGGAAACTACCTACATAATAAATATTTGGAGATGATTTAAATAAATTATAGTTTATCCACAAAAATAGAATATTAAACAGCCACTAAATCATTTTTGAGATTATTTAGGAACATACATAATGTTCATATCACGTTTTTATCCTAAGTAAAATCCAGGGTTAAAAAACTGTGTGTGTGCACATACACATGCATAGCATTGGGTGCCCAGCAAATATATGGTTCAAGAACAAGAACTGACAGTTCTGAACAAAACTGGGAATTTACTACCAACAGATCCTTCCCAAAGAAACTTTTTAAATGTGAAACCCTAAAGGAAAAAACATTCTAGAAAGGAGATCTAAGAAGAGTAATGATGAAGAAAGAAAATTTTTAGGATGTAGATAAATTCAAATGAACATTGATAGTGAACTTAAAAAAAAAAGAAAGAACTAAAATCCTAGTGGAGAAAAATGTACAATTTGGGAATGCAAGATGAGTTAAAATGTTCTAAATTGTTTTAAGAAGAAGGTAAAATTATTTAGACATTTTGGCATACACATACTAAAAAGTCTAGGCTGTTGACAAAGTACGTAAGAGTTTATAGCTTCAGAAATAGTATGGGGGGGGGGAGCACAAGGCTGAAATTATTTGATTAAGAAATAGGCAAAAGAAGAAAAAATTTAAATTAGGGGGGAAAACAGGACTAAATAGAGAGTACAAAATAAAATAGTAAAAATGTATACAGATAGATCAGTAATCTTTTATTGTGATTTTTAACACAGATGCATTAGATTCAACAGTTAAAACACAAAATTGTGAGACTGGAATGTTTAAGATACATCTAAAACCCCTTTAAAAAAATAACAAAATAAAACCCCTTTAGGAGAAATAAAACATAGTGCTTTTACTCTAACAGGAATGCCATGAGAATGATTTGAATCTCTAAGCTTTTGCATCAACAATGATCCTATGTGCAGAAGCTCTCAAAACCATTCACTTTTCCCAGTGCACAATTACCTAAGTAGCTGATTAAATCTCTTTGGGAAAAACTGGGAGAGTTTGCCATGATGTTGCAAAGCCCTTCCTCAAGGGGTATGATCACTCATTACGGTTCTGAGTGTGAAAACTGGAAATTGTCTGGAAACTGACCAAGGAGTCACAGATTTATTATTGGAAAGTCTCATCTCAGCTATTGATCCCTTCTTGATTTCTTTTGATTATATATGTTGAGCCGTATGTTTATAGACTGCCCATCTATGTTGGTTCTAGGGAAACCTTGTTCTCTGAGTTATCTTCATATAACCCTTGAGTCATGACCTCTTAATTGCCATTCTAACTTTGCTTCCCATTGTGATAATTAGGCCCACCTTGGTTATGAAAATAAAGTGTGGCTACCTGTCCTCTTTTATTCCATCCCCCCCCCCTTGTTATAAATAGCATCTCCTACCATCTGAACCACTTCTGAGCTTTATAACATATTGGTCCCCTCACTAGTACATTCTTTACCACCTTATAAAATGGAGTGATCTTTGGATACTTCCAAGAAGAACTGTCAGCAAAATGGGCCCAACTGAGCATGACCAATGATCTGAAACTTTTGATTGTCTCTTTCATAGTTATCCATAGCAGTTCTGTCATCTCTATTTCATTTATGAGAACTATTGTTTTCCCCAAGCGCTCAAGAGCCTTTTCAGCTACATGTTAAAGCAATCACCCACAGCCCGAGCCAGGAATTCAATGCATAGAGTGCCCTAGATTGATGTTGTTCTCTTATAGTTGCCCCCAGTGTCCAGCATCCTCAAGGTTAACTCTTCTTCTTGCCAGTTTATTTTTAACTAGGTACCATAGCTCTTTTAGTGTATAATCTCTCTCCCTTAGCAGTCCTAACGTTTGCCTAGTTAGTTTATGCTAAGATTTACATTATTGGTGGTATGGTGATCATAAGTGAAGTCAGTGCCTGAGGTGAAGGCTTGTCAGACAAAACATTGGCCTCTTTGGAGGACTTTGCTTAATCTTTAAGTGAGGAGAGGGTGCTGTATCTTCCAAAGGAATGGGTGGGCCACTTTTGCTGGCTAAACAGAGACTTTAGGAATTCAAGATTTCAAGTACATCTACTCAGATATCCTGGGTGTCAGGTTCTACTTTTTCCCTATCAGGCTCTGGTTTTGACAAAAAGAGCTTTCTCTGAAGTTGTGACTTTACACATTTACAACTTTTAGAAGAAAATACAGGTTATCTCTATGACTTTGGAGTAGGTATGGGTTCTTACATAATACACACACACAATAAAAAACCTCAAGGAATTCAAATAAAATTAACTTTATGAAGCAAAGGGCTTTTATAAAAGAAAAATGACAAATCTAGGATAGGCATGGAAAGTCAGACTCATGTAGGCAGGAGTACATTGTTTTCTCTTTCATTCCACTCTTTTCTCTGGCCCAACCAGAGTGGGGCAGTGCCTGGCAACCATGAACAAAAGCAGGGCATGGGAACAGTGAGTGTGTTACTGAACTCTGAAATCAGATTCTTGTGTCTGGTGCACAGTAAGACAATCTCTGAGTCACTAGGTTTGAAACAGAAAAAGTTTTATTATCAGAAGGGCAGCTCAGCAAGAAGACAGGGGAGCATTCCCAAATCTGCCTTCCTGACAGGGTTTTTTTTAATAAACATAGGAGTTGAGGTTACGTACATATTAATGAAAAAGACAGGGAAACATGTCTATTCATAAGAAAAGATGGAGCATACACATAGAGCAAACATGTGTGTAACATATACCCCGTTGTCACTTTAGAGTAGAGACTTAACAACAGGACAAAGCAAAATTCAATCCCTGACATCAGGAGATTATCTTAGGATAAGGATAAGGGGCTTTCGGCATATACTGGATGGGGTCTTGGGCTCTTCTCTGGGGTAAGGAATCCAGAGTCTTGTTTGTTCATAGGCCAGAACCACATCAGTTGACCTGGAATCCAGGCTTCTGCAGAGACAGCTAATGGATTTGTTAGTGTAGTCTGAAAAGAAACAATAGTTGATTAGGGAGAAACAGGTCTCTGAAAAAAGAACTTTAAGTTTTCTACTAGTTTCAACCTCATTAACCCTATGGTGCCTGGTTTCAGGTAGAAGACTTCATTCTGCAACTCTCAGGATGACACAACTACATTCTACTCTGCACACCCTTCTCCAGATAACTCTGCACACCCTTCTCCAGATAAGCTCTGGAGCTCAAAGAGCACACCCCTCGCACACAACTTCATTTCTCCCACTGAACATAAGGCTTCACATTTTAGCACATTCAAGGACTCAAGGGTGAGTCTATAGCTTACAGTACATGAGAGTTTTACTGCTAGCCAGGTGACAGAGAACTTTGCATGTAGACATGTTAAATTGAACAATGTTTACAAATATTTTAGTTCATAGAAAAATGACTACTTTAAGTGAGGATGAACATCAGCAAGTTTGGGAGTCCAGTCTAGCCTTTACTGATAGGTGAAACATCTGATATTGACCAGGAAGAGGATGCATATGGAAGTGAGGGTGATAGTGCATTGGGTTTGGAATGGGGACACCACAGCTGGCAAGGAAGCTGCCAGCCTCCCCAGTAAATTGGTATGTTCTTGCTGTCACCCTCATGGCTACACTTCCTGCTGCCACTGTGAAAGCAAACAAAATTAAAGCAGGATGTTAAAAGATAAGGAAATATAATATTTAAAAATTAAGAGTGGGTTATAAAGTTAGGAAAGATTAAAACTAAAATTGAGAGTGAACTAGGAAAAAATGGAATTTTTAATGTTAAGAATGAACACATGAACGCAAATAAAGATAAGAGGTTAAGAATTTTAAATAATAGGATAAAATAGGTGAAATTAAAGATAAATGTCAACAGGATTAGAAGATCAAAAACCATCAATGTAAAGGACATACAAGGTTATTGTTAAAAGCTAAAACTCATTAAATAAAAAATAAAATGTAACAGAGGGAATTAAGGATTAAAAATATGAATTATGACAAAAATAAAACTAAGAATAAGGAAGACTATAGAAGTGTTTGGGATAAAATACACACAAAATGTTTGAAGACTAGATGAATAGATGAGAAAATAATATAAAGGGGTGGAGGGGGAGAGAAACCACACAGCAAAGGGCTTCCTCCTTCACTTCACATATCACCCTTCTTTGAATTTTTTTAAAATGTTTTATTCAGTTTGAGAGATAGAGAGAGACAGAGTGAGCAGGGGAGGGTCAGAGAGAGTGGGAGACACAGAATCTGAAGACAGGCTCCAGGCTCTTACCTAGCTGTCAGCACAGAGCCTGACGCAGGGCTCAAACCCACGAACTGTGAGATCATGACCTGAGCCAAAGCCAGACACTCAACCTACTGAGCCACCCAGGCACCCGAATCACCCTTCTTTGTTTTTGCCATTCCTGCCATGAGATATACCTCCCTACCTTCTATACCTGACTAATGACTCTATATCCTTCAAATCTCAAGTATCATTTTCTTCAGGAGGCAACACACACACACACACACACACACACACACACACACACACACACCTTTCTGCCCAAGCTGGGTTAAATACTTCTCTGTGACTTAACAGAATCCTGCATATATCTCAGATCAATATTTCTGTCTCTTAACGTATCCTCCTCAAAAACTTACTCTGTATTCTTTGCTATACAAAGAAGTAATATTATAACCACTTGTTAAAACAAAATAAAAATTAAGGAGATTTATCAAATCCTGGATTTTTTTGGACTATATCCATTCAGCAAGTATTTCCTAAATACTCACTCTGTGCCAACCTCTGTGCTAGGATTTATGAACACAAAGATCAATAAGACCTGTCCTCAAAGAATTAATAAGTGAATTGGGGAGATAAGTACTAAGTAGGCAAAAGTTATACCAGAATGACCCTGATAAACATATGAGTTTTACATTTCAATTGTGGATCGACGTCACATCTACATTAAGTTTCTCTGCATTCGTAACATCCTCTGTTTCCAGAGATACATCCTAGGTGGAATTTTAAGTGTCCTTCAGTAAATATTTTATAGCCCAGTAACAGAAAAAGCAGTCTATTGGACCCATCCTTAATAAAATGAGTGTACAGCAAAACATACATTTGGTCAGCTATCTCATTTCACCAGGGTGATGCACTTTTGGGCTGGACCATTTGATGGAGGTGCTCAGGCCAAGAAGTCTGTAATTCTTGTTAATAATTTTAAGATACATTTCCCTCTGAGCACAGGCACAGGAGACAAAACCCCACAGTGTACCCACATATATAAATTCTGTTTTATGAGATGTACTTAGACTCATTTTGTGGCAATAGGAAAAGTAAATAATATAAATTCCAAAAAATAGTCCTTTAAGAAAAAGAAAACTTTGGGGGCACCTGGGTGGCTCAGTTGCTTAAGCATCCAACTCTTAATTTCAGCTCAGGACATGATCTCACATTTCATGAGTTTAAGCCCCACGTTGGGCTCTGTGCTGACAGCATGGAGCCTATTTGTGATTCTCTCTCTCTCTCTCTCTCTCTCTCTCTCTGCCCCTCCCCCAACTCGTGAGTGCTCTCTCTCTCTCTCTCTTGCTCTCAAAATAAATAAACGTAAAAAAATGAAAATAAATAAAAATAATTTTTTATCTCCTGATTGAAATATTTACCAAAAGACTGGTATTAGAATAGAGCTATAAGATCCGTGTTTACCAACAAGCTTTACATTTTCTTTCAGGGGGTTTATTTCCAATAACAAAAATAAATTCTCCCTTCCCATGATGGCTTTAATGGGATAGGAATTACTATAACTTTCTCTTTTTTCAAATTTTTATTTAAATTCTAGTTAGTCAACATACAGTGCAATATTGGTTTGAGCAATAGAACTCAGTGATTTGTGAATTACATACAACATTCAGTGCTCATTAGAACAAGTGTCCTCCTTAATATCATTCACCCATCTAACCCATCCCCTATCCACCTCCCTCCATCAACCCTCAGTTTGTTCTCTATCTTTACGAGTTTCTCAGGGTTTGTTTCCCTCTCTATTCCCCCTCTCCATATGTTCATCTGTTTTGTTTCTTAAATTACACATATGAATGAAATCATATGGTATTTGTCTTTCTCTGACTGATTTATTTCACGTAGCATAATACATTCTAGCTCCATCCATGTCATTGTAAATGGCAACATTTCATTCTTTTGGATAGCTGAATAATATTATATATGCTCTCTCTCTCTCTTTATATATATTATATATAATATATATGTATATATATACCACATCTTCTTTATCCTTTCATTATTCAATGGACATTTGGGCTCTTTCCATTATTTGGCTATGTAATAATGCTTCTATAAACGTTGGGGTGCATGTATCCCCTTTGAATCTGTGTTTTTGTATCCTTTGGGGAAATGCCTAGTAGTGCAATTGTTGGATATTAGGATAATTCTATTTTTAACTTTTTTGAAGAACCTCCATACTGTTCTCCAGAGTGGCTGCGCCGGTTTGCATTTCCACCAGGAATGCAAGAGGGTTCCCCTCTCTCCTCATCCTCACCAATACCTGTTGTTTATTGTGCTGTTCATTTTAGCCATTCTGAGAGGGGTGAGCTGGTATCTCATCATGATTTTGATTTGTATTTCCCCGATGATGAGTAAGGTTGAGCATCTTTTCATGTATCTGTTAACCATCTGGATGTCTTCTCTGGAACATTGTCTGTTCATGTCTTCTGCCCATTTCTTAACTGGGTTATTTGTTTTTGGGGAATTGAATTTGATGACTCCTTTATAGATTTTGGATACTAACCCTTTATCAGATTTATTGTTTGAAAATATCTTCCCCCATTTCATAGATTGCCTTCTATTTTTAGTGATTGTTTCCTTTGCTGTGCAGAAGTTTTTGTTTTTGTTTTTATCTTGATTAAGTCCCAATAGTTAATGTCTGCTCTTGTTTCCCTTGCCTTTGGTGATGTGTCTAGTAAGAAGTTGCTGTGGCTGAGGTCAACAAGGTTGCTGCCTGTGGTCTCCTCTAAGATTATAATAGTTTCCTGTCTCACATTTAGGTCTTTCATCCATTTTGAGTGTATTTTTGTGTATGGTGTAAGAAAGCAGTCCAGTTTCATAGTTCTGCATGTTGCCGTCCAGTTTTGCCAACACCATTTGTTGAAGCAACTTCTTCTTTCCAATGGATATTCTTTTCTGCCTTGTAGATCAGTTCACTATACAGTTGTGGGTCCATTTCTGGGGTTTTTATTCTTATCCATTGATCTATGTGTCTGTTTTTGTGCCAATACCACACTGTCTTGATGACTACAGCTTTGTAATAGGGCTTGAAATCCAAAATCATGATGCCACCAGTTTTGTTTTCCTTTTTCAGGATTGCTTTGGCTATTTGGAGTATTTTATTGTTCCATACAAATTTTAGGATTGTTTGTTCTAGCTCTAAGAAAAATGCTGGTGATATTTTGATATGGATTACATTAAATGTGTAGATTGCTTTGGGTACTATATACTTTGTAACAATATTTGTTCTTCCAACCCATGAACATGGAATGCTTTTCCATTTTTTGTCTCCTTCAATTTCTTTATAAGTGTTTTATGGTTTTCAGAGTACAAAAGTTTTACCTCTTCAGTTAGGTTTATTCCTAGGTATCTTATGGGTTTTGGTGCAATTGTACTGGGAGAGATTCCCATATTTCTCTTTCTGGCAATTCATTATTCATGTGTACAAATACAACAGATTTCTGTATGTTGATTTGGTATCCTGCGATTTTACTGAAATCATATATCGGCTCTAGCAATATTTTGGTGGAGTCTTTCAAGTTTTCTATATAGAGTATCATGCCATCTGTGAATAATAAAAGTTTGACTTCTTCCTTGTTGATGTGGCTGCCTTTCATTTCTTTTTGTTATTAGATTGCTGAGGTTAGGACTTCCAGTACTATGTTAAATAACAATGGTGAGAGTGGACATCCCTGTCTTGTTCCAATTGTAGAGGAAAAGCTCTCAGTTTTTCCCCATTAAGGATTATATTAGCCATGGGTTTTTCATGTATGGCCTTTATGATATTGAGATTTGTTCCCTCTAACCCTACTTTGTTGAGGGTTTTTATCAAGAACAAATGCTATACTTTGTCAAATGCTTTTCCTGCATCTATTGAAATGATCATATGATTCTTATCCTTTCTTTGATTGATGTGATGTATCACATTGATTGATTTGCAAGTATTAAGCCATACTAGCAGCCCAGGAATAAATCCACCTGATCGTGATGAATGATTCTTTTAATGTACTGTTGAATTTGATTTGCTAGTATATTGTTGAGAATTTTTACATCCAGAGTCATCAGAGATATTAGCCTGTAATTCTCCTTTTTAGTGAGGTTTTTGTCTGGTTTTGGAATTGAGGTAATGCTGGCCTTGTAGAATGAGGTTGAAAATTTTTCTTCCATTTCTATTTTTTGGAAAATTTTGAGAAGAATAGGTATTAACTCTTTCTTAAATGTCTGATAGAATTCTCCTGCAAAGCCATCTGGCCCTGGACTTTTGTTTGTTGGGAGATTTTGGATTACTGCTTTGATTTCTTTGCCGACTATGGGTCTATTCAAATTTTCTATTTCTTCCTTGTTTCAGATTGCAAGTTTCTAGGAATTTATCCATTTCTTCCAGATTGCCCAGTTTGTTGGCATATAATTTTTCATAATATTCTTTTTTAATTTTATTTCTGTGGTGTTGGCTGTGATCTCTCCCCTTTTATTTGTGATTTTATTTATTTGGGCCCTTTCCTTTCTCTTTTTGATAAGTCTGGCCAGGGATTTCTCAATTATATTAATTCTCTCAAAGAACCAGCTCTTAGTTTCGTTGATCTATTCTACTGTGGTTATTTTTTTTTCATATTGTTTACTTTTTCTCTAGTCTTTATTATTTCCCTTCTTCTGCTGGCTTTAGGCTTTATTTGCTGTTCCTGTTCTGGGTCCTTTAGCTGTAAGGTTAGGTTGTGTATTTGGGACCATTCATGCTTTTGAGATAGGCATGAACTACAATGTACTTTTTTCTTAGGACTGCCTTTGCTGCATCCAATATGTTTTGAACTGTTGTGTTTTCATTTTAATTTGCTTTCATGTACTTTTTTATTTCCTCTTTAATTTCCTGGTTAAACCATTCATTTTTTAATAGGATGTTCTTCAACCTCCAAGTATTTGTGGTCTTTCCAATTTTTTTCTGGAGGTTGACTTCAAGTTTCAGCGTTGTTATCGAAAATATGCATGGTATGATCTCAATCTTTTTGCACTTGTTGAGAGCTGATTTATGACCCAGTATGTGATATATTCTGGAGAATGTTCTGTGTGCTCTTAAAAAGAATATGTATTCTGCTGCTTTTGGATGAAATATTCTGAATATATCTGTTAAGTCCATCCAGTCCAGTATGTCATTCAAAACCGTTGTTTCCTTGTTGATTTTCTGTTTGGATGATCTGTCCATTGATGTAAGTGGGGTATTAAATTCCCCTACTATTATTGTATTATTGTCAATGAGTTCCTTTATGTTTGTTATTAACTGATTTATATATTTGTGTTCAAATTGGGGGCATGAATATTTACAATTGTTAGATCTTCTTGATGGATAGACCTCTTAATTATGATATAATGCCCTTCTTCATCTCTTGTTACAGTCTTTGGTTTAAAATCTAGCTTTTCTTATATAAGTATGGCTACTCCAGCTTTCTTTTGGTGTCTATTAGAATTGATAGATGGCTCACCATCCCCTCACTTTCTATCCGCAGGTGTCCTCAGGTCTGAAATGAGTCTCTTGTAGGCAGCACATAAGTGGGTTTATTTTTTATTATCAAATTTTAATTCCCTATTTCTTTTGATTGGAGCATTTAGTTCATTTACATTTAGGATGATTATTGAAAGCTATGAGTTTAGTGCCATTTTGTTACCTATAAAGTTGGTGTTTCTGGTGATACACCTTTCTAGTGTGTTGCTTTTTGTCTCCCCCCCCCTCCATCATTCAAAGAGTCCCCCTTAATATTTCTTGCAAGGCTGGTTTAGTGGTCACAAAGTCCTTTAGTTTTTGTTTGTCTGGGAGACTCTTTATTTCTCCTATTCTGAATGACAGCTTTGCTGGATAAAGAATTACTGGCTACATATTTTCCCCATTTAGCGTGTTGACTATATTCTGCTCCTTTCTGGCCTGCCACGTTTCTGTGGACAGATCTACTGCAAACCGGATCTGCCTTCCCTTGTAGGCTAAGGACTTTTTTCCTTCCTTATTTCAGGATTCTTTACTTGTCTATGTAGTTTGTGAATTTGACTATGATATGCCCTGGTGATGGCTAGCTTTTGTTTAACTTAATGGGAGTTCTCTTTGTTTCTTGATTTTACTATCTGTGTCCTTTCCCAGATTAGGGAAATTTTTAGTTATAATTTGCTCACATAAACCTTCTGCCTTTTTTCTCTTTTCATCCTCTGAGACTCCCATGATATAAATGTTATTCTGTTTTAAAAAGTCACTGAGTTCCATAAGTCTACTATCATGACTCATTACCTTTGTTTCTCTTTTCTTTTCAGCTTCATTATTTTCCATAATTTTATCTTCTATATCACTACTTCATTCCTCTTGTTTGTCCATCCTTGCTGTCATGGCATCCTCTCAGGTTTGCATCTCAGTTATAGCATTTTTAATTTCACCCTGACTAGATTTATGTCTTTTATCTCTACAGTGATTCTCTAGTGTCTTTTATGTTTTTTCATGCCCAGCTAGAATCCTTATAACTGTTTTATATTCTAGTTCAAACATTATACTTCTATCTGTAATGATTAAATCTCTGGCCATGATTTCTTCCTGTTCTTTCTTTTGGGGTAAATTCCTCCATCTTGTCATTTTGGAGAAAAAAGTAATAATAAAATAAAATATTTTTTTAATTTTTTAAAAATTAAAATATTTTAAAATAAAGGAAACTAGAAACTCGGTGTGTTTTGGTCTGCTTGTTAAGAGAAGCTTGATAGAAAAAAGAAAAAGAAAAAATTAAAATTAAAATATAAATTAATTAATTAAATTAAAAATTGACTCTTTCTGTATGCAAGAAAGAACAAAACAAACAACAAAACAAACAAACACCCACCGAAAGAAAGCTAGATCCTGTTTTATCTAGAACTGATGTTTTGTAGCACTTTATGATCCGCAGACTTCATGGGTGGGAAGGGTTTGGGCTGGTCTTCTAGGGGAGGGGCCTGCTGCTCTGATTCTTAGGCGGACTTGCCTTAGCGGAGATGTGCTTGTAGGGCACAGGGGAGCCAGGGCTTGGTGGAACGGCTCCATTCTCCACTTGGTGGCGCTGTTTAGCTCACTCAGGTCCATCATTGCTGGTGGGCTAGGGATGAAAATGGCTTCACTGCTCTCTAGTTTCTGGAGCGAGAAGTTCACACCCTCACAGATGTGCAATCAATCACCCCTCCTATGTCTCCAGCTTCAGTCAGATCCCTGCCTTCCCCCAACTGCGTCTGAGCTATCTATCTGCCAAGCAGCACTGCCTTCCTGGGTTTTATCTCAGGTGGGGCTGTGTTTCAAAACCCCACACTTCAGGCACCCTCACAGCTTGGACTGGCACTTCTCTGGGGGAGGGTCTAGCTATTATGTGGCCAGTGCCAGCTTGTCCCTGAAAATGGTCACACAACTGCACAGGAGCAGCAGTAGCCAAGAGTTTATGATAAATTGCAACACACAGCTGGCACCAACGTTTGCTGCTCTCAGCTCGTATCTTTGTTCCTATACTGGCAAATGGGGCAGTTTTATGGTGTCCTCCAGGTCTTTCGCCCACAGAGACATCATATCACCTCTACCAAATGCACTCCAAGCAGTGGAACTGCTTCTCCCCATGTGACCCAAGTGGTCCTCAGACCTTACTGTCCGCTCCAGGGCTCTGCCCTGCTTTCTCACTAAAGCACTGTCAGAAGCCGACCTCTGGAAACTTCAGACTCTCCACTCCGCTATTTATAAGAAACTGGTGGTATTGAAACCCTCTTCTTTTTTCCCAATGGTTTGGGGATCAGTTTTCTTGTGCAATCCCCTGTGTGTGTTTTCACTCTTTTTTTTTTTTTTTAACTTTCTCTCTAGCTACTTTCAGAGGGAGTACTTTTCTTGTGCGAACCTGACATGCTGCTTTCTCTCCCCTTCTCTCTTTCTCTCCCTGCAAATAGGGCTCCCACCCCTCAATGGCGCCGTGGCTTTTCTCTCACCCAATTCTCCTCCCTCACGGCATACCTGCCATGTTCTCTCCCTCAAATTGTGCAGATTGTTCTCTTAATCCTCAAATCTGTTTCCTAGGTGTTCAAATGACTTGATGTTAATCTAGCTGTGTTCAAGGGGCAAGACAAGCCCAGGGTTACCCTACTACTCTGCCATCTTAACTCCTCCTCTATAATACTTTCTTTTTTTAGTTTTTAATGTTTATTTATTTATTTTGAGAGGGAGAGAGCAAAGTGCCTGAGTGGGAGAGAGGCAGAGAGAGAGAGGGAGAGAGAGAATTCCAAGCAGGCTCCAGGATGTCATCATGGAGCCCAACATGGGATTCAATCCCACAAACCATGAGATCATGGCCTGAGCTGAAATCAAGAGTCAGACACTTAATCGACCCCTATTATAACATTCTAATATAGGAATTTACTAAGGATGATTATTAAGAAATTATTTAGAATTTTCTTTCAAGGTACCTAGTACCTTGTTTTTAGGTACTCTAAAAGACCCAAGGTACCACAACCTCCTTATGTTTTAGGTAATCGGCATGTATCAACATTCATCTTTTTTTGAAAAGAGGAAATTGAAAAAGAGCTGAATACCCAGGACATGGAGTCATAAGGGTAGGGGGTTCCAATTCTGTGTCTTAAGGGCTTAGTTTCAACAAATTACTCAACCTGTCCAGGCCTCAATTCCTTCATGTGAAAAGTAAAGATGATGTCAATATTCATTTTACCATGTAGTAAGAATCACATGTAATTACATACATGAAATCCTGTAAACAAAATATCAGTACACAAATATAAGCAAGAATCATATGAGTTAAACAGTCAAAAACAGTACAATCCCTAATCAGACCTAAAGTTACTCATTGGCACAATAAGACTTCAAAAAATTCCTTTTCCACCAAAAATTCTCAACAAATTGCTGCTTACTATTGATATATGATCCTTTATTTTTTAAAATAAGAATAAAAGCCTTTATTCTATGATTAAAAATTCAAAATTGAAATATTTTTGATAAGGTTAAACCCAGGACACCTTGGAAAAGACAAGGTAAGTATATTTAAATTCAAGAACTAATAACAGAACTGAAATAAAGAAGAAAAAATTATCTCAGCTCAAGAGAAAGTTTGGACAAAAAGAAAGACTTATTTATTGTAACCATAATAGCAATGATGGGGTGGGGGACTATCCCATGGTATAAGGAGAAGGTACAAGTAAATTTAGCCTAAGGACAATTCTGACAAGTTTGGAAAGTGTAAGAAATGTGATTCATCATCACTCATATTTGTCAAGCATTATTACAGTATATTACTATATATTAATTCATTTGATATTTTTATTCATTTAATCTTTGCAACAACTTGAAGGAAGATTATTATTATTCATACCATTTACAGATGACAAAACCGTGGTTCAAAATGTGAAATAACTTTTTAATCAATGTTGTCATGGTCCCTTTGAAATGCCAGGCATTAAGCTGATAATGTTTCCCATGTATGATTTTGAGTCATTGAATTAGAGATTGCCCTAATATTTAAGATTTGTTTCTAGAGCTAAATGAATAGTTCAGCCAACCAGGGCACCTGTGTGGCTCAGTAGGTTAAGCATCTGACTTTGGCTTAGGTCATGATCTCGTGGTTTGTGAGTTCAACCCCCCGCATCAGGATTTGTGCTGACAGGTCAGAGCCTGGAGCCTGCTTTGGATTCTGTCTCCCTTTCTCTGCCCCTCCCCTCCTCATTCTCTGTCTCTCAAAAATAAATAATTATTTAAAAATTAAAAAAAAATAGTTCAGCCAACCAAGAGTGAGTCTACATTTCTAATGCCTGGGCCACCAAAGTAAATGAAAGCAAGGAATTTTTCCATGACTTAAAATGAATTAACCTTGGTGATGACAAACTAGAAATCAGCATGCTCCTGCTTCTGGAAGAAAAAAAAGAAAAAAAAGACTACATAAAAATAGTCTTGGACAGACTCCAGAGATGTAGTGTTTTGTTCCAATGACAGAATTGTTTCTGGATGATGCCATAAACCTAACCTCACTTCCCCCAGCTCTAACTGATATGAGCACAGCTTTAGTTCAGAAGGAGTCAATACCAACCATATGTCCTAAAAGTCCTCTTATTATCATGGGCAATTATCATGGAGGATGGGAACAATAAATTAAAGTAGGAAATAAAATAAGTCTTTTCTATTCTTGAAAGATATATCTTTCTATCTTCTTATGATTCTAGTTCTCAGTCTTGCACTTTAAGCTAAGAGATGATATTCCAAGGAAACCACCAAAGGTTTCATCAGAGTCCTAAACCTAAGACTGTATGCTTTACAGAATTCATATTTCTTCATATATTAGAAACAAAATTTTTGCTTTTATTATAATTATGTAACATCCACCACAGGGTCTGGAGTGTCCCATAATCAAACACATTAAGGGGCACCTGGTTGGCTCAGTCAGTTAAGTGCCCAACTCTTGGTTTTCACTCAGGTCATGATCTCACAGTTCATGAGATCAAGCCCCACAACAGGCTCTGTGCTATCAGCACAGAGCCTGCTTGGGATTCTCTCTCTCCCTCTCTCTGCCCCTCCCCTGCTCACTCTCACACACACACACACCTGTTCTCTCCCTCAAAATAAATAAACTTTAAAAAATACATTGATATTTTTATAGCAAAGTGTTTAAGTATTCACACAAAGTAGAGTGATAAAAACTATAAATCTATCACATGAGAATGAAAGAGTGTTTGACATAAAATGAATTTCCTACACACTTAAGAAAAAACTTGGTTTTTGTATTTGAATTTTGGACCTTTTCCATTATTCTTTGAGCCTAGAACCAAAGAATGTGATACAGTAGAAATTTATGACCTCCAGGAGACCAGTATTAGAATATAAAACTTCCTAAATAAGGCTAGCTACTAGAAAGAGTGGCCTCTGGCCTTTGTTATTTCTTTCCTTCTGCTAACTTTGGGCTTAGTTTTTCTTAATTTCTAGTCCTTGAGGTATAAAGATAGGCTACTTGATTTTTTGAAAAACAATTTTCTGAATGTAAGTTTTTTAAATATTATTTTAGAGAGAGAGAGAGCACAAGTGGAGGAGAGGGGCAGAGAGAGAGAGAGAAACTTAAGCATGTTGCATAATCAGTGCAGAGCCCAATATGGGGCTTGATCCCATGACCCTGGGACCATGATCTGAGCCAAAACCAAGGGGCTCAACCAGCTGAGCCACCCAAGCATCCCTGAATACAGGCTTGTATAGCTATGAACTTCCCTCTTAGTACTGCTTCTCCAGCATCCCATAAGTTTGGTATTTTGTGTTTCCATTTTCATTTATTTCAGGGTATTTTTTTAATTTTCCTTTTGATTTCTTCTTTGACCCACTTGTTCAGGAGTGCGTTGTTTAATTTTCATGTATTTGTAAATTTTTCAGCTCTCTTTCTACTATTGATTCTAGTTTCATACCACTGTAGTCAGAAAAAAACAGGCACTCTTCTTTATGCTTGCTGTATATCAGTTAACAAAACAGTAATGATTTCTTTAGTGAGATGAACATCTGAAGGCTACAAAACTCTTAACAGAGTTGAGGGATTTCATAGAAATATTTTTCCTAGAGAATCTATTATTCTTTCCCATGCCTCTCACATGAGCGCTGTTTCTGAAAAACTTCAAAAAATTCTCTTTTCTATAAACTGCAAGTGACCTTGGAGACAGAAATTGTTTTGTCTGTGTAAATAGACAATTATTTTACTCAACACTACAGGGTCTATAAGTCAACTGAGACAATCAAGTAGCAGTTGGGTATCAATCTAAAGAGAGCATCTTGCCCTTGCAGGCATTTCTTCATTTGAATGCACAGCTGCAACTACTATTACAATAGGAAAACCTTAATTGCACTCAATCAACAGCAAGGATATTTCCATTTATGGTCTGTCCAAGCTCATTTATTTTTGCTGTTATGCAACCTGTGTTAAGTATCCAAAACTGAAAAGCTTTCTAATTCTTTAGATATACACACTCCCAAATTGAAGATATATATATATATATATGTGTGTGTGTGTGTGTGTGCGTGCGTGTGTGTATATATATAATCCAATAATCTACATAATTGGAATTTAAACAAAAAGAGATGTTAATATTATAAAGGTCATAGAAGCAAAAGATTTTCTTTAAAGATGGAATCAAAACCATATACTATAATTATTTCCTTTCTCTTCCACATTTTAAGCCACATTTAGAAAAATGTAGGGACACCTGGGTGACTCAGTTGGTTAAGCATCCGACTTTGGCTTGGGTCATGATGTCACAGTTTATGGGTTTGAATCCCAGGTCAGGCTCTGAGCTGTCAGCACAGAGTCTGGAACCTGCTTCAAATTCTGTGTCTTCCTCTCTCTCTGCCCCTCCCTCTCATGTTCTGTCTCTCTCTCTCTCTCTCTCTCTCTCTGTCTCTTTCTCTCTAAAATAAGTAAATATTTAATTTATTTTAATAAAATAAATTTATTATAAAAATAAATTTATTTATTTAATAAAATAAATAAATAAAATAAATTTTAATAAAAATTTTTAAAAGAAAAAAGTGTACTAATAAGCACAGCTTTGAAAAAACAGATCTTACAAATTTAATGAGCTATTTTGTAACAAAGTAACCTGTCTGAAAAATTGAAGGAAGTATGTAAAATATATTCCCAGCTACTGGCAATATTGTCTGCTTTCTTTCCTTTGCTCAACTGTATTTATTGAATTATTTATTGAATATTGAATGTTGAATTTTGAATATTGAATTTATTTATTGAATATTTACTAAATGCATTGTGCTAGGAACTGAAAATAAACAATCAAGAAGACAGTGTCCCTAGCCCATTAGATATTAACAATATTGAGGAAGATATATAAAAATAGAAGTTTTATTGAAGTGTTTATGCTTTCCCAACAAATTAAAATTTTAATGACAAGAATACACAGAAATTGATACTTTCATATGTTCCTGAGGGGAATATAAATTGATTGAGGTAACTCTTCCTAGAGGGTATTTTTGTGACACTTATCAAAAGACTTAAATATATGCTTACTCAACCAAATCCATTTCTGGGAACTCACCCTAAAAATTTAACCCCGGAGCTGCTCAAGAAGTTATCTAAAAGGAATTCATTACAATTCTTATATTACAAGATTGGCAACTACTTGAAAGGCAACAATAGAGAGTCTGGAAGAATTATTTTACACTTATGAAATAATGCATAGCACATTTAAAATAATTTTATCAGTGGTATGAAGAAATGCCAGCTATGTTGCCAAGTGGTTTTTTTCTAAATGGGCTACAAAGTAACACGTTCAATATAATACTATTTTTACAAAAACAATTTTGTATGTGGTAGGATGAATTGGCAAGAACCACCTCTCATTGTCCCCATCAGTGAGAGGCCAATAATCAAAATAATTTAATCATAGTTGGCTCCATTCCTCCTGGTGCCAAAAAGAACAGCCATTGACAACCAGCATGGTTGTTCTTGTGATTCAGCCAAGTTTCAGGTCTGGTGAGGAAGAGCAAAATGCTTCTCAGCATAATAATAGAGCCGTCTGTTGTTCACAAAGGACAAAATACAAAACTCAAGTTGATGGGAAAATGTCTTTCCTCATTACCAGACCAGCCTGTGTTTTCTCAGAGTAAAATTAATCCTTGTCTTTGTGAGAAAGATGTACACTACCGTTCATTTAGTTGAGAAAAGCTGTTCTCAAAAGTGAAGAAGCTGAACTGGTACTAAAAGACTGGCATTCACACTTCTTCACACAAGAGAGACCCATTGTCTTCTGTCATCTGTTAAGTCAGCAAGCTATGGCCTGGGGGCCAACTCCAGCCTGCAGCCTATTTTTGTGTGGCACACAAGCTAAAAATTTTTACATTTTTAAACGATTGAAAAAAATTATTTTTACAACAATGTCATGTGACATGAAAGTTACATGAAATTCAGATGTCAGTGTCCATAAGTAAAGTTTTATTGGAACGCAGCCATATTCATTTATTTATAGAGTTTCTATGGCTGTTTTCTGCTAATCAGCAGAGTTGAGTAACATCAAAAAGACTATGGCTCATAAACGTAAAATATTTACTACTTAGTTCTTTCCAAGAAAAGGTTTACTGAACCCTGATCTGGTAGAGAGATCTTCAGTGTATTTCTCAGCAAAGCTCAGGTGGCACTTAAGTTTGCAATACCTCCTAAGGGGAGATATGCAGTTTTCCAAGATAAAGACTTGTATTACAGGTTAGAATAACTTAAAGTATCCCTTCCTTTCTTTCTTTGAAGGGTGCAAAGAAAACTATGAATGTTGGTCACAGTAAAAATTACTCTCTGTATGTTCACAAAGATTCTTTGCCTCAATATCTAAAATTGGAAGGAATCCTGCCACACTCAGATTACATATAAATGTACACAAGCACTGATATCCATGCCCACCCACACCTCTCATTTCAAGGTACATCTTCCTCTAAAATACCCTAAAAAGTTAAGCTTTCTTTAAGTCTGTCCCAAGCTGTCCACTCAGAAGTTCCTCTGGGACAGCAATTTTTTCTGGCTTAGCCATGGACCACCTCTCTGCTGCTGCTCTTCATCTGGAACTCTTGGACACTGACTCTTATTTGGACACCATTCCCCATCTGCAAATACTAGCTAGAGAAGACAGCGTGCAGCACTCTGCCCTTATATTCTCTGCAAAAACATTAGGCAAGCCTAAAAGTTACAAATTATTTTCTGCACCTAGCTTTTTTTGCCTCCAGATGTTACCTTTATTTAAACTTCCCCATGCAGAGCTCCTTCTGCCTTCCAGAAAACTCCATTCTTTGCAAGGATTTTTCTTACTCCAGAATCCATTCCCTGTCCCCTTTCCCCACAAGCACACAGAACTCTTCTCCAAGTCTTTTCAATTGCAGTCTATATCAGTGGAGACGGGGGTGGTGGGAGTGTAGTGACTTCCAATAGGATCATTGATGATGGCTATGACACAGACAATGGTGGGGGGCTTTGGAAATCCAATTTTTTTTACATTTATTTATTTTTTGAAAGATAAAGCAAGAAAGAGCATGAGCAGGGAGGGGTAGAGAGAGGAGACACAGAATCTGAAGCAGGCTCCAGGCTCTGAGCAAGTATTCAGCACAGAACCTGACACGGGGCTGAACCCACCAACTGTGAGATCATGACCTGAGCCGAAGTCAGATGCTTAATCAACTGAGCCTCTCTGGCGCCCCCTGGAAATCCAATTTTCAAATAGAATCATAAGGTCTCTGACATGGACTGGATATTTATGTCCCCAGGAAATTGATGTGGTAAAGCCCTAATCCCCAATGTGATGGTGTTTGGAGGTTGGGCCTTTTATAAGGTAATTAGGACTAAATAAGGTCATGAGCATGGGGTTAGTGTCTGTATAAGAAGATGAAGAGGGAACAAAGCTCTTTCTCTTTCCACTATGTTAAGATACAATGAGAAGCCAGAAAAAAACTGCTCTTGCCAAGAACTGAATCAGCTGGTATCTTGGAATCTTGGGCTTCCCAGCCTCTAAAAATCTGAGAAATAAATGTCTGCTGTTTAAGCTATGCAGTCTATGATATTATGTTATGGCAACCCAAGCAGATGAAGGAAGTCACCCTCCAGATAAGGTCACATTCTCAAACTCTTAGTCAACTGCATATGAATATGTTTAATCTGCCCAATCTTTTCTAGTGGGTAACTATTGGACCAACCACTACATACTAACACACACTCACACACACACACACACACACACACACTCACATGCACTCAAACAATACACCTGCAAATAATTACCATGCATCTCCCAAGGACAAAAACTACTTTTCAAAAACTAAAATATTTGTTAGAGTTGTTAGCATTGCTGCTATGTAACCTCCTTTTCCATCTCTTCTATGAAAACTTTATTAAAGTCTATATAAGCTCATTAAAGTTGATAATTCATGGTAAGTAGAGATTGCTGTGAAGGGATGGTTAAAGGTGATTCTGGTGAGACCTCAGAGGGAAAAGAAGAGAGCTATACAGAAAGCTTCCATCTTAGAGAATACATAAACAATCAGGAACAGAATGTTGGGAGAAATATAGATAGTGAAAGCATTTCTTGGTGAGGTCTCCATTGTTACTGTACAATGGAGGAAAAGGCGATCCTTGTTATAAAGTGATGAAAGATTTGACTGAATTGTGTTACTGTACTTGTGTTTTGCAGAAGGAAGAACTTTTGACTGATAAAATTAGATATTTAGCTAAGGACATTTCTAAGCAAAATGTTGAAAGAATCACTTGTTTCTTCCTGACTGTTTACAGTATATTTCAAGAAGAAAGAAATGAATTTAAGAAGGAACTGTTAAGCAAAAAAGAAACCAGATCTTAAAGATTTGGAAAATTCTCAGTCTGTCCATATTTCAGAGAATACCAAGAGTGTGGCTGAACAAAGAACCATTTGATAAGAAGATTAGCACAGGTATGAACCACAGACCTAATCAGCCAACCCAGTGGAAGTACTGCCAGTTTGAACTGTAGGAGACATAAATGGTACAAAATGAGTGTCTTAGTCAGTATGGGCTACTAGAGCAGAATATCATAGTCTGGGTGTCTTATAAACAATACAAATTTGTTTCTTAGTTCTGGAGGCTGTGAAGTCTAAGATCAAGTCACCCACAGATTCAGTGTCTGGTGAGGGCTGGCTTCCTGGTTCATAGACATCTGTCTTTTCATTGTAACCTCACATTGCAAAAGAGGTGAGGGAGCTCTCTATGGAGTCTCTTTCATAAGGACAATAATCTCATTAAGAGAACTCCACATTCATGATCTAATCACCTCCCAAGACCCACCCCAGCCCACCCTGCCTCCAAATACCATCACACTGGTGATTAGGTTTCAACACATAAAGTTTAAAGAGACACAAATATTCAGACTATAGCATGAAGGAAAGCTATCAGACTTCAGACACTACAGGACCAGATTATATAACAAGCTATTCAGATGGAAACTTGTACTATTCTTCAACACAAAGGAAGAATGACACTTGAGGCAAATTCAAAAATTATCAGAACTCCCTCTTCAGTTTCTAAGTCTGGAGCTATCACCTCAATTTCAATAGGGCAGAAGGCAACTTCCCTGTAGCTGTGGGGGCAGGGCTGTCAGAGCCTTGGGAGACTAAACTCAGCCCAGCAGAGTTTTGGAGGCGTAACCCCCACCAGGCAGAAATGCACAGGCAAGACTGCTACCTCAGTGGGTCCTGAAGGAATAGCATTGAACCAAAGAGGATTGTTCTCCATCCTCAAGCATAGAGTTTAAGTATTTGCATTGTTAGGTTTGGGACTTGCTTGGGACTTGTCATTCCTTTCTTCCTTCTGATTTCTCCCTTTTGAAATTATAATGCCTTTTCTATCCCTGTACTATCATTGTATCTGGGAAGTGTATAATTTATCTGGTCTCGCGGGTTAATGGCTGAAGAGTAATTTTCTCTCAGAATGAATCATGTCTCCACTTGCACTCATTATCTAATTTAGATTTATTTATGTAAGACTCTAGACTTCAGACTTTGGACTTTAGAGTTGATGCTGGAACAAGTTGAGATTTTTAGGGCTATTGACATAGAATTAATGTATTTTGTATGTGAGAAGAACATGAATTTGGGGAGCCAGAGACAGAATGTGATGGACTAAATGTGTTCCCCCAAATTTGTGTTAAAGCCCTAAACTCCAATGTGGAGTATTCAGGAAGTATGTAGGCTTAGATAAAGTCAGGAAGATTGGATTCCCTTGATGGGATTAACATCCTTAAAAGAAAAAGAAGAGACACCAGAGCTTCCTCTGACAGTGTATGAGGATACAGTTAGAAGACAGCCATCTACTAGCCACATAGAGCCCTCTTCTTGAGAACTGAGTCTACTAGCACCTTAATCTTGGACGTCCCAACTTCCAGAACTGTGATAAATAAATAACCTTTTGCTTAAGCCACCCAGTCTGTGGTGTTCTGTTACGGCAACCCAAGCTAAGACAGGCTGCAAATATAACACGAAGTATAACCTCAAACTGGTTGACAAAGTTAGGATATTGATCATTTACATTAACGGAAGCCCAGATATATGATACTATTTGTCTAGTTCAATAAGGCAGATCAATTCTGTTATCAAAGATACAGGTTCTGTCTTTGTCTCTATTCAACTATCATCAGTGTCAGATTCATCCTGAGTTGTCTCTCACAATTCCAAGTTGGCTATATTTGAACATTAAAATGTCATGCTTTCTGCTTCATTTTGAACAGGAAAGAGAAAGACCTCTCCCATACTTGGGGAATATGCATACTTTTCTATAACCTAAATGGTCAAAATAAGTCATGTATCACTTGATACATGACTTGAGTCACTAATAGTCTTCAGAGCAAGATCATATACTAAATAGCTTGGACTAATGAGAACCCATCTTAGAGGAATGAGGTGGATAGCCCAACTAACGTTCTATTAGAAAGGAGGAAAGTAGGAATAAGTAAATGCCAGGTAGGCAACAATATTTTCCATTGCACAGTATGTATGTAATTCTTATTAGAGCCCAGTTTTATCTGTGAATTCATATTCTGAAGTTCACTAGTCATCCATAGAAAATAACTGCCTAAAAAAGTTTGCATATATCTATATATCAGAAAAAAGAACCATCAGATATCACATATCACACAAGAGTATAATTACATCATCACATAGGTGACTTCAAATTCCAAAATAAGTTTTAAAAACTGAAAGATTGTCACATATATAAGTACTAAGCTAAAAATCAAAACCAGTTTGTAGTTTTTAGACTTAATTATAAATATAATTAATGTAATTAATTATAATATAATGTATATTAATATATATCATATATTAATATATTAATAGATATAAATTACAATGCATTGTTTTCTGTACTTTGATCATAGTCTTTCAGTTACCTTTCTCCAAGTTATCCCAAAGTCAGTACATTTTTTCCATCTTCCTCAGGGCAATTTAACCTTGATTCTATCCCACTATAGTGAATATAAAAAAATAATAAAAATAACCATTATTAATGGACTCTCAAAATCCTAACCTCAACCCAGAATATGGAGAATATTATTTATGAGTACTCCCATAATCACTGATGACCTCAATCAGAATTTGAACTCAATGAAAGATTTGATCTCTATTTGATCTCTAGTATATAACACACCTCCACAATATAAGTCAAAAGATTAAAAATAACACAGGCAAACTAGGTTAAAATATAATGGCAATCATTTAGCACTGACCCTTTCCATTGAACTCTCAAGGTTTCTGCTCATAGAAATTACAAGTACTTTGATAATCTTCATGGGGTTTTTTCACCTTTGTGTTTATATAAGTTCTTATAATTATGATCTGGTGCACCTTTCTCTTCATTCATTATCATATTTAAATTTAATTGAAAAAGTAATATCCTTACAATTTATAAATGGTCTTTTGACAGTACTTCACTACAGTAAAGTAGTTTCCTGACTTTCATTAATGACCAGACTGATATCTGTTTAAAACTGAACAATGGATCTATTAAAATTACTATTCACTATCTGGGTCTCCTTGAAAGCTTGTTTGATGCCAAGCTGTTATTTCTATAGAAGAAAAGAAAATGGACTCGATAGTCCATAGTGCTGGAAGCACTTAATAGGCCTATAACACATACTTATAACAATTTTTTCTCAGGGCATGCACTTGATTAGTCTCTAGCAGTCAAAAATGTAAGAAATAGAGATAAATACTTAGCAATTTAAGAGATAAATTATAGGTACAAAGAAAAGAGGAAGATGATAGACTATCTGAAAAGTGAATCAAGGGCCAATCACATCTGACACACGTCTGTTTAAAAGTAATTTTAAGCCATCAATCAACCGGTATTTTGAGCACAACAAGCCACTGAGTGATTGTGTGACTCCAAGGGATTATTTTCCCAAGGCATTGTCAAAGCAGAATCTGTAGACGGCTCCCTGTTCTTGAGTCCCCATTCCAAAGCTTAATGACAGTGTGACTTTGAGCAAGTCACTTGACTTCTCTCTTATCATGTTTCTCACCTCAAAGTTGGGGTGATAATAATTATAATACCTGCTTTATGGTCATTTGTAAGTATTAAACAAAGTGGTAGATGTAAAGCACAAAGTTTAGCACATTGTAACCCCTTTCTACATATTACCTATTATAACCAAATATATAGAAAATCAGAGAGAAAGAAATATATCCCTTATATAGTAAATGAAATTATTTTCAAATTTTTATTAACAATAGAAATAATAAGTAAAGCAAATAGTATAGTGAGTGACACATGCTATATATAAAAATAAAATGGGAAGAGAGATTGGGAGAGTCAGGGAAAAGGTAGAGGTTGTAGTTTTAAGTGGGGTAGTCAGAGGAGGTCTCATTAAACAGGTGACTTTTAAGGAAAGACTTGAAGAAGGTAAGGAAGAAAGTAATAAGACTACCTGAAGGAAGAATGTTCCAGGTAGAGGGAATAATCAGAGTAGTAATGTTATTTTCAGAAACAACAAAGTGGCCAGTTTGGATGGATGGGAGTAGATATGAAAAAATAAGATTAGAGGAGAAATGGAGACTATATCATAGAGCCTGGCAGATCGTGAGAATTTGACTTTTTCCCTGAATGAAATGGGAAGCCACTGAATGGTTTTGACCAAATGATTTCTCCGGTAATCTTGTAAAGAATAGACAAAGAGGGAGGCAAAGGTGGAAGTAGGGAAATCAGATAGGCTTTTGCTATATTTGGGGCCAAAGATCGTTGTCACTCACATCACAATGGTAACAGTGGAAATGGTAAGAAATGAAAGAAACTTACAGATTTCCTAATGGATTGGATTTGGGTTTGAAATAAAGAGAGATATCACACATGACACCAAGGTTTTTGTCCTTAGCAACTATAAAGATAAAGTTATCATCGACTGAAATGATGGTCATAGATGAAGTAGGTTTTGGGGACCAGAGGAGAAATTTGCTATTCATTTTTAGTCATGCTAAATCCAAAGTGTCTACAAGATATCAAAGTGGAGATATATGACTTGGTCAGACAGTTTGATATATGATTCTGATATGTTCAAGAGAAAAGTGCAGACTAGAGATATAAATTTGGTAGTCATCAGGTGTGGTATCTAAAGCCAGAGAGTGAATGTAGATAAGGAAGATGACCAATGATGAGGTGGGAGAAAAAACATGAAAATGTAGTTTTTATAACATATGTAAAGAAATTCTACTGAAGAGGAAGCACAGCAACTGTACAAATTCTAATAGGTCAAGTAAGATGAAGACTGAGACCTGACTTTTAGATTCATCAATATAGAAGTCATTTGTGAACCCAACATGAGTATTTTCATAGTGTAATGGGGACATAGCCCAATATGACTTGAAAAGAGAATTAGAGGAAAGGAATTGAAGGCAGCAAGTGTCAATAAATATTTCTAGGAATTTATCCATTAATCATAAACCTTCAAGACAACCTTGGAAGGCAAGTGTGTGTGTATTCCTTTTATAGATAAGAAAACTGAGGCTGAAGGAGAATAAAGATTCAGCCTAAATTGAAAAAGCTAGCAAAAGGAAGAACTGAGACCTAAACGCAGATATCTAACTTCAAAGACAGAGTTCTTACTTGTTCCATGCATTTAGCAAACATATGTTGACATACTACAACATGTGCATATGTGCATATACTACATGATGCATAGTACTGACAAATGTTTACCTGAACAATTATCTACAGTGTTTTTTACAATAGTACAAGGAGGACCTGCAACAGAATTAACCAGCAGCATCTTAAAAATTTATATACCTGAACTTTATCCCAGACTCAGTGAACCAGAATCTCTGAGGGTTTTAACATTCCAAGGAATTCTTATGCCCACCAAACTTTAAGAGTTACTCATCTGGTGAAATATGTTTTGTTTTCATCCTAAGAATAAATTTAAAATTTATATAATTTTTAAAATTTGTCCACTTTCTATCTTTTCTATATCTCATTTGCAGCAATAAAAATCCATTTGGCAACTCATCCCAAAAATTTTTCAATGTTTTATTTCATAACATTTTTCATAACTAAATAAATTTCACTGGAATAATAAATTCTAAGTTTTTTATCCAAACTTTCAACATAAGTTTCCAGACTTTTGGATTATCTCTTTAAGATGGGGTTTTGCTTGATGACAAGTTAATTAGGAAAGAATCTGGTCTTTAAACCAAATTGCTGGGCTTAACAATGTATATAAACTTGGGTTTTTGACTTCAAAGAAGGGGATTCCATTGAAAAGTATTTTAGTGAAGGGGAAAATGCACTTATCTATTGTATGTGTCAGGTCATTCACTGCTCAAGCTATTGATTGAGACAGTAGTTCCACTGGAGTTTCTGAAAATCACCCCATTGTAAGCTCTTAATGTCTCTTTTCTAATAATTCAAAAACATTGGTTTCCTGCACCTATTCAGAGGGTGCTTTATTTTGTACCAGTTCTTTGCTTTCTATCCAGAAACAGCTGCTCCATCTCTTGTGACACAGGATGTAATAAAATGGAGTAAATGCAGTAGAGTATTTTGATAGATTAATCACTGCAGGGTGTGCAGCGTTCACAGTACTCATGGTGAAAGTGAAGAGATTATACCAGAATGACATCTGTTTTCTTCTATGTAAATTGCTAGACTTCGAATCTGCTGTTATCTAGCAGATGTGTAGATTTAATTATTAGGATTGCATAACCACTGGGGAAAGCACAGAATTTTATTGATAGCTTTCCACCTATGGTAATTGCAGAATAAGTAAACTGCCTTTGTCTCCTTCATGGAATAAAAACTAAAAAAGTTAAATCCATTGGAGATGTGTTATTTCTTATTCCTAAGGTGCATGTGAACTAGTTGTGTTTATGCCTATGTATGATTAAAATTCCAACAAATGGGTGTAACTGCTTGACATTTATTTTTCTCATAGGCTGCAACTAAAGGCCCATTTTCAATAAATACTTCAGAGATGTTTATTGGTCCATCATCTGCAAGGCTGAAGATCTTTTCCTGGACTGGCAAGATTTTCATAGGGTTATCTACAGTTCAGGTTAAGGAAGCCTTGGAGACTATCTGCTTATATCTATTTATTTGACACTTGAGGAAACTAGGAAGAAAAGAAACATAGTATCTACTAAGCAAATATTAACTTAATCCTCAATTTTCTGACTTTCATCTTAGTGCTCAGAACAGAGTTTGTTAGAAGAGGGACTCAAATCTGTTGATAGGCTCCCCAGAGAACACCCTGAGTCTTTGCCTTCTCAACCTCTGTGGTTTTATCCTCCTGTGGTAATAGAAATAGTTTGAAGGCAATGTTGGAGAAGGTCACCAAGAGGACATGACCTCCAGTTGACCTGGTAAATAACCTAGGGAATTAGAAGCTCCTTACCCCATCTCTTAGCCTTGGAATCTATGTTCCACTCATACTTCCCAGAGTGGGAAGTGGGATGCAGCCTTGAGAGAGCAATATGTTCTTGACCGTCTGGATGGTATACATGAATGAACGCAGTTAAGGCCTCTATGTCAACTTTTAAGTTTCTGACAGGTGGGTGCAGAGATCTATTTGTCTTGCAGGGACCCAAGACTGTCTCTTAAATTCCCTTGATTATTAAACCTGCAACCTACCAATCTGGAGTGATCTGCTCCTTTCCTCAGTCTCTCCTTGCCTTTCACTTCAGGGGCCAGTTCAAATTTCACCAGGGAAATTTCCAAGGTTGCAAGCCAACAGGCAAATGGAAGATATTTGACAAAGCTTTAGAGATATTGTCGCTCTGGATGCCAAAGGAACACAAAACTCAAGATCTCAAGACTCCAGGATCTGGTCCCCTGTGAGCTACTATGTGATCTGTGGCCTTGGTCACATCTGTTTCCTCATCTGTGCGATCATTGGCAAACCCGAGAAACCACTGCCCTGAAACGTTGGGATTCAAATATATTCCACTGACTCCTCCAATACGTAACACACTTTATTATTTTCCCACAAATGATCTTGAACTTGATGTATAAAGCAAAGCTGCTAGATGATTAACTTTCCTTGTCCAGAAAGGGTAGTTCTTCATGACCATCTCTTTCAGAATTTCTATGTTGATCCATTTGAACTTTTTTTTAAAATTTGTTTGTTAATTTACATCCAAATTAGTTAGCATATAGTACAACAATGGTTTCAGGAGTAGATTCCTTAATGCACCTTACCCATTTAGCCCATGCCCTCTCCCATAACCCATCCAGTAACCCTCTGTTTTTTCTCCATATTTAAGAGTCTCTTAAGTTTTGTCCCTCTCCCTGTTTTTATATTACTTTTGTTTCCCTTCCCTTATGTTCATTTGTTTTGTAATTAAAGTTCTCATATGAGTGAAGTCATATGACATTTGTCTTTCTGTGACTGACTAATTTCGCATAGCATAATATCCTCTAGTTCCATCCACATAGCTGCAAATGGCAAAATTGCATTCTTTTTGATTGCCTAGTAATACTCCTTTATATATATACACCACAGCTTCTTTATCCATTCATCCATTGATGGACATTTTGGCTCTTTTCATACTTTGGCTATTGATGATAGTGCTGCTATAAACTTTGGGATGTATGTGCCCCTTTCAAAACAGCATACCTGTATCCCTTGGATAAATACCTGGTAGTGCAATTGCTAGGTTATAAGGTAGTTCTATTTTTAATTTTTTGAGGAATCTCCATACTATTTTCTAGAGTGGCTGCACCAGTTTGCATTCCCACCAGTAGTGCCATATCCTCGCCAACATCTCTTGTGGCCTGAGTTGTTAATATTAGTCATTCTGACAGGTGTGAGGTGGTATCTCATTGTGGTTTTGATTTGTATTTCCCTGATGATGTGTGATGTTGAGCATTTTTTCATGTGTCAGTTGGCCATCTAGATGTCTTCTTTGGAGAAGTGTCTATTTATGTGTTTTGCCCATTTATTCACTGGATTATTTGTTTTTTGGGTGTTGAGTTTGATACGTTTTTTATAGATTTTGGATACTAACCCTTTATCTGATATGTCGTTTGTACATATTTTCTCCCATTCCATCGGTTGCCTTTTAGTTTTGCTGATTGTTTCATTTACTGTGCAGAAGCATTTTCTTTTGATGAGGTCCCAATAGTTCATTTCTGTTTTTGTTCCTCTTGCCTCCAGAGATGTGTTGAATAAGAAGTTGCTGCGGCGAAGGTCAAAGAGGTTTTTGCCTGCTTTCTCTTCAAGGATTTTGATAGCTTCCTGTCTTACATTTAGGTCTTTCATCCATTTTAAGTTTATTTTTGTGTATGGTGTAAAAAAAAGTGGTTCAGGTTCATTTTCTTGCATGTCGCTGTCCAGTTTTTCCAGCACCACTTGATGAAGAGACTGTCTTTATTCCATTGGGTATTCTTTCCTGCTTTGTCAAAAATTAGTTGGCGATATGTTTGGGGGTCCATTTCTGGGTTTTCTATTCTGTTCCATTGATCTGAGTGTCTGTTTTTGTGCTAGTACAATACTGTCTTGATGATTACAGCTTTGTAGCACAGCTTGAAGTCCAGGATTCGTATGCCTCCTGCTTTGGTTTTCTTTTTCCAAAATTTCTTTGGCTATTTGGGGTCTTTTCTGGTTTCATACAAATTTTAGGATTGTTTGTTCTAGCTCTGTGAAAAATGCTGGTGTTATTTTGATAGGTTTGCATTGAATACGTAGATAGCTTTTGGTACTATTGACATTTTACCAATATTTGTTCTTCCTATCCAGGAGCATGAAATATTTTTTCCTTTTTTGTGTGTGTCTTCTTCAATTTCTTTCATAAGTTTTCTACAGTCCTCAGTGTATAGATTTTTCACCTCTTTGGTTAGATTTATTCCTAGGTATTTTATGGGCGTTGGTGCAATTGTAAATGGGATCAATTCTTTGATTTCTCTTTCTGTTACTTCATTGTTGGTGTATAGGAATCCAACCGATTTCTGTGAATTGATTTTATATCCTGCAACTTTGCTAAATTCATGGATCAGTTCTAGCAGTTTTTTGGTGGAATCTTTAGGCTTTACACATAGAGTATCATGTCATCTGCAAAGAGTGAAAATTTGACTTCCCCCTGGCCAATTTCGATGCCTTATATTTCTTCTTGGTGTCTGATTGCTAAGGCTAAGACTTTCAACACTATGTTGAATAACAGTGACGAAAATGGACATCTGTGTCTTGTTCTGACCTTAGGGGGAAAGCTGTCAGTTTTTTCCCCAATGAGGATGATATTAGCATTGGGTCTTTCATAAATGGCTTTTATTATCTCGAGGTGTGATGCTTCTATCACTACTTTCTTGAGGGTTTTCATCAAAAAAGGATACTGTATTTTGTCAAATGCTTTCTCTGCATCTATTGAGAGGACCATGTGGTTTTTGTCCTTTATTTTATTGATATAATGAATAACATTGATAGTTTTGTGGATGTAGAACCAGCCCTGCATCCCAGGTATAAATCCCACTTGGTCATGGTGAATAATGTTTTTAATGTATTGCTGGAACCGGTTGGCTAATATCTTGATTTTTGCGTCCATGTTCATCAGGGAGTTTGGTCAGTAATTCTCCTTTTTAGTGGGCTCTTTGTCTGGTTTTGGAATCAAGGTAATGGTGGCTTCATAGAATGAGTTTGGAAGTTTTCCTTCCATTTTATGTTTTGGAAGAAGTTCACGAGCTAGGTGTTAACTCTTCCTTAAATGTTTGGTAGAATTCCCCTGGAAAACCATCTGGACCTGGACTCTTGTTTCTGGGGAGATTTTTTATTACTAATTTGATTTCTTTACTGGTTATGGGTCTGTTAAAATTTACTATTTCTTCTTGTTTCAGTTGCGGTAGTTTATATGTTTCTAGGAATTTGTGCATTTCTTCCAATTTGCCCAATTGGTATATAATTGTTCATAATATTTTTTTATTATTTTTTGTATTTCTGCTGTGTTGGTTGTGATCTCTGCTCTTTCATTCTTGATTTTATTTATTTGGATACGTTCCTTTTTCTTTTTGATCAAACTGGCTAGGGGTTTATCAATTTTGTTAATTCTTTCAAAGAACCAGTTTCTGGTTTCATTGATCTGTTCTACTGTTTTGTTTGTTTGTTTTGATAGCATTGATTTCTGCTCTGATCTTTATCATTTCCTGTCTTCTGCTGACTTTGGGTTTTATTTGCTGTTCTTTTTCCAGCTCTTTAAGGTGTAAGGTTAGGTTGTGTATCTGAGACCTTTCTTCCTTCCTTAGGAAGGCCTGGATTGCTATATATTTTCCTCTTATGACCACCTTTGCTACATCCAGAGGTTTCGGGCTATGGTGTTATTATTTTCATTGGCCTCCATGTATTTTTTAATTTCCTCTTTAACTTCTTGGTTAGCCCATTCATTCTTTAGTAGGATGCACTTTAGTCTCCAAGTATTTGTTACCTTTCCACATTTTTTCTTGTAGTTGATTTTGAGTTTCATAGCATTGTGGTCTGAAAATATGCACGGTATGATCTCGACCTTTTTGTACCTGTTGAGGGTTGATTTGTATCCCAGTATGTGATCTGTTTTGGAGAACGTTCCATGTGCATTTGAAAAGAATGCATATTCTGCTGCTTTAGGATGAAATGTTCTGAATATACCAGTTAAGTCCATCTGGTCCAGTGTGTCATTCAAAGCCACTGTTTCCTTGTTGATTTTCTATTTAGATGATCTGTTCATTGCTGCAAGTGGGGTGTTGAAGTCCTCTACTAGTATGGTATTATTATCAATGAGTTTCTTTATGTTTGTGATTAATTGATTTATATATCTGGATGCTTTCACATTTGGAAAATAAATGTTTACAATTGTTAGGTCTTCTAGATGGATAGACCACTTAATTATGATATAATGCCCTTCTTCATCTCTTGTTACAGTCTTTATTTTAAAGTCTAGATTTTCTGATATAAATATGACTACTCCAGCTTTCTTTTGTCGACTATTAGCATGACAGATGGTTCTCCATCCCCTTACTTTCAAGCTGAAGTCGTCTTAAGGTCTGGAGTGGATCTCTTGTAAACAGCATATAGATGGATCTTGTTTTCTTATCCATTATGTTACCCTATGTCTTTTGATTTGGAGTATTTAGTTCATTGACATTTAGAGTAAGTACTGAATGATATGAATTTATTGCCATTATGTTGCCTGTGGAGTTGGGGTTTCTGGTGGTGTTCTCCGGTCCTTTCTATTCTGTGCTGCTTTTAGTCTTCTTCTTCTTCTTCTTCTTCTTCTTCTTCTTCTTCTTCTTCTTCTTCTTCTTCTTCTTCTTTAACAATGTTTTTTAACATCTTTTCTCCCCTCAGAGAGTCCCCCTTAAAATTTCTTGCCGGGCTGGTTTAGTACTCATTTGTTTGTCTGGAAAACTTTTAATCTTTCCTTCTATTTTGAGTGAAAACCTTGCTGGATAGAGAATTCTTGGCTGCATATTTTTCCAATTCAGCACATTTAATATATCCTTCCACTTCTGCCTGGCCTGCCAAGTTTCTGTGGATAGGTCTGCTGCAAACCTGATCTGTCTTCCTTTGTAGGTTAAGGACTTTTTTCCCTTGCTGCTTTCATGATTCTTTCCTTGCCTGAGTATTTTGTGAATTTGACTAATATATACCTTGTTGATGGTCAGGTTTTGTTGAATCTGATGGAAATCCTGTGTGTTTCCTGGATTTGGATGTCTGTGTCTTTCCCTAAGTTAAGAAAGTTTTCCCCTATGATTTGCTCAAATAACCTTTCTACCCCTTTCTCTCTCTCTTCATCTTATGGGACCCCTAGATTCTGATGTTGTTTCTTTTTAATGAGTCACTGATTTCTTTTATTCTTAAATCATGCTCTTTTGCTTTTGTCTCTCTCTTTCTTTCTGCTTCATTGTTCTCCATAAGCTTGTCTTCTATATCACTGATTCGCTGCTCTGCCTCATCAATCCTTGCCACTGTGGCAACCATTCAAGGTTGCAGCTCAATTATAGCATTTTTTATTTCATCCTGACTAGCTTTTATTTCTTTTATCTGTGGAAAGGGATTTTAAACAATTTTTGACCCCAGCTAGTGTTCTTATTATCATGATTCTAAATTCTGGTTCAGAAATCTTGCTTGTGTCTGTGTTATTAAGTCCCTGCTGTCATTTCTTCCTGCTCTTTCCTTAGGTGAATTCCTTCATTTTTGTCATTTTGAAGGAAGAAAAGGAATTAATAAGGTAAAAAAAAATAAAATTAAAAAAATTAAAAACAACAAACACAAATTGAAAAAACAATGCTAGATCCTAGGTGTGTTTTGGTCTGGGTGTTGAAAGGAGCTTGATGGATTAGAGAAAAAAGGGGGTAAGAAAGGAAAACGTTTAAAAATTTGAAAAAATGAATATGATGAAATAGAATAAAATGAAATGACGGAAGTAAACTAGATTTTGAAAATTTTACAAAAAAGTAAAAAATATAGTAGAAAAAATTAAAAAATAATTTTAATAAAAATTGAAAATAAAAATATTTTTTTCTCTTTCTATATTCAAGAAAAAGAAAAGAAAAAATAAAAAGAAAATTGAATAGATTGACCAGCAAACAGACTGAAATATGATTGAAATTACATCATTTTCCCCTAGAAATAAAATGCTGAAGCACTTTATAGTCCATAAACTAAGCAGGTGGAGAGGCTTGTGGTGTTCTTGAAGAGGAGGTTGGCCCAGTTGGGCAGGGCTTAGTATAACAGCTCCATTCTCCACTAGAAGGCACTGCATAGTTTACTGGGATGGATTGTTGTGGTGCTTGTAGGTGGGTATGCACATGTGCAGGAGGGGTGAAAACGGCATCATCCAGCTACCCAGTCTCTAGTATTTGAATTCTGTGCTCTCTCCGACTGGCAATACCACACCCATCCTTTGTCTCCGGCTTCTGTCCACTCCCTGCTTTTACACTGTCTGTGACTGATTGGTATCAAGCTGCGGAGTATCTGACCCTGCATGCCCCTTGTTTATAGAATCTTAACAGAATTCAAACCCTCTCCTTTCTCCTTTCTCCCTTTTTAGTTCAGTCCCTGTGGCTGTTTCCACATTTCCACTTTCTCTCCAGCTGCTTTTGGGGGGGGGGATGCTTTTCCCACACTTTCCCCCCATCTCTGTCCTCTCTCCACAAACAAAAACAGCTCCCTGCCCTCCATGGCTTTTCTCTCCCCCAGTTCACCTCTCCACACCATATACTTGCTGAGTTCTGTGGTTCAGGTTGTGCAGATTGTTGTGTTAATCCTCAAATCAGTTTTCTAGGTGTGCAGTATGGTTTAGTGTTGGTCTGGCTGTATTTCATGGACGCGAGATGCAAAGAAAGCTTCCATGCTGTTCTGTCATCTTGGCTCCTCCCTTGAACAAGTTTATATAGATTGAAGAGATTTAATCACATCCAGGAATTAAGTTCATATAGAATCTGTCTCTCTTCCTTTTTAAAGTGGTGATTTAATATCTATAGAATATCAGGCATATGTGATGTCAGCCAAAACAGACAAAGGCAGGTCTTTAACATATCAAGCACATTAGATTTCAAAAAATATGTTTAGAAAGATTTGTCCAAAATAATGAAACCATCTGAATATTTCAAAACCATCTGGATAATTAAAGTTTTCCATTTTGATTCAGATATTTTGGTATCATGTGAATAGTTGAAACAGAGATATGGAACTTACTTGACTAATTGGTAAAAGGATGCCCACTATATGGCATTAAATATAGTTCACAGATGGGGCTCCTGGGTGGCTCAGTCAGTTGAGTGTCTGACTTCAGCTCAGTTCATGATCTCACCACTCGTGGGTTCGAGCCCCACCATCAGCCTCTGTGCTGACATCTCAGAGCCTGGAGCCTGCTTCGGATTCTGTGTCTCTCCCTCTCTCTGCCCCTCCCATGCTCATGCTCTGTCTCTCTCTGTTTCTCAATAATAAATAAATGTTAAAAAAATTAAAAATAAATAAATAACTATAGTTCACAGAGAGTGGCCCACAGAATCACTCATCCTACAGATATCACAGTGCAAATTCTGTTTCCATTCCACTATTACCATAACTGAACCAGGAACCCAGGAGGCTATGCCTAGCCTAGAAAAGTACCATTTTCCACTTTCCTTACTTTCACTGTCGTAAGTTTTCAAAAACATCACCCTCCACCCTGGACATTCCTTAGTTGATGTCCCATTATCTGGGCTCTTATTCACATGGATCTGTATATTTCCTTAATCTGACAGAAGGGTCTACCACTCACTGACCTTTCTGACTATCTACTATACTCTCTAAGGCTCTCTACCTGTCATTGGCAAACTATCTTTTATCCTTAATTTCATCTCCAAATATTCCCTCCAATCCTAACAGAAATCTGCTGTTCTCTAAGAATGCTTCTTTGCCTGTAGCCAACACAAGTGGCATCTTTTCTCTCCCACACTTCTTGTTTCACCAAGTCTAGAGGTGGTGAGGCTATTTTATTCCCCATTGCCACCCAAGAATAGTTATCGCTGTCTCCTCCCTAAAACACTCTAGGTATTTTGTAGCTCAACCCATTTACCATGGCACCATTGTCCTTCCCTGTTACATTCATGCCCATATCCCCAACTCATTCTCCTTGTTCCTTGAAGAATTTAGCAACTTGCTCACTGTGCCTTGCCGGAGTACAGCTCCAGCAGGTCCAGGGTTCCCTGAAGGATGGACGGTGTCGGCCCAAGAGAGTGAGAGAGCTTTGAGTTTCCTTCTGATCACAAGGCAGGCATCTCTGCTCTGTTTGATTCTCTAGCTTTATTTATAGTGAAAGGTACAAGGAGCAGAATAGATAATTTTTTCAGCACAATTTTCCAAAACATGGGTTCTGCAGAAGTTACAATTCTAATCATAGTAGTAATGATTGTTGTAAAAAACTTAGCTACAGGCACTGATGCTATTATATGGGAAGGGCAGGTATTTTTTAAGCGTACATTTTTTCCATAGGATGCATAAGACCAAGATATACAAAACCTCAGGTATGGCCCTAAGAAAGCGATCTTTAACCAAGAGGCAAACAGCATTGTTTAGTAAAGGTCAGTTTTTTATGAGTAAGGGTCATTAGGCTGTTTATAGCTATAAGAGAAAGTTTCCCAGAAAAACAGGATCCCCAGGAGACATAATGCCTGCTCTCACAGTCCCAAAGACGAATGATACATTTTATCACAGTAGTGACTTTTGCAACAACGTCCAGGCCTAGAAAGTAGTGAGTTATCAGCTAATTGCTCAGCTAGGAGGAAAATTATATGTTGCTTGCCTTAGTAGCATTAAGGTGTATCTAGTTTACTCTCTTTTCCCTGACCAGGTGCAATCATGCCTCAGGGCAGGGGGACAGGCCACTCCTGACACTAATTAGCAAAGCACTCAGAGGTTTGGTGCCCAAGCAGAAATATAAGTTACAAGAGGGTTGATATTGGTCGCTGCCTGGTGGCAAGAGACCGTGCAAACTTGCCGTACCCTCACCACCCTCACCAGGAATTTTCATTCAACCGGTGAGTTCAGATAGCTCCCAACAGTGCCCTTCTAAAGAAATACTCTTATCAAAAATTTTAATACATTTTTGCTCCCCTTTTTTAATACCATCACGAACAGGAGGAATTTTCAAAATATTTAACAAGTATAGAACAGGGACCAATCAGCAGTAAAAACCTGGTACTGCTACATGTGTGTATACTTGTTATAAGTCCCAGTGTAGATAGTTACTCCAGTCACCTGGCTCTCAGTTGCCAAATCCACTTCTTGTTGCTCATTTTATATGTCCTCTTACCAGAGAGGATTTCTCTGACTAGTTCATATAAACTAACAATACATGTCCACAAATTGCCACTTCCTAATAGTGTACACTTTCCAAAGCACATATGACATGTAATATATTTACAAGTTTACTAATATATCACCTTTCTTTTCTAACTAAGATATAAACTACATGAGAACGTGTGCTTTGTTCTTTCCACTGTTGTTATCCCAGTGCCTGGAGGAGTTCCTGACACATAATTGGTGTTCAGTTCAGTAAATCTTTGTTGAAAAATTATTTTGGACCAAAAGTAGCAACTTTAGAGGTAGAATTACCAGATTTCCACTTTGTGCTATTTAGCTTTTGAATGTGAATTAGTCCTTCAGTATTTGAAATAATTTTAAATGAATCAGAAAATAACATAATCCCACCCACTTTGGAAAAGAGTAAATTTAATGCAGGTATGCTAGTATACACAAAATTTCTCAGCAACTACCAATATCCAGGTCTATCTCTACTTGCTAAAATACAGGCACTTTAAATCTTATGAAATAAAGTGGCTCATGAAACATCAGAGGTGATATCTTGGGTCATCATACAGACTCATAGAAATAACATCATTTCAAACTAGGATGGTATAAATGAAACCTAGGAATATATAAATGAAAAATAGGATTCAGTCAGTGAAAGCAACACTGAATTTCTGCCTGTGCCATACATAAGTTTCCTGTCTTCCAGAAAATAGCATTAGAAGAAGCACAATTCATTTATTCATTTGGGGATTTGCCATATAAAATAGAATATATGGCATGAATTGCAGTAAGGGACCCATTATTCTAAAATTTTCTAACAAGCAAGCCAAGTTTTCCAGGTTCCAAATTAGCATTTAGTCATTTGTCCTATGAGGAAAATGCAAAATTATTTATTTATACCTCTTACAACTTTGCTTGGTTAAAGTTGTATCTGCATAATAGGCAGTGTGCTAGAAGGGGAAGGAAATATGCTTATGGCATCTGCCATAAAAAGAAGCTATTAAAATGGCAATGTTACTGATTTTTTGAATGTCAAAAATAAGTACTCCACGAAAACATCATTCTGCAATAAAGGGCTAAACTAGAGACTTTATTAACAGAACCCTCACAGTTACTATTCCTTGGATCAGAAGACAGTTTACTTCTAATTAAAGGGTTGTCATCTCTAACTATGGGCCCACACTGGCCATTCTTGATGTAAAAGCCGAGAACACAGTCCAGCTTAGATGAGGGAGCAAGGACTTACCATAACCTTTCAACAAATTCTCATTACAAGGAGAAAAATAAAAAACAAATTCCCAACTAATGGCAAAGTTTGGAATTATTTTTTGTAATTGGTTCATATTCATCAAGTCAATTTTAATTTATAAGTGGTACCAGTAACTTATTTTATTAAAATATATTAGATAAAAATATGATCCATAAGAATCACATTTAAAAAAAACATTTTAATACATTGTCATTTACAATTTTTGCCAAGTGGTGCTCTATGCTCTATTTTCTTCATGTTGTTTTATTATTATTATTATTTTCTGGGTCTTGAAGATCCAGATCTCTCCTCAAGTCTGAGCCTGAATGAGGTCACATTTCTCTACTGCTAAGCCATTTACTAGCAAAGGCAGTAAGATTGCCCCCTTAGACCACCCACTCCAACCTCTAGAGCAGGGGCTCACTTAGCTCTCCACAAAGCACATGGCATAGATACCTGGGCAAAATTGAGCATCCATGAGGAGTAGAGATGGACAAAAAGCTACTTTCACTATAGTAACTTAATATAAAGAATCAAAGTCAGGGCGCCTGGTGGCTCAGTCAGTTGAGCGTCCAACTTCAGCTCAGTTCATGATCTCACCACTCATGAGTTTAAGCCCTGCGTTGGCCTCTGTGATGACAGCTTGGAGCCTAGAGCCTGCTTCAGATTCTGTGTCTTCCTCTCTCTCTTCCCCTCCCCTGTTTGTGCTTTCTCTTTCTCTCTCTCTCTCTCTCTCTCTCTCTCTCTCTCTCTCTCAAGTAAATATAAATAAACATTAAGGACAATTTAAAAAAGAATCAAAGTAAAAATTTGAAAGCTGTTTACAAAACACATCTCTTTAAACTTACCAAATTCAACACTGTAAAAACAAATAATCCAGAGGAAATGGTCAGAAGACATGAATATGCAGTTTTCCAAAGAAGACATCCAGATGGCAAACAGACACATGAAAAGATGCTCAATGTCACACATTATCAAGGAAATACAAATCAAAATCACAATGAGATACCACCTCACACCTATCAGAGTGGTTAAATGAACAACCCAGGAAACTACAGATGTTGGCGAGGATGTGGTGAAATGGGAACCCTCTTGCACTTTTGGTGGGAATGCAAACTGGTGCAGCCACTCTGGAAAACAGTGTGGAGGTTCCTCAAAAAAGTAAAAAGTAGAACTACCCTATGACCTAGCAATAGCACTACTAGGATTTTATCCAAGGGATACAGGAGTGCTGATTCATAGGGGCACATGTACCCCAATGTTTATAGCAGTGCTTTCAACAATAGCCAAATTATGGAAAGACCCTTAAATGTCCATCAACTGATGAATGGATAAAGAAGATGTGGATTATATATACAATGGAATACTACTTGGCAATGGGAAAGAATGAAATCATGCCGTTTGCAGCAATGTGGATGGAACTGGAAGGTATTATGCTGAGTGAAATAAGCCAGTCAAAGGACAGATATACGTTTTCACTCATATGTGGATCTTGAGAAACTTAACAGAAGACTATGGAGAAAAGGAAGGGGGAACAATAGTTACAAAGAGAGAGGGAGGGAGACAAACCATAAGAGACTCTTAAATACAGAGAACATACTGAGGGTGGATGGGGCTGTGGGGGAGAAGAGAAAATGGGTAATTGGCATTGAGTAAGGCACTTGTTGGGATAAGCAATGGGTGTTGTATGTAAGCGATGAACTACAGGAATCTATTCCAAAAACCAAGAGCACACTTTACACACTGTGTGTTATCCAGTTTGACAATAAATTGTAAAAAATAAACAAACAAACAAACAAAAGACTGTAACAAGAGATGAAGAAGGGCATTATATCATAATAAAGGAGACTATTCAATAAGAAGTTCTAACAATTGCAAATATTTAGGTACCCAACTTGGAAGTACCCAAATATATAAAACACTAATGAACATAAAGGAACTCACTGATAATAATGCAATAATGGTACGAGACTTTAACACCCCACTTACATCAACGGGAAGATCATCTAAACAGAAAATCAACAAGGAAACAATGGCTTTGAATGACACACTGGACCAGATGGACTTAACCAGTATATCCAGAACATTTCATCCTAAAGCAGCAGAATACACATTCTTTTCAAGTGTATATGAGACAGTCTCCAGAATAGATCATATATTGGGTCGCAAATTAGCCCTCAACAAGAACAAAAAGGCTGAGATCATACCATGCATAATAAAGACTAAAGCAGAAATAAACACTATAGAAACTAAAAAACAAACAAACAAACAAACAAACAAAAAAACCAGTAGAACAGATCAATGAAATCAGGAGATGGTTCTTTGAAAAAATTAATAAAATTGATAAAACCCTAGCCAGACTTATCAAAAGGAAAAGAGAAAGGACCCAAATAAATAAAACCACAAACAAGCGAGGGGAAATAACAACCAATACCACAGAAATACAATAATTATAAGAGAATATTATGAAAAAGTATATGCCAACAAATTGGACAATCTGGAAGGAAGGAATAAAATACTAGAAACATATAAACTACTAAAACTGAAACAAGAATAGAAAACTTGAGCAGACCAATAACCAGCAGAGAAATTGAGTCAGTAATCTAGATTTTGGCTCAGGCCATGATCTCACGGTTTTGTGAGTTTGAGTCCCACATCAGGCTCTGCGCTGACAGTGTGGAGCCTACTTGGGATTCTCTTTCTCTCCCTCTCTCTGCCCCTCCTCAGCTTGCTCTCTCAAAATAAATGAATAATCTTAAAATTTTTTAAATCTCTCAACAAATCGGTCCAGGGCCAGATGGCTTCCCAGGGAAATTCTATGAAATATTTAAAGAAGAGTTAATACCTATTCTTCTCAAACTATTCCAAAAAATAGAAATGGAAGGAAAACTTCCAAACTCATTCTATGACACCAGCATTAGTCAGATTTCAAAACCAGACTCTACTAAAAAAGAAAACTACAGGATAATATCCCTGATGAACATGGTTGCAAAAATTCTCAACAAAATACTAGTAAATCAAATCCATGGTACATTAAAAGAATCATTCATCACAATCAAGTGGGATTTATTCCTGGGCTGCAAGTGTGGCTCAATATTTGCAAAACAATCAACATGACACACCACATTAATAAAAGAAAGGATGAGGACCATATGATCCTCTCAATAGATGCAGAAAAAGCGTTTGACAAAGTATAACCTCATTTATAATATAAACCCTCAACAAAGTAGGGATAGAAGGAATATACCTCCTCAACATCATAAAGGTCTTATACAAAGACCCACAGCTAATATCATCCTCAATGGGGAAAAACTGAGAGCTTTTCCTCACAATCAGGAACAAGGCAGGTATGTCCACTCTCACCACTGTTATTTAGCATAGTACTGAAAGTCCTAGACTCAGCAATCATACAACAAAAAGAAATAAAAGGCATACAAATTGGTAAGAAACAAGTCAAACTTTTACTATGGCAGATGACATGATACTCTATTGAGAAAACCCTAAAGACTCCTCCCAAAAACTAGTTAGAACTGATAATGAATTCAGTATAGTTGCAGGATACAAAATCAATGTACAGAAATCTGTTGCATTTCTATACACCAACAATGAAGCAGCATAAAGAGAAATCAAAGAATTCATCCCATTTACAACTGCACCAAAAACCATAAGATACTTAGGAATAAACCTAACCAAAGAGGTAAAAGATCTGCATTCTGAAAACTATGAAACACTGATGAAAGAAGCTGAAAATGACATGCAGATATGGGGAAAAACATTCCATGCTCATGGATTGGAAGAAAAAGATTGTTAAAATGTCTATGCTATCCAAAGCAATCTATACATTCAATGCCATCCCTATCAAAATACCACTAGCATATTTCACAGACATAGAACAAATAGTCATAAATTTTGAATGGAACCACAAAAGACCTCAAATAGCCAAGGCAATACTGAAAAAGAAAAGTAAAGCTTGAGGTGTCACGATTACAGACTTCAAGTTATATTATAAAGCTGTAGTGATTAAAACGTTATGGTACTGGCATAAGAACAGACACATAGATCAATGGAACAGAATAGAAAACCCAGAAATGGACCCACAACTATATGATGACCCACAACTGTATGATCTTTGATAAAGCAGGAAAGAATATCCAGTGGAAAAAAGTAAATTCAATAATTGGTGTTGGGAAAACTAGACAGCAACATGCAGAAGAATGAAACTTTCTTATACCATATATAAAAATAAAATCAAAATGGGTGAAAGACCTAAATGTGAGACAGGAAACCATTAAAATCCCAAAGAACACAGGAAGTGACTTCTTTGACATTGGCCATAACAACTTCTTACTAGATATGTCTTTTTTTTTAAATAGTTTATTGCCAAGTTGGTTTCCATATAACACCCAGTGCTCTTCCCCACAAGTGCCCCCCTCCATGACCATCACCCCTCTTCCCCTTTCCCCCTCCCTCTTCAGTCCTCAGTTTGTTTTCAGTATTCAAGAGTCTCTATCTTACCCTGCCTCTCATCTTCCCATTCCAATCTATTCCACTTACCCCTCTTTCCAAAATTCCACTGGAAAAAAAAAAAAACTTTTATAAACAGACATTGGTCTTTATCTAATTAAACTTTCTCCTCTTTAAACTTTGCAATATCTTAACTTCAGTGACAACATACCTGTCCTGGAAGTCGCTGCTATTTTTCAGTATCCTTTACATCAATTTTTCTCTATCTATCTTTTAAACACTAAGATCTCTCAGGATTCCATTCTGCCTCCCACTTCTCTTTGAACTCTACACCTTTTCCCCAGATAATCCTATCTATTATTTTGATAACACGCTAATGTGTATCTGTAGCCAATCTTTTCCTGAGTTGCTGATGCACATGTCCAACTACCTGTGAGCCTCTCCACTTGGATGCATCACGGAGTCCTAAAATTTAATTATGTCCAAAACTGATGTCAGTGTATCTCCATTCAACTGCTTTCCTATCTCCAGAAACAGCACAGTCAACTCAGTTGCTCAAGGCTCTATCCTGGACAAAGTACTTATTCCTTCACCTTCTCCAGGTCTCCAAATCTGAATCAAACACCAATCACTTCCCTCTATATCACCCTTACCAAGTTTAGGTCCTCCTTTCCTCTTCTCTGGGTTATTACTGTAGTCTCCCCACCCATCTCCCTGCCTCCCATCTAAATTGCCCTCCAGGAGGACAATTAGTGATCTTTCTAAAATGCATATCTAGGGGCACCTGGGTGGCTTAGTCAGTTAAACAGCTGACTTTGCTCAGGCCATAATCTCACAGTTCATGAGTTTGAGCCCCATGTCGGGCTCTGCGCTGACAGCTCAGAGCCTGGAGCCAGCTTCAGATTCTGTGTCTCCCTCTCTCTCCCCCCTGCTCATGCTCTGTCTCTGTCTCTCTCTCTCCTCTCTCTCTCTTTCTCTCTCTCTCTCTCTCTCTCTCTCTCTCTTTCTCTCTGTCTCAAAAATAAACATTAAAAATTAAAACAAATAAAATTTTTAAAAATAAAAAATAAAATGCATATCTAATCTGTCATTCTCTTGCTTGATGGAGTGAATTCCTCTTTTGCCCCCACCACTGCTCTTAGGACTTACTTAGTTCTCAAATTTACAAAATCCTTCATAATCTGGCTCCAACCTCTCACTTCATAGGACCACAGTTGGCCCAAATGATATTTCGGTGCAAATTAGAAAAGATCCCTTTCTCAGAGCAAATGTAGCCTCATGCCACAGCGAAAGGCTTGATGAGAAGAGTGTGAGCTGGACTTCTACACTCATCCCACCTGATGTTTTTATACAGAGCCTAAGGTGCATAACCTCACATGGTGGCCTAGCCACCCAACCTCTTGGATCCATACCCCAAATGTGCCACTTTTACCTCTGCATTTTTGTGCATGATGTCTCCCTTAATGCCCCTGTCCCACATATATCCCTCTTCCTTCACCTAAATCGTCCACAACTTTTATTCATAATCCACATTGTCTAGGCTGTCTTCCCTATGCTCCCCAGTGACTTTCACTGTCACTGACCATACCACAGTGTGTCATTGTGGACTGTGTGTCTTATTCTTACTAAAATAGAAATTCTGGGAGAGCAAGGGTCTTATGTATCTTTTTGATCCTTTTATTCCCAGTTCTAAGCAGTTGCCTGGCAACTAATAGATACTCAATAAATGCTAGATGGCTCTAAATCTCACATTCTGAAATTGTTCCAAAAACCATTCCCCAGTTTATTTTTATTCACTCTGACTTTAAATTATAGTTCATAAAGAACTTAAATATATTGTGGCTAAATCAAAACAACAGTAATGGAGAACCAGATCCCTCAAAAGGATGAAATCATGGTAAAAGAAAGAAATATCATAAGAGTGATAAAGTTGACAAAGATACATGCTGTTACTTAAACATATTAGGTTCTGACTGCCAAGGCCTATATGTCTTTATTTCTTATTTTTTTCTTGAAAGCTAACATTTTGTTTCTTCTTAACATTTTGCCTTGAAACCAAAAGCTGATTTTCTATATAATTTTAAATGTGATTGTTGATCTGATCAAATTGTACTATATCTGCCCTTTCAGAAGCATGTTGAGAAATCGCTCAATGTCTGTATGTCTTGTCTGCTTAGAAAATAGACATGACAACTAAACTTTAAAAAAATTATATATCCTCCTGGGCTTTTTAGGTCCCTCCAGCCAAACTGGGCTCATTTTTAATGGAGATTTCGTACAGACTTTGCAAGTTTGCTAATCCCCTCTGCAAGAAAAATAACCTTGGAGAATTCAGGTTGCCAAGTGGAGTTACTACAAATTTTGTCAATGTTCTTAGAGTTTTTTTAAGAAACCATAAACTACAGCAGTAAACGCTAAACTTAGAATTATTTTTCTAAGAAAATTCACTATAGAAGGAGAACAAGCTCTCACAGGATAGGATGTGGGTGTTTTAAATGAAATACAAGACACAAAAGGCAACAAAGAGAATTGCCATGAGAAAGTGGTAGACTCACAAAAATTAACTAAAAAATGGGTTAATAACTTAAATGTACAACTTAAACCATGAAATTCTTAGAAAAAACATAGGAGAAAAACTCCATGACAGGGGTCTTGGCAATAATTTTTGGATATGACACCTAAAGTACAAGCATCAAAATAAAAAATAAATAAACAAGTAGCGCTACATCAAACTAAAAGTCCCAAACAGGAAAAAAAGTAACAAAATGAAAAGAATACTATAGAATCAGAAAAAATATTTTATATAATATATCTAATAAGAGGTTAATAACCAAAATTTATAAAGAACTCTTACACTTAATAGCTAAAAATAATAATAATAATCCAATTTAAAAATGGACAAAAGGCCTGAATGGACAGTCTCCCAAAAAAGATATACAAATGGCCAGCAGGTATGTGAAAAGATGCTCAACATCACCAATTATTACAGTCACGCAAGTTAAAACCACAATGAGGGGTGCCTGGCTGGTTCATCTGGTAGAGTGTGTGACTCTTGATCTCTAGGCTGTCAGTTTGAGGCTCATATTGGGTTTGGAGATCACTAAAAATAAATAAACTTAAAAAAACACACAATGAGATATCACTTCACCCTGCCAATCCTGCTAGGATGGCCATCATAACAAAGATAAGAAAATAAATGCTGGTGAGAATGTGGAGAAAGGAGGACCCTTGTGCACTGTTGGTGGGAATGCACACTGTGACAGCCACTGTGGAAGACAGTATGGAGGATCCTCAAAAAGTTAAAATAGAATCACCAGATGATATAGCAATTTCACTTCTGGGAATTTATCCAAAAGAAACAAAACCAAAACATATCTTCAGCCTGGTGTTCATAGCAGCGTTATTTACAATAGCCAAGGCACAGAAATAATCTAAGCATCCAGTGATGGATGAATGGGTAAAGAAGTTATGGTGTATATATATACAATGAAATGTTATTCAGCCATTTAAAAAAAGGAAATCCTGGCATTTATGGCAACGTGGATGAAACCTGAGGATATTATGTTAAGTTTTAAAAAAGTAAAACAGAAAGACAAATACTGTATGATCTCACTTATGTGTGAATCTTAAAAAAAAAACCCTCATAGAAAAACATCAGATTTGTGTTATCAGAGGTAGAGTGGGAAGAAGAGGGATTGGAGGAAGGTGGTTAAGAGGTACAACTTTCCAGTTATAAGATCAATAAGTACTAGGGATATAATATACAACATTATGACCATAGTTAACACTCCTGTATGATCCATATGAGAGTAAATCCTAAGAGATCTCAGCACAAGGAAAAAGTTTTGTTTTTTATTTTTATTGTATCTGTGTGAGATGATGGATGCTAACTAAACTTACTGAAGCAATCACTTCAAAATATATGTAAGTCAAACCATTATGCTCTATGTCTTAAACTTATGCAGTGATATATGTCAATTATATCTCAATAAAACTGGGGAAAAAAAGAGTGGCTACCTTCATTTATCTATTCACTCCGCACCATTTATTGATTGTTTAGTATGTCTCAGGCATTATGCTTGATGTTTCAAGGATATAGTAGTGACCAAAGTGACAGGTCCCTGACCTAATGGATGTTACACTCTGTTAGGCAAGAAATTAGTCCCTCTGTTGATGGGATATTTCTCAGATCAGATTGCTTATTCATATCCTAGTAGGTATGAAGAGAATACTAGGAGATCACGTCTCTGAGCTCCTTATTCTCTTTTCATTTCCTTGTAGTCCTATTTCACTAGCACATGTTCTAATTGTTGACTCTAATTCAGCATTTTCTGGTTGGGATGAGCAGGCATTTTTCTTATTAGGACTCAAGTCTGGTGTTGGAATCCTACAGAGGCTTGCCTAGGTGGCTTCTCATCTCATGAGCCAATAGTATAAAGATGTCAGCTGCCTCTTGGGGTCAGGAAACCCAGCATTCTCATCTGCCTTCCTAGTCCTCATCTCTAAGCTCCATCATTGCTTTCAATGTGCCTGTGGCCCCAGCTAGGGTTGGGGAAGCCTATCCAATTCTATGCAAGGTCTTCAACATAGCCCAAAGCTTTAGACACACAAAATCACTGCAAGTCTGAGTGCTGCTTATCTCAGGAGAGATATGTAGCCAGTCTTGGAACTTAGGAATAGAGTTAAGGAGGAGAAGAATAAACATCTCCATTTCCCAGAACCTCTGCAGATTCTCAAATCTTCAACTAGGTGGACTTTAGACACTTGTTTTGGAAAAATTGTGTTTTGGAGAAGAATACTATAAATTATAATACTACTATGAATTAACCAAGTATTATCATTCAGAAATTAGAATTACTTCCTGATTATTTCCTATTCTGCTGCTAAGTGATTGACTATATGATCATAGCAATATCAGGCATCCCCCAGTACAAATTTCCTCTTTATATATTAAGGAGATAAGAGTATAAGATCACTAAAATCTCCTTTGAGACTCCATAGAGTGATCTTCTAGCATTCTTTGAAAATGTAGAACTTTTTAGCTGGTTATAATCCCTTAGAATCTGATTGCAAGCTTATTTTCTGGCTGTGTCTTTCTGACTCCTCTGAGTGACCTTCTATTGCAGTTAAACTAGTAGATGCTAACTCAACTTCACAAGATTTGCACATGTATTCCTCTTCTTAGAATTCCTTTATGTCTCTTATTTTTTGGAGCATGCTCTGTCAGGAAAGGGAGTCCACCACAGGCACTGAGAGTCCATGCACATTATTATTGAGTGTGCCAAACTTCAAAGACAATGCAACTTACCACACACATAGTATTCGTCTGGGCCCATTGCCTGTCCCTATGGGACTTAAAGACAGGGGAACAGGATGCTTTTTTCTTGTGCTATGAGATTTCAACTGTCTCGCTCTTATCCATCGTCTAAGCATTTATGGCGTAGTAGCAGGTTTACTCCTTACCATCCTCTATGAGATTGGAGTTTTTCCCTTACATGACACTCACAAAGATCAAAGGAAAATTCTATCTCCACCACAAATACCCAATGATCCATCATCTTCTGAACATCTATGTGTTAAATTTTTAAAAAGTTGCACTACAAAAACCAGGGAAACTGGGGAAGGTTACCATGGCTACAGTTCTAATCCTAGTTTTGAAAGTGCAGTATTACAACCTTGTCATAAAGTTGATTAGGTACAGGGAAAATGACTCCAGCAAACCAAACTCGCAACTGACTGAATTTCAAAGGGGGACCGAATTTGTTCATTTTAACTAAGAAACATAACTGTAACATTCATCTGAAATGTATATGTTGGTATGACAAAGCATTCTCTCACCACAGGAAGATCTATTTGAGAAACGAAGTTATAGTCATATGGTTTCTTGGTGAACATAGAATCAGAGCAAGGGAGTTGGCTAAACAAGGCCAATATTTATGGATAGAATTAGAGCAGGAATACTTATGGACCCTTCTCACTTTATAGATTTACTCACCACAGAAAAGGACAAATGAAGTTCTTGGTGTAGGGCAACATTCCCCAGAGAGCACTTTATTTCTCATATTCTATCATTGCCCATCTATCTACTTCCACCTGGGTGCTTCCTCTTTACTGAAGCTTTAGAAATTAGACCTTAAGTTTAAATGTGGTGGGGATAGACTTGATATTTGTTGCCTTAAAACCTCAAGAGCTTTCCAGATGGAATCTGGGCCTTGTACACAGAAGGCAAAGAAAGACCAAAGAAAGAGGCAGACTACTCCAGATTGATAGGTGGCAGGTTTAATATGCAAGGGAAATTACATAGGACACTTGTCTTGGATAGCCACAAAACAAGTAGATATCTGTACCCTCTGGCCAAAATCCTAAGAGTTCATAAAGTTTTGACCCTTAAACAACATGGAGTTTGGGGATATCAACCACCAATGCAGTGGAAAAACCACATATAACTAAACTTCCCAAGAACTTTACTAATATCCTACTGTTGACTAGAAGCTTTATTGATAACATGAACAGTCATTAACATACAGTTTGTATTTTATATGTATTATATACTGTATTCCTACAAAAAAGTAAGCTATATAAAGGAAAATATTATTAAGAAAATAATGAGAAAATACATTTATAGTACTATATTATATTTATTGAAAATAATCCTTATATACATGGACCTGTATACTTCAAACCCACATTGTTCAAGGGTCAACTCTATAGAGGCCTTCACTGGGTTCAGTAATGTATACTATTCAGATGGTCACAAGACATTATTCTCTCAAGTCTGAATCCTTGAAAACAGCTCCAGGTTTATCAAAGTACATTTGGCTCCAGTATCAATCAGAGCCATTACCTTTTATTAATTTCTTGGAGACCAGTGAATACTGAGCTCACCGTAAGGCCTCTAATCTCTTCCAATGACCCTCATCTGGAGACAGTTCTGGCCTGCGTCTGATACCTGGGGCATGGGAGATACCCATCCCAAATAATACTCTACTATATCAGGCAGGGCATGAAGGATGGTAGAGGTAGATGAGCCATATCTGAATGGTTGTTCAGGTTTTATGGCTTTCCATAGACAGACCAACACAGCACTGGGTGCTGGTTTATCTTTTCCGGTAGGGTCCCAGCAGCAATGAAATCAAACCACATTAGCTTCCAGTTATTTTTACTAGACTCTTTACAGCTAGGGATAGCCTTTTGGCTTTTTAAATTTCCTCTTTGTCTTGAGGCTTTCCCATAGCCCATACTCATCTCTGAGATTTGTCAGTTTCTCCCAGATCAACAATAGATTGCCAAACATCATAAATGTCTTGTCCCACACTGGGCTCAGCATGGATATCAGTGTCCCTTATCAAGTCCTGTGGGTGGACTGGAATACCTTGGCTTTCATTTATGCAGTGAATGTGGCCTGGACAGAGTCCTCAGAAAAAGGGACATGGATTGCCTGTCTCATTCCTAACTGCTTAAGAATTTATTGTATGTCCTCTATAGATTTCCAAGGTCCTCAGTGACACTTTGCTCAGGGAGTTTCCCCTCATTGGACCAAACCTCCACGAAGGCTAAAATAATCCAATCTGTAAGGAAGTGAGTACTTTGAATTCCCCAAAAACCATGAAGCTGCTGCTAGAGGCAGGATGTGTCGCTTATTTTTTCTGCTTCCTGCCTGGTCAGAGAAATGTCATCCCATTTTCATAGCTGTATCAACCATGCATGGATACTGTCCCTGGTCTTTTTCTGGAACTTGGCACTGTATAAATAAACTTAGTGAGAGTATATTCTCCCATCATTAACATTTCCTGAACTGGGGGCTGATCTGCTGGTCAGGATTGGTATTGCTGTCCTTTTATTTTCCTTAGTATTAGGGGTCAGATGGCACAGGGTGTTTTGTTTGTTTTGTTGTCAATGGCCATAACATCTTCCTCTTTGTTCTTATCTTCTCAGGATTCCACCTCTTTTATTTTTTAAAAAATTTTAAGTTCATTTATTAATTTTGAAAAAGACAGAGACAGCATGAGTATGGAGGGGCAGAAATGGAGATAGAGAATCCCAAGCAGGATCTGTGCTGCCAGCATAGAACTTGATTCGGGGCTTGAACTCACAAAACCACAAGACCATGACCTGAGCCGAAACCAAGAATGAGACACTTAACTGACTGAGCCACCCAGGCACCCCTCAGAATTCCACCTCTTAATGTCCCAATCAGGCTTTGTTACAAGTGCTCCAACGTTAATCTATAACAGCATGCACACTCTTAGCTTGTCAAAATGGCATGCTAAAGTCTCCAGCTTATCCTGCTCTCCCACCTTGCTTGCCAGCCCCAATTAAGCAGAGTAATGGACACCTTCACACCCTTATCCAAACTCAGCTCTTCTAACTTTCTAACTCAAGCTTTAGCCTCTAGTTGGGCATTAGCAGTCAGCTGAACTGCCCACAGGAGAGGCCAGCTCACTGTGGAGCCATGCATTTCACTTCTTTGTCACAGTGCACTATTCACATTCCTCAAACAAGTACATTAAACTGGTCAACACTTTGGGGGTGTTCCTGTACTCACACAGCAATCCACAAGCATCTAACATACAGGCCGCCATTCCCCACATGGAGGTTGATGGCCCACTAGGGATTTTCCCCATAGATGTCTCTTTCCCAATGCCCATTTCCTCAGTCTCCTGTCTGTTGAACCACCAACTGCTGGTTCAAAACCTCAGGAGCTTCCTAGGTGAAATCTGAAACTGGCCCCCATAACACAGAGGGCAGAGAGAGAGAGAAGAAAGAGACAGACCACTCCATATTGGTAGGTGGCAAGTTTAATAAGCAATGAGGCTTGAGCAGCCACAAGATGAGATGTCTACACCCACCAGTCAAATCTTAAAATTTTCTATAGAGATCTTAACTGGGTTCAGTCTTGTGTATGTCCAAGTGGTCACAGCAACACCTTACTCTCTCTAGGCTGCATCCTTGAAAATGGACTTCTTTTTACTCTATCTAATCTATCTCTGTATAAAGTTTAATTCCAATAAGATCATGAAGGGTGAAGGAGTGTACAGGAAAGTTACTGAGGCACCCTTTCAATGTACCACAATGTAAGAAATTACAATTATTTTTAAAGTCTGTACCAACTTGTAACCTCCATGATTCTGTGGAATCAAGCCAGAGACCTAAGATCAAGGCATGAGAAGCCTACCATTTAGGATCCTTCAGTGCAGGATGCAGAGGGCAGGGGTATACTGGGGAGAATACTTCCTAATGCTTACCCCCCCAATATCAAATTATTCATTATAGCCTCACCTCTCATTTCCTGGAGGTGCTTTCTGTGTCCTCTACCATAATTTTTACTAATAACTAACTTAACACTTTCTGCCTAATGATATTACCTCATTAATTTTTTTTATGAGGAGAAATAAGGGCCCACTGGCTTGAGGAAGAGGTTAAATGGATGTGAGAGTTCAGGGGATAAGAAGGTGGTACCTGTACCTCCTAAGGAAAGTCCACAGGAAGGCAGAGTTTGTTATCTCTGGGTCCCAGGACAGATGAGGAGGAGTCAGAGGACAAATAACACTAGAAAGGACAGATGAGGGAGGCACCAAAACCTTAGAGGACCAGGACCATTGCCCCAGGTTCACCAGTCAGGACAGCTCCCCTAAGACACATAGTCATTGGAGGCCTAGAGAAACTAAGTCCCAAACTTCACCTGATTCCGTTATCCTCAAGTGGTCCCATCTGCAAAACAGGAGGACTGAACTGTAAAAAAATAAAATAAAATAAAATAAAATTGCAGGAGCCACCAACACAAAAAATGCTTCAGCTCCAGTGCCACAAAAGTAGCCTGCACATACACAGACACTCTGACCTCAGCATCCGAGCCACAAACAACTTAATTGCCTTTTCAATGCCTGAGAATGATCTTCCTGAGGTCTGGGACCAGGATTCACTCACATCTTCTCTTCACTTTAAAGAAAAGGCTGTATCTCCAGATAGACCCCTTCTAAATAGATCCACCCTCTCTAGCACCACCCCAGCCCTTGCTCCACACCTCTACTCACTTCCTGTTCATTTTCTTAATAGCACAGACAAAAACTTAAAAATATATATTCCTTTGTTTATCTTTTTACTGTCTGTCTTCTTGATAAGCTTGGAAGCTCTGTATATACAGTAACTGTATTTATTTACCATGCTTATTCAGCATCGAGGACAATATCAAGCAAAAATAGTATAGACGTCATAAAGACTTGTGAAATAAATAAATGGATGTTGATTAGCTGATGCCATGTTAGATAGTGTTGGAGCTGATTATTGTGTCATCTCTTAATTCAGGATAGGAACTTATCTTCAAAATCCATGCCTGAGCTTGGGCCTGGGAACAACAAATAAGGGCTGGAGTACTCCAGTTTCCAGATCCTAAAGGATAATTGGGAAATGCAGTTAGTCAAAGGGACTGAGTAGGATTTGTTGATCAGAAATGGAATAGAAGAGGGGCACCAGCGAGGTTCAATCGGTTAAGCGTCCGACTTTGGCTCAGGTCATGATCTCATGGTTTGTGAGTTCTAGCGGTTTGAGTTCAAGCCCTGCGTTGAGCTCTGTGCTGACAGCTGGAGCCTGGAGCTGCTTTGGATTCTGTGTCTCCCTCTCTCTGTGCCCCTCCCCCACCTCTCTCAAAAATAAATAAAGGTTAATTTTAAAAATTGAATAGAAGATATGATGGAAAATGAGCTATTGCAGTAATCCTCTTTCATCCAATTTTTATCTCAGAATGCTTTAGAATATGTATCCTGTTTTTAGTTTTTAGTTTTTAAATGCATAATTTACACAGCTTCCAAAGAATAATTGGCAACATATGAATATGCATGTGCATACTTATGATATTGCATCCATCAGCACAATATTACCTTTCAAATATATACCTTTGCACCTTAGAATAATGAGTCTACATGGATTGGTGTCAAACAAATGGCTCTACCATTCTTTATTAGTTTTCTTGTTGTAGTCCTTTATGCCAAGAACAAAGACCTTTTTTTTAAAAGGTTGTTTTTATAGAATGCTTCCTCGGGTAATACAAAAAAAAAAGAAGAAAGGGTTTACTTCTGAATAGGACTACATATACTAGATTAAATTTTTTGGAGCAATACTGTCAACAGTAAAACAATACCTTTAATGTATTCCATTCAAGTCTGTGAGTTTCTCAGATTGACCTGTCAACCACTCAGACTTTTTACCCTATAAATGAAAGTTAGTCCTCTTATATCATCAAGTCAGTCATCTGAGTCTCCCTTACCCTAAATTCATTTGCTAATGGTTTTTTTTTTCTTTTCCGTTTACTCCTGTTTATCAGCTCACACTCATCTGACTCTATCCTTTCTGCTTTCAATACACTCAAGTCATCCTTCCCAGAATTAATGTTGACTGAGAATGTACATGCTTAGTATACATAGTCTTATTAATCTTTAAAGCAACTCTATGAATACTGTATCAGAGTTCTCAAGTTGCCAGCAATGGAAACCAGCTTTGACTAAATTAAACAAAAGTAAGTTTAGGGGAAGTATACTGAAATTCTTAGCATCAATGGGAAGGGCAAAAATCCAAGCTCAGAAATGAGCAGAAGCTAAGATATTTCTAGAAAGCTAGGAGTCAGAAACTATAGCAATAATTTGTGGTCAGAACACTGCTACCAAAATAAATGAGTAAATACTCACACTGACATGTTGCTAACTATGTACTAAATGCGATTATTTTACATAATACATATGCACAAATCACAATTTGTAATAAATATCATTTTTCTCTGTTTGGTATCTCTCTCTCAAAGTTTAAATGCTCCATGAAGGCAAAAACAATGTATGTTTTAACTGATGCATACCTAATGCCAAGTACAGTAGCTGGCACTAGATGAAATAGGTACCATTCTCATTCTCATCTCATACATGAGGAAACTAAGGCAGAGGCAGGCTAAATATATCCCAAAGCCACACAGGTGGTAAGTGATAGATTCAGGATTCAGATATAGAAACCTGTCTCTAAAATCTGTGCCCTTTAATCACCATCATACAGATTCCATCCATTTTATCTTTTTATGCTTGTGGTCAAGATTAGACTTCCAAAGGGTCCATCTAGCTGGTATTCACTGGGTCACATACATGCCCATCAGCTAAGGAAGAAGGGGCCCATGATTATCAACTGACTAAACTCAATTCACTGAGGAAGCAGTAATTTCTTCAGAATAAATCAGGGTATTGCAAAGAAAATAAAGTGAGAAGCCAAAGAACAACAAACATCTTCTCACAATGACCTTCAGGGAAACTATTATTGTCCCCATTTTAAAGATGAGGAAACTGAGGCATGAATATAAATTATAAGGTTTTATTCTTATAGAAAATAAACTGATAGTACTAGGTTAAATGGTATCCCCCCAAAATTCATATGTACTCAGAAAATGTGAATATGACTTTATTTGGAAATAGTCTTTTAGATGAAATCAAGTTAGGATAAGGTCACACTGGATTAGAGTGGGCTCTAATCCAATGACTGGTGTCCTTACAAGAAGAAATGTGGATTCAGACACACAGAGTGGAAGTCTGCCATGTGATGATGGAGGCAATGATTGAAATGATATGTCTACAAGCCAAGGAATATGAGGATTGCTGGCACTACCAGAAGCTAAGTAAAGATAAGGAAGAATCTTCCCTAGAGCCTTCAAAGAGAGCATGGTCCTGCCCACATCTTGATTTCAGACTACTGATCTCCAGAACTGTAAGAAAATAATTTCCCTTGTTTTATGCTACCTAGTTTATGGCAGCCTTTGGAAACTATTACAATCAGGCTCAAAAAAATTAACTTATCTTAAATAACAGAACTCATGAGAGGAATATACTGTATCATATAATGTATTTTTCTCTTTCCCTTTTCTTTCAACCCTCATGCCCTCACTCTACCTCTAATCCTCAACTACCAAGTTCTCCCCCAGATTGTCTAATTCATCCCCCACTCCTACCAAAAAGGACATAATTTTGAGACTTGTTCCTCCTATAATCTTGACCACTAATCTCCCTCTGGCCAAAATGAATCTAAGTAGTATTTCATTGCTTCCCATCCTGTTCAACTTTGTGTTAAGAAGATAAACTAGTATACTGATTCAGAAATAGAGCACAGTAATGTAACATTTGCATTTAAAACAGCTTTATGAAGACATTGGCACCATAATCATAGAGGATGAAGGATGGGAGGGTATCTAAAAGCATTCTATCCTTTGGTTCATACTTATGTGCCTAACAACTCTGCTCTCTTCTTCTAAAAGTATTGACATTTGGGCTCTTAAACACTTTGAATCACTATTCCTTCTTTTAAAACTCTAATCTCCTGGGGGGAAAAACTTTAACTTTCTGAAACTACTCACTGGTTTATTTTCTTTATTATAACCTCATGACTTCCACCATGCTAAACCCCCCCAAAAAAGTCTGATTTCTGTTCCCCTTATATCAGTAGGAAATTACTGATCTTTAAATAAGCAGAGGATCCATCTTACAATCAGGATGCTATTTAGTATTTAGCAAAAGAGAAGGGAACGGGAACAGTTGTTCACTCAACCAACTAGTAATGTCTCCCCTATGTCTCTATGTGGTAGGCATACTTCTTAGCACTTTATACTCATTAACTCACTTAGTCTTCATAAAAACCTAGAAAGTAAATATTATTATCACTATCACTTTATGTATGAGGAAACTGGGGCACAGACAGGTTAATGAAAGCCTTGTGCATTAATTTTCTAGGGCTGCTGTAACAAACCACCACAACTGGATGGCTTAACAGAAATATAGCGTCTTACAGTCCTGGAGGCTAAAGTTTGAAATCAAGGTGTCAACAGGATTGGTTCCTTCTACGGGCTGTGAGGAAGAATCTAACCCATGCCTCTCTCCTGCCTTCTGGTCATTTGCAGGCAATCTTTGGTGCTCCTTGGCTTGTAGATGCATCACCCTAATCTCTGCTTTCATCATCACATAATTTTGTCATTGTTGTTTATGTTTAAGCATTGTACTTACCTTGGATTTGTGAACTGTGAATGCTGATGTGGGTTGGTATAATCAGAAACATTCTAATAAACAATGTGGGAAAAGTATGTGAATAAAATTATCCTATGTAAAAAGTAGGAAAAGAAAGAGAAAAGATTATAAATTGTGTGTGGCCTCAGTCCCTTAAAAGTGTTTTGAACATAGCTAAAGGAATATTTTATATAACATATTCAGTCTCATTTTGACAGCATACAATTAATTGTATGATTTTTGTTTACTATTTCTTGCTTCAATTATACAGTTTAGAAAAGTTCATGTCCTTTTGAACCACAGCATTTCCTCTGCCTTCTTGTATATCATACTTTCAATAGACTACATCTTTCACTTACATTGAAGAACATAAAGGATAGATGTAAAGGACCCACTTAGAAAAAAATTTAAATGTGATGACCATTTGGTGAAATTACTGAAATGAAAATAATAGGCTTCCATTTTCAAAGTAATAAAATCAATTTTCCTAGACTCCCCATTTGCCTCATTGTAGATATTAGAAATAATAAAAGGTTGTCAGTCCTTAGAAATAAGAAGTCATAATTCACTTCTAACAAGTAGACTCACCACACTTTCTTTACATCATCTGACAGTCTTGACTGCATCAAGAATCTCTAAAGTAATAATTATCTATAAAACAATAGACAAGTTACTAGGTTAAGTAAATGCATAACATAACCTTTAGCAAAAGAAGGAATATATCAGAACAAAGTTTACTATTAGACTTTTTCCCAATATTATTAAATTGACCTGATGACTAACTTCACTTTAAAAACCATTACAACTAGAATTAACCTAGAAAGATAACTTAGGAGATTTGAATAAAAAGTCATCACGTCAGCTTTTATTTCATTGATGTATATCAGTAAGTAGAATTTCTTTAATTGCACAACACATAACAAAGTAAGGGAATAAGGAGTGTTAGATGGAATGTAATATTCATAATTTTATATGTTAATATCCCCCTTATGTTATTTAAATAATTCAGACACTTATTTTAGATTGGTACATGAAGAAACTGAGGCAAGAAACAAATGTGAGAGGCTGAATCTGTATCGGTCACAGAATCTCTTTTTCCTTAGGATGAGTTTTAATTTATTGCAGAAGATGCCTGGCAGGCCTGCCCCCATCAAATCTGTCAGAATTGCGATGGAAAAACACAGTAGACTCAATATAGGAAGGACATCTGTACTACATGTAATGCATCCTCTATAGTGTCTTGCTTGAAATAGAAGACACATGCTAAGCTTAAGAGACAATCTTGGCAGGCCATGAGACAGTTCTAGGGTAAATTAGCCTTCCGTCATTATAGCATGCAACTAGAGGAGCCAAGAAGGAACAATAGCACCTACTTTTAGGTAAATCTATAAGAACAGAATATAGATAGGTGGTTTTCTAGGGCTAGAGTGGGAATGGGGATTACCTGTTAAAGGAAAGAAGGATCTTATTAGAATAATGGAAATGTTTTAAAGCTGTTGTTCATGGCTGAAAAACACAGTAAAATTACTCATTCAAAATCACTGAATTGTACACTTAGAATGAGTGAATTTTATGGCATGCAGTTTATACCTCAATAGAGCTTTTTTTTTTTTTAAGAAGCTTTTAAGATAAAACCATAGCACTTCTGGGCCTACATCAAATTTCTACACAGCTGTGGTTCCAGGAAGTTTCTAAGATAAAGTATGAAAAGTGATATTGAGACTATTTCTCTCCTCCAACATTCAGGAAACAAGCAGGAGACTAACTAATATCTAATTCAAGTCACTAAAATACCATCAATAGCTCATATCCCTAAAATCTCTTTTCCTTCCTTTTTGATAAAAAATATCCAATCAATAAGGGCACCTGGGTGGCTCAGTGGGTTAAGCATCTGACTCTTGATTTTGGCTCAGGTCATGATGTCAGGGTTCATGAGTTTGGGCCCCACCTTGGGTTCTGCACTGACAGGGATGAGCCTGCTTAGGATTCTCTCTTTTCCCTCTCTCTCTGCCCCTCCCCTGCTCTTGCCCAAATGAGCTCTCTCGCTCTCTCTCTCTCTCTCTCTCTCAAAAGAAATAAGTAAACATTTTTTAAAGAATAATCAATCAATACAACATAAGTTGTAATTTATCTATAAAAATTCTCATTTGGATTCTAAATATTATGATGCTAGTGACCCAAACTTGTCTTCCCATGAAGGTTCAAAAAGGAAATTGGTTTGTGCTCTCAATCCAGGTCCATCATTCCTAATTCAGTTAGGAGGCAGTGCACACTGACAGCAGTCCCTGATACAGAAGGACCTAATATCCCAGGTGAAGAACTAGCAATCATGGTAGAACTGTTTGGTTTCCTTGTTCCACATATACCCACCATCTCTAACCTAGACTTGAGCTGTGAGTCTATTAGAAAATTTGCCTTGATTTCTAAATAGCCAAAGAAAAACATATTAGTGTTTTTCTTTTCTTTCAGCAGAAAGTTTAGGCATTGTATACCTAGCTTTGGTGCCTTTTATAGACTGAATTGTGCCTCCTTATGTTTGGACTAAATGTTTGTGTCCTTCCAACATTCATATGTTGAAGCCCTAACTCTCAATGTGGCTATATTTGCATATGGGGCCTCTAAGGAAGTAATTAAGGTTAAATGAGGCGATGAGGGAGAATCCCTAAAGTGATAGGATTAACGTCTTTATAAAAAGAGACCCAGAGAATACCCTTGCTCTCTCCTGCCTCCACCCCTACTCCAACTCAGTGAGGACACAGTGAGAAGATACCCATCTACAAGCCAGGAAGAGAGCTCTCACTAGAAATATACCGGGGTGGCACCTTGATCTTGGGATTCCCAGCCTCTGGAACTGTGAGAAATAGATGTCTGCTGTTCAAGTCACCCAATCTTTGGCATTTGTTAAAATAGCCCTGGCAAACTAATACAGTGTTCTCCTCAGTTTTATTGGGCTATTTTTTTCTATCTCAGACAGGAGGGAATGGTTTGAAACAAAGAGATATAAGATAAAATCCAAGATCAGACACTTTGGAATTTTTCTGACAATAGTCTCAAGACACTGTTTTTGCAAGAACACCTCATCGTCTCTAGATCTTCCTTTTCACTTTACCTGCTGCAAGAAATCCTCTTCTGTGCCTGTCTTCGTCAGTTTCGGCTATAACAAAATAGTGAGTGGCTTTTAAACAAATTTATTTCTTCCAATTCTGGAGGCTGGAAGTTTGAGATCAGAGTGTGCCAGTATGGTCAGGTTCTGATGAAAGCTACCTCCCAGATTGCAAACTGCTGACTTCTCATTAGACTCTCATATGGTGGGCAGAAGACAAGGAAGTTCTTTGGGGCCTTTTTATTTATAAGGGTACTAACCCCATTCATGAGGGCTTCATTCTTATGACCTAATTGCCTTGCAAAGGCTCCACTTCCTAACACCATCACACTGACATTAGGATTTCAACATATGAATATTGTGGGTACTCAAGCATTTAATCCATTGCAGTGTCCTACTGTGACTTACCTCTTTACCTCCTCCACAGATGATTATTTTTCTATGCTTTTCTGACTCTGCTTGCCTCCTTACCCAGCTAAATCTAAGGGTCTATTATTTCAGGCATGCATGCACTATAATTGCAGTTTCCCCCCTCCTCTTCCTTGACATTCTGTCTACCCTCGATTTCAGTTGTTCCCAACCTCAGTTGCCCTGCATGCCACAGTTACCAAGGGTGCTGCTTAACAATGCAGATTGTCAGTCCCAATCCAGATCTACTGATCCACCAAAAGAAGTTCACTGAGGGGTAAGGTCCTGGAATTTGGACTTTTAGAAAGATTCTCAGGTTATTCTTATGCCAAGCATGATTTGGGAGTTATTGACAATTCTCTAACCAATATGACCCTAATGGTCATTTTCACTACTTCTTAGCTGTGAAGCATTTCAACAGAGTATCACAAAGCCACACTGGTTGTATCTTCTATGCTTCAAACCACTTAAATGTTTTAACCTTTATTTATTATTGTGAGACAGAGAGAGACAGAGCATGAGCATGGGAGGGGCAGAGAGAGGGGGAGACACAGAATCCAAGGCAGGCTCCAGGCTCTGAGCTGTTAGCACAGAGCCCAATGCAGGGGTCGGGCTCACAAACCATGAGATCATGACCTGAGCCGAAGTTGGACGCTTAACCAAATGGGCCACCCAGGTGCCCTGATGCTTCAAACCACTTAATGAAATTTGGGCCTTCTGACTCCTCAAAACATTTTCAACATAGTTTATTGACTTCCCTTTTAAGTTTTCCCAGTCACTTAAATTATTCTTCTTCCAAGCTGTGTCTTATTCTTACACTACTTCCCTTGCTCACAGCAGGAAGCATTGTTGCCATGTTACTAAGAAAATATAGGCCAGCAGCTTTCAACTGTGGCTGCACATTCAGCTCACCTTGGGAGTGTTTAAAAATACTGGGGTCTGGGTTCTACCCCTTAGAGGTTGTGATTTAATTGGCCTAACATGGAATCTACATATCAGTATTTTTTTAACTCCCCAAGTGATTCTAATGTGCAGCCACTGATCTAGGCCATTTGACACCAATTATCTCAACTTCCAACAGCTCCCCCCAGTCTCCACACACACACACACACACACACACACCCTTCAACATTTTTTCTAACCTAACTTACACTTTCTCCTTTTCACAGAACACATGCCTATTCATTTTCAAGACTCCTTCAGGAACTCACTTTATACTTTTTCCCCATTCTCTTCACTATCTTCAGTCTCACTTTTAAATGTATTTAAGCAATTTCCCCCGTGGTTTTAAACATATATGAATCTCTCCTATCTTATAAAATTTCTACTACCACCAGCAACACAACAATGACAGCAACATTACATTTTCTTCATACATCCAAAGTCAAACTCCTCTAATAAGATCATGTATTCCCATTTTCTCCACTCCTTCTCTGGTTCCTTTAATTTCCAGCTTCAGTCACTTCCCACCACACTCCAACCTAAATACAACCAACAGATTAAGTTTTCAAGTATACATCTGACCATGTTTAAAAACGCCCCAATGAATACTTACTACTTTCACTAGGAAAGATTTATTTGGCAGAGTTCAGGGCATTGGAGATACTAGGATACTGGAGATACCAGTTACCAGATACAATACACAGATACACAGATACCAATATATAAAGTAAATAAGATTACATCCTCAAAGAATTCAGAGTGGTAAGGAAATTTGTACTTTGGTGACCATAGAATTAATTCTACTTAAAATTAAAGTTTTTAGTCTGGCCATTTGAGACCACTGATATTGGATTTATCCCTTCAACTTGATCTCTTAATGAAGCACTTGTTATAAGGATAAGTAGGAAAATTAGAACAAGCATTTGAATCTAAAACTCATTCCAAAGTCTTGCCATTTAGTACAAAGGAAAGGAAGCAATTAATTACAGTTCTGAGGCTCCTTTCCAGGATGACTTGGAAGACAGTGAGGCAAAAGACACTCCACAAAATCAAGGCTGCTTTGAGAAGAAAGAATAGATCAAAATCTTAGAGCATGTGAAAAAGGGAGGGATGAACCAAGGATCTGCAGAAACTGAGAGGTCCAGGGCCTAGGTTAGTGGAAAGCCTAGTTAGAGTCTGCCTGGGTGGCTAAGCCAGTTGAGCATCTAACTCTTGATTTCAGCTCAAGTCATGATCTCACAGTCATGAGATTGAGCCCCAAATCAAGCTCCATGCTGAGCTTGGAGCCTGCTTGGAATTCTCTCTCTCCCCCTTTCTCTCTCTGCCTCTCCCCAACTTGTGCTCTCTCTGTCTCAAAATACATACGTAAACATTTCTTTAAAAAATTAGGAAGTGTATTTATATACCTGAAGAATGTTTCAGATTATAAACAGTTTCTTCCCTAGTTCTAAATAACTGAAAATTTGGAAGTTTCATTCTATTTTTCTGTGTGCATTTTGTATGGAATTGTAGCTAACACACTTAAAATTTTTTTCTCATCATATTCGTTTTTGAAGGAAAATTTCATATGTTGCAAGGACCATGAAACAAGGGAGAGAAAAACAACCCCACAGACCAGAAGTTACTTTCAACACCTATTTAATGGGTCCATATTTCAATTTTGTTCTATCCTCTCAAATACATTTTATGGGACAGTTCTTTTATGTGTGAATGATGCTATAACTTCAGACAAGGAAATACATATCTTATTATGTTTTATTTTACATAATTGAACCATCTACAATAGCACTGTTTCAGAAATAAAGACAAATGATTTAACTTTTTAATTAAGCTTTAAAACCCTAATTAAATGCCTAAATTGCAAAGAACCACTTCAATCTAAATTGTCTTTAGATTGCTGTGTGTGGATTTTCCTATTGCTTGGTGAATAACAGAGAAAATAACAGAGAGCTATAAATCAGATTCACACTTTGTAATTGGTACTGTTAATGCATCTTTCATTATCTAGCAAGACAAGAACAGAGAACATATAATGCTTCAGGTAAAACACAAACTCATATTGGCTGCAAGTGCCTTTTGTCAGGCTTGAGACTTTGGGAATCTACTGGGCAACATGTACCTATGTGATTAGGGCCTGAAACAGTTATTAGGATATGACCAAATGACTGTTTGGGTCTACCTGGGTCCAGGTGTGTTTTACAGTGTCTGAAGGTGTTGTTTTTAAAAGATGGAATTTAGAGAACAGAATTAGTTGAGAAAATTAATGAACACCCGCATTTATTGAATATCTATTATATACCAGACATTATGTAGTAATGTCTGTAATTCTTTATGTAATCCTAACATTTAACTGCATATCACTTGTGTGAAATAGAGATTTTTTTTGTCTATTTGAGAAAACTGAAGCTTTGAGAGATTGGATAACCTATTGAAGGTAATTCAACTAGAAAGTGGCAGAACAGAGATTCAGAGATAGATTCTCAAATCTGTGCATTAAAACATTAACTGCAGGAGAAATACAAATTAAAACCAAAGTGAGATGCCACTACACACCAATTATAATTGAAAAAAATTTAAATAGAGACACTACCAAGTGATGGCAAGGACACAGGACAACTAAAACTCTTAATGTGTTGTTGGGGCCAAAGGAAGGGTGCAAAATGGTACAGCCACTTCAGAAAATAGTTAGGCATATTACTATAAAGTTAAATCTACTTTTAAACCCAGCAGATTCATCCCTGAGTATTTACCCAACTAAATAAAACTTATGTTCACATAACGTTCCATACACAAGTGCTTATAGCAATTTTACTCATGATTATCAAAAACTGGAAACAGTCCTTCAACTGATGAATAGAATACAACACAGCAGTAAGAAAGAATGAACTACTAATACATGCAACAAAATGGACAAATCACAAATACATTATGTTAAGTGAAAGAAGCCAGGTTATGTATTTATTATTTCTTTACATGACATTCTGGAAGAGGCAAAACTATAGGGACAAACAATAGATCAGTAGTTGCCAGAAGTTGGGTATGTGGGGAGGAGTTGACTACAAAAGGACATGGGAAAATTTGAGAGTGAAAAAACTATTCTATATCTTAATTTTATGGGAAAGGAAGGGTATTGAATCTGAACTGTTTAAGCACTCCAAATTTCTAAAATACAGCCAAATTTGGAAAGTTTGCACTCAAGCAATGGCTTTCAACTGTGTTTTTTTCCTCATTTTGGTATGTCATAATCCGGCATGTGTACTATATCACAATTAATGTGTTACTAATAACAATCTAAGAAGTTTATAGTTGATAATTTAATACTTAAATTAGAAATGACTCAAAGTTAATTCCAAAATAATGTCTTTTTCTTTTTCTTCCTTTTGTTTCTTACTTGCCTATAAAAAGCTATTTTTAGTGGCAAAGAAAGAAAAAGGTGGAGCTATAGCTAGCAACAATAACTCAAGAAATCTGGATCTAATGTGCATGCTAATAACCACTATGCTATGAAGAATTGCCCTTCCCACAGGAATTGGGTGATAAGATCTAAATCTGCAGCATTATATACAATAATAACTAGCTATCCACAATTAGAAAAAGCATTTTTAAAACTGCTAATTTTATTTTATTCAGATTATGTGTGTTTTGCAAAAACAATGAAATGTAAATATAGTGGGATGGCACATGAAACATTTCTATCTAGAAGTGTGTGTGGGAATGTGTGGTATGTGAGATATATCTGTATATATGGTATGTGGGGAGGAGTATGTGTAGTGTATATGGAGTGTGTGTGTGTGTGTGTGTGTGTGTGTTAAGGTGAGAATCACTATATCTCTTTTGAAAATAGGAAAAAAGCAATTTTTCTATTTCAATTGTGCTCATTTTTAACCCCTGGACAATTTACTGAACAAAACTATGACTGAAATTTGAAACAAAGAAAATAGCTTAAAAAAAAACTTTTCAAAAAAAATGAAGACGGAAACAGGTTGTAAAATAAACTGAAAGGGAAATATACATCAAAATTGGACATTTTCCAATGATACTAAGAAAAATATTTTAATTTTTTTTAATGTTTATTTATTTTTGAGAGAGAGAGAGAGAAAGAGAGTGAGCAGGGGAGGGGCAACGAGACAGGGAGACACAGAATCTGAAGCAGGCTCCAGGCTCTGATCCATCAGCACAGAGCCTGATGTGGGGATCAAATGCACGAACTACATGATCATGATTTGAGCAGAAGTCAGACATTTAACTGACTGAGTCACCCCCGTGCCCCAGGAAAAATATTTTAAATTCACAGCTGAAAAATATAGAGGGTTCTCCCTGAACAGAGTATTCAAACCTTATTATGTATAAGAATCATCAAAAAAGCCTGTCTGCAGTGTATGCTCTGGTGTGTTGCCCAGATTCCACCTTCTGGATAGATGCACTCATTCTTCCAGCTGCTAGGAGTATTTGCTGTTGATAATTCACAGCTGAGTCTCTCTCCAGGTTATATCCTTGGATGCTAGCAAATGGCAATAAGCTAATGCAAACTCAAAAACTGGTAGTTTCAACTGAGCTGGTTTTCCAAATGTGGTATTTCTGCTTCAGCAGATAAGCATAGCCCCATGGGCATTGTATGTTGTCCTTGATCTGCCCAATGCTATCTTTTCCATTCCCATCCAAAAGAAGGATCAGAAGCACTCTACATTCTCATGAGATGAACAACAAAACACATTTACAACGGTGCCCTTCAAAGGTCGTGTTAACTCTCCTACTCTCTGCCATGATATAGTTCAAAGACTCCTGGATCATTTGAACATTCCACAGAACATTTAATTGGTACATTACATTCAGGAGATCATGGTAATCAGACCAGATGACCAAGAAGTGGCAAGTATAATAGAAGTATTGGTAAGTATCATGCACTCCAGGATAAGAAAGATAAACTCTATGAAGATTCCCACATCCTTGATATTTGGGGGGATGGGGGAATGCCAGTGTTCTGGGGCATGCTGACACATTGCCTCAAGGATAAATGAAAAACTAGGGCACGTGGGTAGCTCAGTTAGTTAAATGTTGACTTAATTTTGGCTCAGATCATGATCTTACAGTTAGTGAGTTCCAGCCCCATGTTGGGCTCTATGCTAACAGCACAGAGCTTGCTTGGGATTTTCTTTCCCTCTCCTGTTCTCTCTATCTCTCTCAAAAATAAATAAATGAACTTTGAAAAAAAGAATAAAGGAAAAATTATTACACCTCAGAACTTCCATCACCAGGTAAAGAAACTCAATCATCTGGCAGGCCTTTGAATATTCTAGATAGAGCATATTCCACACTTAGAAATACTGTTTTAATCCATTTTCCAAGTACTACAGAGGAATAGAGCTTTGGATTTGGCTCAGAGCAAGAAACAGCTCTGCATCAAGTCCAGGCTCTCATACAAACAGTTCTGCTATTCTGACCACAGTTCTTGGCAGATCCTGTGGGACAAGAGGCCTCTATAGTGGGCAAAGATGCTTTGTGAAGCTTATGGCCATCTCCAATAGGACAATCACAATATAAATCTTCTAGGGTTCTGGTACAAGGCCATGTCATCTTCAGCAAAGAACTTTACATCTTTTAAAACATCTGGCATGCTGCTGAACTCTAGGGAAGATGTAATTTCTGATCTTGGAAGATCAAAAGGCTATGAAGCTAGAGCCGCCTATCATAAGTTGCATACAGTCAGATATACCAAGTCATAAGTAGACACAATAGCAGTATATCATAAGAGGGAACAACAAATCTAGAGAGCATATTGAGCATGGGTAAAGCCAGAAGGTGGAAGTAAATACACAAGCAGTGGTCCAGACTTCCATGTCATCAACCACTATTCTATTTGTGCCTCTCTAACAGCTCATACTAATGACAATGGGGGGGAGGTGGGAAAGGTGCCTTTATTACCAGGTGATGAAGGAAAAAACTGAGCTAGGCCTTCTTAGTATGTGTATGCAAACTGAAGGTGGATTGCTGTTGTATTATAGCCCCACTGAGGGGTTATCTGAAAAAACATAGGTTTTCTCAGTATGTGTATGCAAACTAAAGGTATATGGTTGCTGCATTATAGCCCCACTGAGAGGTGACCTGGAAGATAGCAGTGAGGAAAATCCTCTCAATGTGTGGTATGTATCTAGTCAACCACTTTGTTGGAATACAAGAGGCCAAGGTAAGAATATATATGAACTCATGGGCAGTTGTGAATGGCTTTACTCGTTGGTCAGGGCTCAAAGGAGAAAGATTTGAAGATCAGAGATACAAGGTGTAGGAAAGAGCTTATGGAGGAACCTAGAAGAGTGGACACAAAAATGTTATTACCATTGTATTGCACTGTAATTCCTCCTGAAGAGCAACCACCTTAAGAAAAACAATAATCAAATAGACCAACTGACTCAACCAGTTAACATCAGTCATACTCTATCATCAGCTACCCCACTGTCATTGTTAAAGGGATGGAAACTGTGAGCCCAGCAGCAGAATTTCCCTCTGACTAAGGCTGATCTAGCTATAGCCACTGCTGAATGTACAACCTGTGAGAAGCAGGGACCAGTTCAGCACAGATACAGCACCAATACAATACAGAGTCCTGATACAGCACAATACCCTATAGAGATCAGCTGGCCACTTGATGGCAAATTGATTATATTGAACCCCTTCTCCCAGGTGTGAGTTTGCCTATCCTGCTATCAGAACCTCAGCCAGCATCACTATCTTCAGGTTTCAACACATTTCACTGCAAAATATTGCCTCAGACCAAGGGACCCACTTTAAAGCAAAGATCTGTAGCAATGGGAACACGATGATGCAGCCTACTGGTTCTTTCACTTGTCACACTACTCAATAGCTGTCAGCATGAGAGAGCAGAAGGACTTTTAGAAGGTACAGCTGCAGCTATAATTGCCTGTGACCCTCCCTCAGGAAAAGGTAGAATTGCTATTACACAGTGGGGGCAAGGAAGAATTATTTGACAGCTAGTCGATCCATCAGGGCATCTGCTAGTACTTCCTTTACCAATTTTGCTGGTAAATGTACAAGGACAGCAATCACAACCTAAGAAGAATATAGTGACCAGTGACTCAGACCCCTCAGGGATGAGAGTCTAAGTCACACCACCAAGTAATATCCCTAGCCTGATAGAAATGTTAAGGTGATGGGAATCTAGAATAGAAGGTTAAGAAGAGAGATAATGTGTATTTGTTGCAGTCTCAAGGGTAGTTTCAGTAGGTGAAGCTATAATTCACCTCACTAACCTTCCTCTTATAAATTCCCCCAGAATAGATAAAACAGAATCCTGGGGGAAGTTTTACCAAACGGGATGAATTTACTAGATGACACATACATATCTGAATAGTGCAAGGGATAGGCTATAGTGGTTGCTGTGGACTGAGGCATTCATGCCTCCAGAAGCCAGGAATATTGGCTACTGGTGTGGGTGATTACTTAAAACTGTTCTTTGCTAAAGGAAACTGCTTCACCCAAAGTTGAACTCCCTCCCCAGCCCATATTCAATAATTGTTCAATGCAAAAATACAAAGATCTGGTCTCTTTGCCTCAGTTCCTGGCAAATCTAAAGGACCCTAGCTCCAAACTTTCCTGTAGAGTTGCCTTAGGTTTCTGTTACTATATCCAATTCTGCTCCCCTCACTCCTTTATAAGTGCTATATCTGAGAGCAATCTCCCAGTAAATTTTCAAGCCCAAAACTTTTCTCAGTCTGTTTCATGGGGAATCTGACCTAAGACACTATTACAACTGCAAATTTCTGCCCAAACCTCCAAAACTAGGATCAAGAAATCTATAATTTTAATAAACACCCCAGGAGGTTTGTGTACAGTGGGTCAAGGACCATACTTTGAGAAACAGTGCATTCAGTAAGCCCAAGCCTATGGATTAACTTTAACATAGTACTGAACAAATAAAATTTCTGGCATCCTGTTACCAGAATCCATGAAGCTTCCTTCATATCTTTGCATTCAACCTCTGGAAGACAGATGCAGTAAAGTCCCAGTTGTAGTACCCAAATTAAGCCCATGACTTTCCTAGAAGAATGGGGCCTATTTGAGCATCAGATCAATCCTACATCTCCCCTGATTTCTTCTGACGCAATAATAAAGCTACCTTCTCAGATGGAGGAATTCCAGAGTCAAAATTTAGACATTATTATTTATTATTCATCTTCCCATTCAAAAGCTACCATGGTTAAAGCTTCAGGTAAGCTAACTAAATCCAAAATATAAAAACAGTTATAAATATATATCCCCACCTTTCATTTTCCAATTTGCTTTCCCCAGAACATCTAAGTGTCTCCAGTTCCAGCCTACATGGTTAATTACTGCCATTCATCCTTCCCATTATTACTACCAAGGATCTGAAATATCAGGGCTTACTGATCTTAATTTAGGTCTATTAATATTACTGTCTTTCCTTAGTCACTCATAAAGTAACTGTTCTTTCCATTTCTCCTTCTTAAGACTCTGATCTTATATCTTTTGTCAAAATTGAATAATCTCCATTCATTCTCACAAAATTTTAGTAGCTCAATTAATTTATACATTCCTGAGCAAAGAGGAGAAAAATAGGGTCTATCTTTAATTTCTGAATCCAGAGTTTCTTCAGAGCTACATCTTCCTAACATTTCATACATCATGACAGATTTGATTATTTAAAACAGAAAGTAAGAAACTATGAGTGAGTTGTTAGTGATTCCTTACCTGTTCATTCCAATCCCAGAAGACAAATATAAGGAGAAAGGGAAAAGTTACCCAAACCATAGAATTATCATTCAGGTCATCTTTCAAAGGGAAGATCACTCTGGATTGGCAACATTCCATTTTTTTCATAATTTTATTTACTTCTTACTCACGTTTCTAATCTCTTGCTTACTTTAGGCAATGACCAGAGTGATAAATCTCAGGTTGATCTATTCAACTCTTGCTTTCTCTTTCTATAGTCTTTGTAGGAACAGTATACTGATGAAAAGTACAGGTTTTCAAACGAACAAAATTCAAGTCCCAACTGTGCCACCTTAGACAAGTTAATTAGTCCTATTTTCCTGTTTCTCGAATGGAAAAATACAAATATCCATTTCATGGTGTTTTTATGAGCACTAAATAAAGTAATGCATACAATGTGTGTATTACTGACATATAGTATATGGGTGTTTTAATAAATAATATCTGTTATTATTGCTATACTTACAGCATTGTCATCAAGAGAACACACTGTCAAAATTTCATTAAGGAATGAATGAAAATCATCTGTAGAGAAACTGGGACAAGATCCCTGAAATCAATTTTAAAATGTTATCAAAAGTGCTGCATGTAGTCTGTAGGGAGGGCACAGCTTGACAAAAAAAAAAAGTCCTAGATCCAATTCTTTTTGATTTTTAATAGTTCATATATTGGCAGTGCTTTTCTGTCCCCATTTTACATTCCTATAAGAATTTTAAAACTGCAGTCATCAAAGATATCCCCTCATCTTTTCATGCATTTTGGCTTTTAGTTTTGTTGAGAAGAATAAAAGCTTTTAATTATTCATTTAAGTATGTCTTTAAAGCAAGATGTATTTAATGAGAAACCATCTGAATCAGAGTGTCTAAATACTAACATGTTTTTTTAGTAAGGTTTCATCTCTTTTGCCAGTTGGAAATTAACACAAATTCAACCAACAAAATCTAAGGCATGATTTATCTAGACATCAAGAACACATTTGATTCAGTACCACCCCAAACAGAATCTGCAAGGCCAGCAACTCTATTTGGTCATAAACTACTTCAGTGAATAACACACTCTAATGAAGGATGAAGATGAATTATCTTGGTTAGTGGTAATGCTTCAGCATGAAGAGCCAAAATAAGTACCACTACAAATGACTATTAGGCTTACTTTTCTTTCCCCCACTTTAAGGGACTGAAGAAAATAAATATTTAATGAAAGAAGAAAATGGGGCACTATAAAACCAAAGTGGGAAGCTAGCAGAGCTTTATTGAGAAAAAGTATTGGATTCTAAAATCAAATACAAGCCAAAGCATTTCACACACTGGTGAACAGGGGCCTGGTGTTTTCAATATCTTTGTAGAAAGATATCTTTCAATATCTCTTATTATCACTAGGGTGAGGTTGTATAGGCATTCCTCAAATCATGGACACTGAAGTTGGAAGAATCATCTGGTCTGGTATTTCTAAACTTTTATTATTCTACAGCAACTTTATCTGCATATAATAAGTATTCTAATTTACATAATATTTTACCTTAAATTGGCCCTAATTTTGTCTTTAAAAGTTTATGTTCAAGAGAAAACTTACATTTTTGTTTTGAATATAACATATAAATTATGTTAAAGTACTAGTTATTTTGTCCTAATACACATTTAAGCAAATATTTAACATTTACAATTTAGTCATTCACAATCAACCTAAAATTATCATGTATGCAACAAGTGGCACTTGTAATAGACATTGGAAAACATTGGTCTAGTTCAACTCTCCATACGTGTAAACTGCATCAGACACATATTTTACATAACTTCCCAAGTTCCCTTGGAGACACCTGTTTCTTAGACACTCAGCTGCTTGATCTACTTCAGCCATCACTGCTTGTGCCCACAGGATTCTTCCACCCGAGACCAACAAGCCACATGCTCAGGAGTCCTAGCTGCTTCCCACTTTTGGCCATCTCAAAGCAACATGGCTGACCAACCCCACACATGGAGTTACTGACTCCACCACTTCCAGATTTAGACAAACCTCACACACAAGGCATGGGATCTGGCACAGAACAGCCTTTAGAGATGCTGGATGATAAAACCTAGAAGTGCAGGGGAGTTAACACACAGAGCAAATTTTGACCTATAATTCCTCTATTTTTTTTGTTCCCACAAACTAACCTAGGCATGGTTTCTCTTTAAAGTCTATCTTAAAATTTTATCACAAGAAAAAAGACACACTGGTAAGCACCTGACTGTGTCTCTTTGAGGTCTCTTGTGAAACTGTACCTCATCTCACATTGCTTCACAACGCTCCTTGCCTCATTTATCTTCTTCCTCACTCTCTGCCCTAGTTTCACATCTCCCAAATAAAGCATTAACACTTTGACTCTTTACTCAAGGTCTGTTTTCTAGATTAAGATCCAGATTAGGAAAAATGCCCTTTCAGTACGTCCTGGCAAGTCATTCAACCTCTGCCTGACAATGTCTAATGGCATACAACTTATTGACACACAAGTGATCCTTTCCAATTCACACAGCTGTCATTAGTAGAATGTTCCTGTAGTGAAATGTAATCAATTATAATCTCATTGAGCCTTTTCTCTGAGTCCAGTGCAAGTGGGCACTGGCAAGGGAGAACGAGAAGAATTTGCTGTGGTACTGGCCCTCACAAAGCATGCTTAGGAAGGTACAATAAGTTTACATAATATTTGGCTAGTGCCAATCTGTAACAGCTTGTCCCAGGGTGCCTAGAAAATGAGAAAACAGTGTAGAGAGTTTTTTTTATAAAATTAAGTTTTATTCATTTGTAGAACTGTCCTTTATTCTGAGATTATGCCCTTCCTGCCTTTTTGGTGTTTAAAATGTCCTTTCTTTTATTAAATGATGATAGTAATAGATTTTTAAAAAGCTTAAATATTTCTTCTTGACTATATAAAAAATTTGTTTTTAAATGTAAAGATCTTAATGACTGAAAGGACTATTAAATTAATAAAAGTAAAAGTAAAATAGAATGGAAGTTGAGATATCAGATAAGCCCAACTGAGTATCTTATCATTAATACTAATATCCATGACTAAGAGATTAGGCTGTATGTTATAGTCTATGTTCTAGAACGTCTTAGTTGATATTTTCCCATCTAGATCCTTAAATATTTACCAGGATGAGAAATGTTTGATCATATGTCACAGTTTTATGAGCAAACTTCAGCCCTCTATTGCTACTTATACTGGCATCCCAGTTTTCTTTTCAGGTTCATTTAACACTTGTACATGTAAGACAACTGTCATATCAGATTGTCAACAGTACACTTGCTATCAACCTGGTAATCATTTTCATTACTCACAAAATTGCTATTGAATTCCTCCAAGAAATGATTGATATGCTGCATCTTGTTTTGACATAGCACACTAATGATGAAGGGAAACAGTGAAGAGAAAATTTTTAATGATGCATTCTAGATGATGGAAATGTAGCTGAAGGGCAATGGGAAGTGATTACTGGCAATATCTCCTTCAGTTTAGACTCAGGGCATATAGGCAGGTCAGAACTTCCTCCAGAAGAGATTTTCCTGATGCCAGATACCAAGACAGTTTCTGAGGCTGATGAGATAAGTGATCTTATCTAAAAGTACAGCAACTACAGGGAATCTGACCCCAAAGGCGACATAGTGAATGCCCAAAGAATCCAACTGTATCCAACTAATAACAACATGATAAATAATAATAACAGTAATTTTTGAGCGCTTATTATGTGCCAGGCCATGTGATGAGTGCTTTACATGCATTATATAATTTTACCCCATTGTATATTGTCTATTCCTCTCATAAAAATGTAAGTTCCAAGGAGCGCGGACCTGGCCTACTTTGTTCAGGATGTATCCTAGATTCCCACAAGAGCACCTGACACACAGGATAGTCTCAATAAATATTCACTCATAAAATGAATGAATGACCATCTCTTTCTTCTTTAAAGTTGGCACTCAGGATCTTCAGATGCAACTTGAGAATTCTGCAGAGAAATCTGTAAAATCACCGAAGAAAGTGAAAACACAGGTTAGACAAACTACACTTTTTAAAAGCCTGTAAAGCTGTACAAGTTTTTCATCAACCATAAAATCTGAATCAATAGTGAATTTGCATTTCAAACTAACTAATAAAATACTAATTAATTACTAATTACTAAATTAGTAAATTTAGTAAAAATACTAATTAATTACTAAATACTAATTAAAAAACTAACTAATAAAAATACTTTATTGTTGTTTATCATATGTTCCTATATGGGTGCAAGGAGAGTTTTCAAACAAAGATAATGATGTATTGAGAAGCTGGGATCATGTAATAACAGTGGACAGAACAGCTGCATTTAAGCATGCAAAGTTTTCCTAAAATTGTTTGAAGAAGCAGCTCATGCGCCCTAATTCTTATGAATAAGATGCTCAGTATATGTGGGTGTCAGCCAGCCTGGCTGTCTCCCAGAACTTCTCTATAAGGAGTACAACCAAAGCTGCCAGTTTATAGACATTTCAGAACTAAGAAGTTACCTTTAGCAGTGTCATTGGGAGTATCACAGACAAAATGAAATCTGCATAAATGATTTTGATGATAAAAAACTAGAGCTAGTACTAAACTTAGCCTCACTTGTTTTCAGGATTTCCCTCAAGATCATCTCAAGGTTACTAAGGGGTAAGCATTGTCAAACAATGGGGTGGTATCCTCTAATTATTGGAACATCAGTTTAACTGTTTCTGCTAGAACATTTGCTGTCCCTGCCCACGTAATCCCCTCATACCCAGAGGGCCTTACCTGGAGTACAGGCTTCTTACCTCAAAATTGCTCTTAGTTCTATCTGCCAAAATGCACCCTGTGATCCTTCCCCAGTCTTGCCACCACCATAAGCAGGGAACATAGAAGCAGATCTTCCACCTCAGTCAAGCTATCATGACTGAAGCGTTGACCAACATCTTGACTGCCATCTCATGAGGGATTCAGAGCCAGAATTACTTAGCTAAATTCTTCATATTTCTTCCTTTCTGTAAAAGGGGAATCTCTTTTCAATCCAGCTTGCTTTTAATGGCGAGCTGTTATTCCCATGCCTCTGACTCCTTTTTAACAGCTCTGCAAATTCCCCCAAATTCTCCTAAACCTCCAGCTTTTATAAACCAACAACCAAAAATAACGTGTTGGCTACATCTATTCTCTTTGCCCCATATCCCACTGAGGTAACTGGGACATAAAAAAACCTGCTTGATGGGAAATAAGGGACAAGGAGAAAGAGATACAAACAGAAAAATGTCTCACATATTGACCCAGTCTGACTTTGTCAAATTTCTATTAATATAGGCACATATAGTTAAGTTCTGTTGATTCTTATTATTTTTAATTCCTTCCCTCTTTTTCATTTTATTATCACTATGTTGGTTCAGGACTGTATCACTTCTTTTTTTTAAATTTTTTAAAATGTTTTATTTATTTTTGAGAGAGAGAGAGAGACAGCATGAGCAAGGGAAGGTCAGAGAGAAAGGGAGACACAGAATCCGAAGACAGGCCTCATGCTCTGAGCTACCTGTCAGCACAGAGCCCAATGCGGAGCTGGAACCCAGGAACCGTGAGATCATGACCTGAGCTGAAGTCGGGCGCTTAACCGACTGAGTCACCCAGGTGCCCCTGGACTATATAATTTCTTATCTGAAGCACTACAAAAACCACTTGGTTGGGCCTCTTTGGTCTAACTTTATCACTGCTATCAGAGTGGGCTTTCTAACACAAAAAATCAAATAGTACCATGTTCACTAGCGTGTCTAAAATGGTTCAGAGCCCCTGAGTTCCTTTGAAGAATTAATAAAAACATAAGAGTCTTCATGATCCAGTCTCATCCAGCCTCATCTGTTGCTACTCCCCAAAACATACTCTGCCCCAAAGCTGTAACCAGGAAAGAATATGCTGTTCTATTCCAAGTCTTAGCCATGCTGTTCCCTCTTTCTGAAACTCCATTCCTCCAGTGTTCTCAAGTTGAACTAAATTATTCTTTCAGACTTATTTTCCTCTGGGATCACTCTTCCAGGAATTCTTCTCTGACCTTCCCTAATCTGTGATTGGGAGCCTCTTTTCTACCTATAGCCCTCCATGCAAACCACACCATTGTAATTATGGTTTGCTAATCTCTCTTCCCCAGTAGTCCCTGACCTCCTTGAAGTCAGGAATTCTCTTTCATTTTTGTATCTCCAGAACTTAGCACAGTGACCTAAAAATAGTTAATGCTCTGTAAATCACTCTTGAATTACTATATAATCACATAATTTATGTTATTATGATAAGGTTGGTTTCTACATTACATATCTAGCATAATAGATATTTGTGTCAAGCAAATTAAATGATAATAAGTTTTGCTGATAATTCTAAAGTTTTAATATTTTTATTTTTTTCTAAGAACATTATTCTCATATTAATGAGATATTCATTAATGAGATATGAGATATTCATCTTTGATATCAGTAACATGTTCTATTTTTTGGCATTCCTAGGAAAAAATACAGTAAGTAAAACACATATAAGCATAACTTACATGTTATACTATACCTTAGTAGAATCTTACCCCTTTGGGGGGCAGCTGATTGACTGAAAATTAAATGAGAATATACATTTAAAGTTATACTAAAGGGAAGTCCAATGGATTGAAGACATTCTCATCTCAGACTATCCTTGATTGCACAGGACTTTATTAATGGTCACTACATTATACTTTTCAAATGGCATTGTGCACGGTATATTTTACTAGATGTGATTATAGAATTATAGAATGATCACTATTTGGTTATTTATTTCAGGTAACATATTAGTTAAGCTAAACAAAAAAATTCAAATAAAGTTCTTGAAGCACTATCTGCAAGATATTTAATTTAATTTAAAAATTAATTTGATCTATCCTTACACTTTTGATCCTTTGTTCATTTAGGACTTTAAATTCATTATCCTTAGGTTAGCTGTTAGATATTCCTTATTAAAGTTATCCTTAAGTATAATGCAGGTAGAATTTCAACTCATGATATAATAAAAGGAGTATGGTTTGTATTATACACATCTCAGAACTCTTTTAAGTATACACAGCAAATTTTCAGCATTATTGTGGGGGTCAGAAAGCATCTGCCATTAGACAGAGTCTGACACCAGTGTATAATTATCTAGTGTGATTAATGAAAAAGGAGATCAAAGTTTCATGCAATTTTAATTTTATGCTCTGGGCTTAATGTGCAAAGGATTTGCACTAGGTAATAAAGGAATATAGGTTCATTCTAATAAGCATGACAAATGAATTTTTTAAAATGAGTCTGACTCATTAGCTAGGTGTCTATAAACCTGTGTGACCCCTAGTGCCCTGACAGAATTTGGGGATAATCTTAATACCTAATTACTAGTTGTATGATGATATTTCAACAAATTAGTTCCTTTATTAAAGGCAAATACACATAGAACTATTCATGCTGAGGTATGATAAAAACCTAAATGCTTATAAAGAAAAGCATCTTGATTTCAAAAACTAAATCATATTAACAGTAATTTTCCATGAGGCTACATTTTTAACATCTACTGTGGGCCTCTGAAGACAGTTTGACAAGAATGACATTTTGGCAGAATTAACAAACCAGAGAAAGAATGTGTGCTCTAGCCCTGACATGAGCGCTATTGAAATAAAAACACAGACAACACTGGATGCCATGTTCAGCTACAAATTGCATTTCTGGGATGTTGCTGATTCAACTTGATCTCAATGTCCATATTATAACAAGCTGTCCTGGTGCCTCCAGAGAAGAGTATGAAAGTTCAGTAGCTTAAATTAAGTTGAAGTTTCCTTTTAGATAAGATCCAACAGATAACACAGTGTGAAGGAGAAAATTTAAAAAACAAACACAATATGAAATTCTAAATAATAGAATTGAATAGTAGGAAAAACTTCTGGAATTTTTTCTCAGAATGGCTACTTGGCACTTTCTTAAAACAAGTCTCTCTTTTTTTTTTAAGGAAATTCATTTTTAAAATCTTTTTCAAGTGAAATCATGATGGAAGCAGGGACTCAGTGATCAATAAGATTGTCAACATGTTCCAGATCATGCTTGACCAAAGTCATTGTTTTTTAGTTTCATTTTGCAGCATACATGCCTTCAGCACTTACACTATACTGAGTGCTGAAGAAGTAATGTATGAACACAGGCTTCATCTTCACGGAGTTCAAAAACTGGTCAGGGAAAAGAAATGCAAACAAGTATAATGCAGGGTGGTCATGCATAAGTGCTATGGGAAAGGAACTAGCTAAAAACTGTGAGAATCCAAGAACACAAAGGAATTAACAATTAATTCCCAGGCTTGGCAGACAGGAAGTTTTGGAGAAGGCTTTAGGAATAATATGCATTCATTCATTCATCAATCAAACATGTATTGAGTACCAATGAGCCAGGCCTCTATTAGGCACTGATTATACACAAGTGAATGAAATATAATTCCTGCCCTTAGAGATCTCATGGCTCCACTTCCATTTTATCAATGAATATTTTTGTGTGGCCTTAAAAAAATATTATGATGAGACAATCAGGAGTACAGACCACGGAGTTTATGATCTGGGAGAATATACTGACAAAAGGGCAGTCCTCATACTAGGAGATAATAATAACAGCTAACTAACATTTATTTTGTGCTTAAATGAATTAGTCCATTAATACTCCATACTGATCACCTGAGATAGGTACTATTTAAAGCCCCATTTCAGGAAGGGAAAAATAAGAACAGAGAGGATGTGTAACCTGTTCAAAATCAAATATCTGGGAAATGGCAGGGCCAAAATTTGAACCCAGGCAATGCAGTGGCAGAGCCTATGCCTCAGCCATGATGTCACATCAGTTCTCCAAGTTTTATGGTAGAAGTACAGGTTGGTGTGGTCTAACCTAGGAGTGTGTAGGGTGTTAAAGACTACCTGGAGAAAGCAACGTCCACGTTGAAACTTCTTAACAATAGCGACAAATTCTTTTTAAGAAACAAACACAGAAAGCTAGTACACAGTCCCTACTGCATCTGAGCCAATGCTATAAAGGAGGAGTAGAATTTGGAGAGACAGGAAAAGAGAAGAGCATTCCAAACTGAGGGAACATTATAGGCAAATGCCGGGAAGCTGACTTGACTGGTTTCTTCCCTTTGGTAAAGCTCTTATACTTGTTATCAAACTGCAAAATAACCAAAATTGATTGTCCAGCATAAAATATCCCATGATGTCAGATCTCCCTAAAGAAAAAGGAAAGCTATGTAAATGGAATGTTTGATTTTTGAATACCTCAATTAGCCCATCAGGATTCCAGAATCACTTAAGATTATTGATTGTAACATTTTTCCACTGCAGAAGGCTCTAACCACAAAAAGTGGCCTCAAAAGATTTTGGTTTTTCAGATGTAAACATAAAAATAATAGCTAATACTTATTAAGCAATCACTATGTGTCTGGCTTATAATTCATCATTTAATTGTGTGGTTTAAGTGAGATATGTACTATTACTTTCCACTTTTTATGAATGAGGAAACTGAAACTTAGAATGTTTAAGTAATTTGCCAAAGTCACAGGGATGTCAGATGTTAACCCATGCCCCTAACATTATATTATATGCAGCTCAGTTCCACGAAATCTTTTACCAAAAATTTAAGTTGACACTGATGAGTAGAAACTGCCTTATTTATTCTTTTTCTATTTTTAAAAAAGCGTAGTGGAGAAGAAAGAGAAGAAGGAAATCTTGATTTGAGTCCCAGCTCCACAACTTTCTGCCCTGAGCCTCAGTAGCTCATCTTTAAAGTATTTGACTACAGCGGCACCTGGTTAAGAGACCGACTCTTGGCTTCAGCTCAGGTCATGATCTTAAGGTTAGTGGGTTCGAGCCCCATGTCATTCTCCACACCGATGGTGCTGCTGCTGCTGATGCGGACCCTGCTTGGGATTCTCTCTTTCTTCCTCTCTCTGGCCTTCTGCTGCTCGTATTCTCTCTCTCTTTCAAAATAAATAAATAGGGGCGCCTGGGTGGTTCAGTCGGTTGAGCGTCTGGCTTCGGCTCAGGTCATGATCTCTCGGTTTGTGGGTTCGAGCCCCGCGTCGGGCTCTGTGCTGACAGCTAGCTCAGAGCCTGGAGCCTGCTTCAGATTCTGTATCTCCCTCTCTCTCCGACCCTCCCCTGCTCATGCTGTCTCTCTGTCTCTCTCTCTCTCTCTCTCTCAAAAAAAAAAAAAACATTAGAGAAAAAAAATTTTTTAATAAATAAATAAATAAACCTTAAAAAAAACAAATAAATATTTGACTACATAATGTCTAAGGTCCCTTCTGGCTATAAAGATCTAGGATTTTGCTTTTTTAAAAGAAAAGAGTCATAAAAATCACTGGCTATTCTCACATTTTTAAAAAGAGAATTTTAGAAATAGGTAGGATATGTTGAAATCTTAAAGAATTGAAATTTAGTATGATTTTTTGTAAATATAGGCTAAAAGCATTTGAGGGGCTGACATAACATTTCCCATATGCTGAATTATTTGCTGCACCTATGTGAGGCTGAACATCCACCATATTTTTCACTCATAACTCTGAGGGCTAGTGACACAGTTCATTTCCTCATTTCAAAGAGATTGATTTCATCCCCGAGAAAAGGTGCACATGAGCTGGAAAAATGAATGTTTATGAGAACTGGGAGCATCCGTTCTCATTCTATTAAAACATCAACTTATGTTCCACTTAAGCCTTGCTTACTAAATTCAGGGCTGCTCAGTCTTTAGTCTAGGATACCATGTGTTCACGGAAAGGAACAAGCTGTCTCTTTTAATCCAAGAACCAAATGTTCAGATTCTTCAAGTGTCAGTTTGAATTTTAGTGCCCATGATATTAAAGCACTTGGATTGTGTCCGTTCAGGGCTATGCCTCCAAGAGCTCCCAGTACACATCGGTCTGGAGTCACAGGGATAGCAAAATAAACCAGAAAAATGTTTGCCACAGGTGACTCTTTGGCTCAAGAATCGCTTCAAGGTCCACTTTCCACCAACCTCTTCAAACATGCTTTCTTCTCAAGATTCTCTGTTTCATATACCCCAAGCCCCCTTTCAGGGGGTTTCATTAAACTGTAAATCAGACGAGTTCTTTCCTGATATGGAGTGTTTTTTTTTTTTTTTAATGTGTGTTTATTTTTGAGAGACAGAGACAGAGCACCAGTGGGTTAGGGGCAGAGAGAGAGGGAGACACAGAATCCAAGGCAGGCTCCAGGCTCTGAGCTGTCAGTACAGAGCCCCATGTGGGGCTCGAACCCATGAACCATGAGATCATAACCTGAACCAAAGTTGGGCGTTTAACCAACTGAGCCACCCAGTCACCCCCTGAGATGCAGCTTTTAACAGCTGCTTTGACACCACAAACTGCAAGCTAGAGCTGTCGTTTGCTTAATTATGCCCTCATGTAGGCTTTCAAGGAGGAAGTAGAAAGAAAACAGATAAAAGCAAAGTATGATAAGAAAAAGAAATCAAGGGAACTTATTCCAAAATATGTGGAACAAATTATAATAATATTCTTACATTTATGAGTTTCTTTCCCAAACATGAGCTTTTCTGATTTTCAGAATTAGACATTCACAACAAGTGCTTTTAGCCCAATTTTAAAATAAGGAAGTTGACATTCAAAAGAGTAGTGTAAGGTCCTATTGTTTTGTGAAGGCTATTTAATTACAGTGGCTGCCGATCAAGGTCTCAAGCACAGCTTTGAGCAATACAACCAACAGGATTGTAAGATCTCCTATCCTAAAATTCATACCAAAATTGATGCAGCTTCGTTCTTATATTAAAGGTCATTTAATCTTATTCACTTAAATATTTCTCATCCATCTACTGCCCCATCCTCAAAGAGAATACAGGCTAAGTCCAGCTTTCTGTCTACTTCATTTGCACTTGGGAATTAGTGAAAGCTCAGTGATAATGAGTAATTGCACCTCCACTAGCCCAAACGTTGACTTTGTACAAATTATTATAAACACTTTTTTTCAAGACACTTTGTGATATCTGCCAGATTATAATACTAACACTCCGAATATGATGACCATAGGTAAAGGGTGTTCCCTGGAGTTGCTCAAAGTGCAACCTGCAGAACAGAACAGCTTTGGCTCAGGGAAGATTTCACAACTCAAAAGAAAACTGAAAGGAAGATACGTGTTCCATAGACAGATGAAGAAGGAAAGTGTGAAGGAATAAGCACAGTCTAGGTGAGGCCAGTGCACAAGTGGACTTGAATAGAGCAGCCAATAATACAAATAATTATATAATAATAAATAATATTTAAGATATAATAAACATTATTCATTGATCATTGTATATGCCCCAGTACCTAAATTTTCCATGTATTGATTTATTCAATCCTCAAAACAGTCCAATGATGAAATCAATTATTAGGAATGAAGAAACTAAAGTATACAGGAGCTTAAGCAACAGGGACTATGTAGAAGGTACACTGACTTCAATTGCTTTGTAATCTGTGTATACAATTATTAATATTCAATAATTAACCTACTTAACCAGGTCTCCTCAGTCATCTGTTTGTATGGAATAAGTAATGGAAACAACAGAACTCACTTGTATTTTTTTAAATTTTTTAAATGCTTATTTATTTTTGAGAGAGGGAGAGAGAGAGGGGGGCAGAGAGAGAGGGAGATACAGAATCTGAAGCAGGCTCCAGGCTCTGAACTGTCAGCACAGAACCCCACGCAGGGCTCAAACTCATGAACCACGAGATCATGAACTGGGCCGAATTCAAATGCTTAACTGACTGAGCCACCTAGGCGCCCCTGTATAATATTATATTTTTATCAACATTCATCACATTGCAAAATTATCTAGGCTGAAAATATCTATTTTAACAATGTTGTATGAGCAGACTCTAAATTAATTTCCTTTTTTTTTTGAAGATCTAATTGGATTTATTCAATGATTCTTGAATCAAATGGATTTCGACTAGCAAGTAGAAAGGAACTCTGGGAACTGTACAGAAGGGAGGGCTTTTATAGGCAGAAGAAGGCCGAAAAAGGAAGTTTCTTTTTTATTATATAATTAATATTAATTTTATTTTCTTATTTTGTGCATATATGTTTCTAAAAATCACATGCATTACTTTCATTATGAGAAAATTGAAAGAAAGAAAAAAAAATTCATTCTATTATATTGTCCTTGCCTGAACAATATAAACTCTTCCTGTTTTTGTTTTTTCATTTATAATTTTTTTAAATTTACATCTAAGTTAGTTAGCATATAGTGCAATAATGATTTCAGGAGTAGAATATAGTGATTCATCACCTACGTATAACACCCAGTGCTCATCAAAATAATGTCCTCCTTAATGCCACTTGCCCATTTAAGCAACCCTCAGTTTGTTCTCTGTATTAAGAATCTCTTATGTTTTATCTCTCTCCCTGGTTTTATATTAATTGTTTTGCTTCACTTCTCTTATGTTCATTTGTTTTGTATCTTAAATTCCACATATGAATTAAGTCATATGATACTTGTCTTTCTCTGACTAATTTCACTTAGCATAATACCTTCTAGTTCTAGCCACATTGTTCAAATGGCAGGATTTCATTCTCTTTGACAGCCAAGTAATATTCCATTGTATATATATGCCACATCCTCTTTATGCATTCATCAGTTGATGGACATTTGGGCTCTTTCCATACTTTGGCTATTGTCGATAGCACTGCGATAAACATTGGGGTGTATGTGCCCCATCAAAACAGCACACCTGTATCCTTTGGATAAATACCTAGTGGTGCAATTGCTGTGTTGTAGGGTAGTTCTATTTTTAATTTTTTGAGGAACTTCCGTACTGTTTTCAAGGGTGCCTGTGCCATGTTTGTATTCCCACGAACAGTGTAAGAGGGTTCCCCTTTCTCTGCATCCTCACCAACACCTGCTGTTTCTTGTGTTGTTAATTTTAGCCATTCTGACTGGTGTGAGATGATATCTCAGTATGGTTTTGATTTGTATGTCCCTAATAATGAATGAGTGATATTAAGCATCCTTTCATGTATCTGTTAGCCATCTGGATGTCTTCTTTGGAAAAGTGACTATTCATATCTTTTTCCCATTTCTTTACTGGATTATTTGTTTTTTGGAGTGTTGAGTTTGATAAGTTCTTTATAGATTTTGAATACTAATGCTTTATCTGATATGTCATTTGCAAATATCTTCTCCCATTCCATCGGTTCCCTTAAGTTTTGTTGATTATTTCCTTCGAAATGTAGAAGGTTTTATCTTGATGAAGTCCCAATAGTTCATTTTTGCTTTTGTTTCCCTTGCCTCCAAGGCACTTTGAGTAAGAAGTTGCTGCAGCCAAGGGCAAAGAGGTATTTACCTGCTTTCTACTCTGGGATTTTTATGGCTTCCTTTCTTAACGTTTAAGACTTTCATCCATTTTGTGGTTGTTTTTGTGTATGGTCTAAGAAACTGGTCCAGATTCATTCTTCCACATGTTGCTGTCCAGTTTTCCCAGCACCATTTACTGAACAGACTGTCTTTATTCCACTGAATATTCTTTCCTGCTTTGTCAAAGATTAGTTGGCGATATATTTGTGGGTCCATTTCTGGGCTCTCTATTCCTTTAAAAAATTTTTAATGTCTATTTATTTTTGACAGAGAGAGAGAGAGAGAAGCAGAGCATGAGTGGGGAAGGGGCAGAGAGAGAGGGAGACACGGAATCTGAAACAGGTTCTGGGCTCTGAGCTCTCAGCACAAAGCCCGATGTAGGGCTCAAAGTTGTGAACTGCAAGATCATGACCTGAGCTGAATCTGAATGCTTAACCAACTGAGCCACCCAGGTGCCCCTCTGAGTTCTCTATTCTGTTCCATTGATCTATGTGTCTGTTTTTGTGCCAGTACCAAACTGTCTTGATGATTATAGCTTTGTAATGCATCTTGAAGTCCGAGATTGTGATGTTTCCAGCTTTGGTTTTCTTTTTCAGGATTGCTTTAACTATTTGGGGTCTGCTCTGTGTCCATACAAATTTTAGGATTGTTTGTTCTATCTGTGAAGAATGTCAGTGTTATTTTTATAGGGATTGAAATATGTAGATTGTTATGGGCAGTACCAACATTTTAACAGTATTTGTTCTTCCAATCCATGAGCATGAAGTGTTTTTCCATTTGTGTGTGTGTGTCTTCTTCAATTTCTTTCATAAGCTTTACACAGTTTTCAGTGTATGTGTTTTTCACCTCTTTGGTTATGTTTATTCCTACGTATTTTATGGGTTTTGGTGCAATTGTCAATAGGATCAATTCCTTGATTTCTCTTTCTGTTGTTTCATTATTGGTGTATAGAAATGTAACTGATTTCTGTGCAATGATTTTATATCCTGTGACTTGCTGAATTCATGGATCAGTTCTAGCAGTTTTTTGGTGGAATCTTTTGGGTTTTCCACATAGTGTGTCATGTTGTCTGCAGAGTGAAAGTTTGACTTCCTCCTGGCCAATTTGGATGCCTTATATTTTCTTGTGTTGTGTGATTGCTAAGACTAGAACTTAACAACACTATGTTGAATAACAGTGGTGAGAGTGGACATCCTTGTCATGTTCCTGACCTTAGGGGGAAACTCTGCTTTTCCCCATTGAGGATGATATTAGCGGTGGGTCTTTCATATATGGCTTTTATAATCTTGAGGTATGATCCTTCTATCCCTACTTTCTTGAGGGTTTTTATCAAGAAAGGATGCTGTGTTTTGTCAAATGCTTTCTCTGCATCTATTGAGAGGATCATGTGGTTATGATTTTTTTCTTTTATTATTGTGATTTATCATTGATTTGCAGATATTGAACCAACCCTGCAACCACTTGGTCGTGATGAATGTCTTTTAATGTATTATTGGATCCTGTTGGATAGTATCTTGTTGAGAATTTTTGCCTCCATGTGCATCAGGGAAATTGGTCTGTAGTTTTTTTTAGTGGGGGTCTTTGGTTTTGGAATCAAGGTAACGATGGCCTTGTAGAATGAGTTTGGATGTTTTCCTTCCATTTCTATTCTTTGGAACAACTTCAAAAGAATAGGTGTTAACACTTCTTTAAATGTTTGTTAGAATTCCCCTGGAAAGCTATTTGGCCCTGGACTCTCGTTTTTTTGGGAGATTCTTTATTACTAATTCAATTCCTTTACTGGTTATAGGTCTGTTCAAATTTTCTATTTCTTCCTGTTTCAGTTTTGGTAGTTTATATGTTTTAGGAATTTCTCCATTTTTCCAGATTGCCCAATTTATTGGCATATAATATTCTCTTATTTTGTTTGTATTTCTGCAGTGTTTGATTGTGTTCTCTCCTCTTTCATTCTTATTTTCATTTATTTGAGTCTTTTCCTTTTTTCTTTTTGATAATTTTGGCAAGGGAGGAGTTTCTAGTGATGTTCTCTGGTACTTTCTAGACTTTATTGCTTTTGGTCTTTTTTGTTTTGTTTCATCTTTTTTCCCCTCAGAGAGTCTCCCTTAAAATTTCTTGCAGGGCTGGTTTAGTGGTCACAAACTCCTTTAGTTTTTGTTTGTCTGGGAAACTGTTTATCTCTCCTTCTATTTTGAATGACAGCCTTGCTCGATAAAGAATTCTTGGCTGCATATTTTTCCAATACAGCACATTGAATATATCCTGCCACTCCTTTCTGTCCTGCCAAGTTTCTGTGGATAGGTCTGCTGCAAACCTGATCTGTCTTCCCTTGTAGGTTAAGGACTTTTTTTTCCCCTTCTTACTTTCATAATTCTTTCCTTGTCTGTGTATTTTTTGAATTTAACTATGATATACCTTGTTGATGGTTGGTTTCTGTTGAATCTAATGAGAGTCTTCTGTGCTTCCTGGATTTTGATGTCTGTGTCTTTCCCCAAGTCAGGAAAGTTTTCTGCTATGATTTGCTCATGTAACCCTTCTACCCATTTTTCTCTCTCTCTTTATCTTCTGGTACTCCTATGATTCAGTTGTTATTCCTTTTTAAATAAGTCATTGAGTTCTCTAATTCTTATATCATGCTCTTTTGCCTTAGCTTCCCTCTTTGGTTCTGCTTCATTATTCCACATAATTTTGTCTTCTATTTCACTGATTCGCTGCTCTGCTTTGTCCATCTTTGTTGCTGTGGCATCCATTCAAGATTGTATCTCAGTTATAGCATTTTTAATTTTGCCCCAACTGGATTTTACTGCTTTTATCTCCTCAGAAAGAGAGTCTATGTTTTTTTTTTTTTCCAGCTCCAGGTAGTATTCTTATTATCCTGATTCTAAATTCTTGTTCAAACATCTTACTTATATCTGTGTTGATTGAAACCCTACCTGTCATTTCTTCCTTTCTTTTGGGGTGAATTCCTTTACTTTGTCATTTTGGAGGAAGAAAAAAATTAATAAAATTAAATTTAAAATTAAAAAATTAAAAACAACACATGAATCAAATAAAAGAAGTTAGATCCTAGGTGTGTTTGGGTCTGGTTGTTGAAAGAAGTTTGATAGAATAGGGAAAAAAAGGAAAGAAAAGAAAAAAAAGTAAGAAAAAGTTTAAAGATAAAAATGTATATAATAATATAGAATAAAACAAAATGAAGAAAGTGAAATATAATTTAAAATTTACCAAAAATAATAGAAATAGTAAATAGATTTTTAATTTTTTTAAAAAAGGAAAATAATAATAAAATTTTCTCTTTCTGTATCCAAGAAAAGAGAAGAAAGGAGGATAAAAAAGAATAGATGGACCAGCAAACAGAATGAAATCCAAAGAAGTTACATCCAGTTTCCCCTAGAACTCAAACTATGAAGCACCTTATAGTCCATACACTAAGCAGGTAGAGAGACCTGTGGTGGTCCTCTAGGGCATGTGCTTGGAAGGTGCAGTTGGGTGGGGCTTGATGGAATGGCTCCATTCTGCACCAACTGGCACTGGTTAGGGTTAGCTTAATGGGGTCTATCAGTGTGACATGTGTATCTGTATGTGTATGTGCATGTGCACGCACAGGAGATGTGAAGATGGCTTCACCCAGCTTCCTAGTCTCTGGCATGGGAACTCTGTGCTCTCACTGACCCACAATCAAGCACCCCTCTTTTATCTCAGGCTTCTGTCCACACCCTACTTCTAAACTGTCCATGTCTAAGCCGTCAGCCTGCCAGATGGCACCTCCTCCCAAATTTCATCACAGATGGGGCTGTTTCCAAACCCCTGACTTCAGAGAACCCTGCAGCTTGAACCTGTTCCAACCCTCTGGGGAAAAGTTTGGCTGAGCAACGGCCACGTGTTGGCTTGCCCCAGAAAACATTTGTATGATTGCACAGCTGCAGATTCAGAGATTATAGCAAATCACAACACACAGCCAGCACCAGGTTTCACCACACTCTGGTATCTTTGTTCCAATACCAGCAAACGTGGCTGTTCCCCTGAGTCCACAGGGACCTTTGCCTGTGGGGAGGACATATGGCCTGTACCAAATGCCCTCCAAGCAGGAGAATTGCTTCTCCCTGTGTGGCCCATCAACCCCTTGGATCTCACTGCCTGCTCCTGGGGATTTGCCCTTCCTCCCCACCAGAGCACCACCAGGTATTGAACGCCAGGATTTCCGACTGTGCATTCCCTAGTTTATAGAGAAATACCTAGCTTAAAGGTGTTTCTCCTTTCTCCCCATCAATTATTTTGGGGAACAGATTTCTTGTTCAGTCCCTTGTGTTTCCACTCTTTCTCTCAAGCTACTTTTGGGGGAGTGCTTTTCCTGCTCTCCAGATGTACTGCATTTCCCCCCACTTTTCTACCCTCTTCCTGCAAAAACAGCCTTCTACCCTCCATGGTTTCTCTCTCCCCCAGTTCACCTCTCTGCACCATGTACCTGCCGAGTTCTGTGGCTCAAGTTATGCGGTGTTGTGTTAAAACTCAGATCAGTTTCCTAGGCATGCAAAATGGTTTGGTGCTGATCTATTTGCATTTCAGGTATAAGAGAAGCTGAGAATTTCCATGCTACTCTGTCATCTTGGCCATCTCATAGAAAAGGGAAGTTCTAATTTCCTTCAATGATAATTTTAGGTGACAAATTTCAAAGTAATCAATTTTCACCAAAAATTGTTTCCTTTAAACAGTATATGAATTCATCCAAACATTGGGAAACAAATATTTTTTAAAATTTTCAATATTGAGTGTTATAAGTTACAGATTGCCCAAATTATAAACTTTTTATAATAGTCCTACACCAAAAACCAAATGATTCCATTAACATAGATGACTCAATACAATGTTGTCTTATTTTATTTAATAGGCTAAGAAATATTTTGATAAATTTTAAGCCTTTTTAAATCTATTTTTAAATTTAGAAGGCAAGGCAATGCAATTTTTGAAGTTTCTGACTCAGCAGGTCAGTGCTCCCTTAAAGCCACTATAATAGTACTAGTTAGGTTTATAAGATTACAATACTGATTCTTACAGACATTTCCTCAAATTCTAAGCCTTCTTCTTCCTTACACCTCTGTTTACTGGGAAAGATCATCACTTTGGAAATCTTTCCTTCACAAAACCCAGCTTCAGAGATAGCACACAAGAACCTAAGAATTGAGCTTAATTTAAGGTGCTCATAATACATCATTAGTTCTTGAAAATTATAATAGAAGAATTTGCTGTATGTATATACTTAAAAACGTACATAAATATGTTGCAAATGCTACTTGAAGGAACAAATGGTCAGAAATTGTAGGGTAGACTTAGCCTAATCATCTGACACAGAATTTTTGCCTTCAAATGGAAGTTTTGATGCACTTTAAAAATGGATTCAATTGACTCTTTCAAAAGCTAGTAGCTATTAAAAACCAAGATTTTAATTATTTAAGGGTAAATGAACCATAATTTTATTGACTTTATTGCTCTGTGAGGGAAAATAAAGTTAAAATTTAAGACAGTGTTTTTCATGATATATGAATCCACAAAGGCTTCTTGATAGGTACGGATATTTGGCAGTGGGTTCACTAATCACCTGGACTAATAAGGGGTCCTATATCTGAGAACAGAACTTCATGGTAGGCTCTGCACTATACACTTAAAACCTCGGTGGCAAGTAATTATGCTTCCAAATGTCATGTCTCCTTGGGAGTTTTTAGTTACAAAAATTATAAGTTATCTCAGAGACAATATTTCTTACAAGTTGCCTGACCCCTTCTTACTGTCTACCAATCCTACAGATCTGTAATACAGAAAAACATCATATTAACCATCCAGAGATTCACCCTCCTCCATACACATACCTCATGCAATGGAGCCAAACCATGACCCAGAGCAACATACAAACAGACAAGCCTTTTAGTTTTAGGTCAGGCTTACTGTCCCACTCTGGCCTCTGGCCTCTGGCCTTCAGTCTAGTATCCACATTCCCTTAATCTGTCTTGGCTTTTTGGAATATTCCTCAGTCTCTGTTGCTGGGTCTTCCAAGGGCTATTTCTCATGTAGACCTTAGACTGGGATTCATCTTCGTGACTAAAATAACATGGCTATTGGCCCTCATGTGATCCGAGTCATCTTTAGCCCATGTTTCCATTACTTCTTCTGGTTATCTGCCCAGGTCAAAGCTCTATTATAAATTGGCATTCCAGGCTCAAGACCCTAGGGCAGGTATCTTTATAAATGATCCCTAAGTGTGTTCTATATTTAGACTTCTGACACCTGAACTCTCAGCACTGGTTTTCCAAATCCAATATGTCTCAATGTGTGAGTCTCTGATTATGGCAGTATGAATAGGTCTGGGCTTGTTTAGGATCTATCTGGCCAAATAAATTTTCCAGGGAATAGTCAGGAATTGACTGTGCTGAGGTCACCCCCTCCTGAAAATGTTTTCAAGAAAGAAGGAGTGACAGTAGAACATTCTGGAACAGAGGCCACCAGATATCTGGTGGAAGAATGTTATTAAGGAAAACAGACTAAGTTACATATTCATAGGGCGGGAGTATAAAAAGAGAGTGAACCTCCATCCATGTGCTGTTCTATTTTTAGTAGGAATGCATTTTTCTCTTTTCTCTTTCTCAAACTTAGAGATAAAGTTACAATAGTATCATCCAGTTACAAATGTTAGGACAAATTATGAAAGACTTTGAAATGGGCAAAAGATCACTGAATCTCCTTATAATGAAATGCTGGGTGTGGTCTAGCAAATTCTTTAGAGGTATCTGATGCCATAAGGGTCTTCCTTTTATATTGTCTTTGACTAGGCTATTTTTTATAATTCCTTAATTTGTAGAAAATTGATGATAATACAAATGATTCTTGTCCTGAAAATGCAATTATATTTTGTCTGGTAGGGATAGAATGAATATCAACCCTATAGCAAAAATGGTTCCAAACATTACCTTAGTGCCCATAGGATGTTCAGTTTTGCATCTGTTAGCAAATCCATTTCATCATTCCAGATTGCCTATACAGGTCTGTTTGTCAGGTTCTCCTTTGAATGAGTTATAAAATTTTAATGGTTCCCTCATTAATTAATAAGATTAATAAAATCTTGGCATGTGTTCATTTTATATTTGTATAAGTGGCATGATTTTTTACATTTTGAAGACTACATTTTTTTAATTTTTTTATGTTCATTTATTTTTAAGAGAGAGAGAGAGAGGCAGAGTGTGAATGGGGGAGGGGCCGAGAGCGACAGGGAGACAAAATCCGAAGCAGGCTCCAGGCTCTGAGCCATCAGCACAGAGGCCGACACAGGACTCGAACTCTCAAACTGGGAGCTCATGACCTAAGTCAAAATCAGATGCTTAACCAACTGAGCCAACCAGGCACTCCTGAAGACCATATTTTAACAAAAATATAACTACAGAATTACAGTATTGTAGGGAGAGGTGGAGGAGCTAAAGAAGAGATTTGTGAGTTCTGTTGGATTGTTTTTACATAAAAAATTAACCAGAGACTTGAGCATCTATTCATTTCAAAAATCCAGATAGGCAGCAGTCTGTTTTAGCAGTATCCTGCTATCCTCCTAATCAGCCTCTACCACTATTTCTTATTATCTTGTGAAGAATGTTCAGTTGAGAAATATTAGAAATTCTGTTCCAACTAAAACTGGGAAGAGAGTAGCCAGCTATTTTTCCACTAAACTTTATCAGTATAACCAATACTTCTTTGCACATGCTGATTCCCAAGCAAAAAGAACTTGATACCAACTAGATTCTTGTAGAAACTATTATTCTGGTGATAGTTAGCCAAGAAAGATAAAACTCAGTAGAGGAAGGCTGAGTAGACAGATGAGTTATAGTCCATATAATGACAATTGCCTGAGTATAGTGAAAGGTTTAGAAAATATCACTTTGCTATATAGAAGGTAACATTGCTTAGGGTCTCACTGAATGTAGTTGAATTATCATCACAATGCTTGCCCTCAATGGAAATATCTTAATTTGGCTGAGGTAGACATCAGATTTAATCACAAAGGATGCTGAAGAGTATTAGACAGTAATGATTAAGTAATATTCAGCAAACTGTATTCAACCATCTTATTAATTATTTTTTAATAATGTGCACAAGATAATTAAAAAAGGAAACAACAAATGGATTAGAATAGTAAACAATCTAAATCAATACAATTCTTAATATACATTTCTATCAATGGCATTTTAGTGGGCTACTGTGCACTTTGTTTAATTGAATTCTCTAAATGATGTTAGAGAAACATGGACCACAAATGGTTATAGCACATAGTATTGCTTGTTTCAAACTTTTCAATAGGAGACAATTCATTAAGCACTTTGTGTTTTAGAACTTCTTTTTCAATGAAAAGCATGGATTTAAGTTATATTTCTCTAAAATTAAAAGACATAAATCACATTTCTATATTTCACAACCAATTCACCAAACACATCCAACTGGGCAAGATGGAAGAAAAAATGGCATATTTCAAAATAACTGGAATCAATAGAAATCTCTTAAAAGTCATTATGAAATAAATAAAAATTTCCAATCAGCTAGCTGCTCTTTACGATTATACCAACTTTAAGTGCTTTTAAAGTGCTCTCTTACTGATTTACATATCACCAAGAAGTGGCTAATAAAAGTATAAGACTAGTCTGAACATTTTAGCAGAAAGAAATACAAACCTATGCATCTTATAAGATGTAAGCTTTTTAAAAGGTTGACACTTTTATTCTCCTCCCAGCTCTGAGATTGTCTGATCAAGACAGAAAAGGGAGGAGAGGGAAGAGTGTAGAAGACTAGGGGAAATGAATGGAAGACACTTATGGTACCCTTGAAAGAATTATGTTTGTAGTAATAAGTCAAAATTTTGAATAGCACTTTTTAAACTAAAATGTGCCTTCACTTTCATTATCTTGTTTTGTGCCTCACAAGTAGGTAATGCAGGCATATTATTCTTTCTGTTATAGAGATAAAAAAAAAAAAAACTTTGGGGAGATTCAATGACATATGCTTCTACTGGTGAAGTCAGAATTTGAACTGCACCCATCTGAGTCCAGGGTTTTTTCTACTACACCTGCTGCTCCACCTCTCATCCCCACCCCCTTTAGGACCTTTCAGAACAAATTGCCAATTTGGTAAATGGTAAAAACTGGGTAGCAACTTGAACTGCACTTGGCACTCTAATAAATGACCCAGGCACTTAATTGGGATGCTTGCCAAGGAATAGAGTTAGTGCAGTGCATTTCCAATGGCTCTAAACAGCAGATGAATTGCACATCAATTTATTTAAATAGCAAGACTTCGAGCCTATTCATGGCCATTACCAGGTGCCGATTGATGCCTGCTAGCAAGGATTTCCCACTGTGAAGCCCTTTAGTCACTCCATGGGGCTTCCCCACTCCATTATGTCTGTTAAATGAATCAATCTTACCTTAATATAATTCGTAAATATTTAATGCCAAGTTACAATGCCGCCTTTTAAAATCAGTTGGTAAACTAAAGGCAAAGATTGTTCAGCAGGATGCACCCCACCTCCGCAGTCTCCACTCTTCCACATGATCACTTACTGGGGTAAGCTGTTTGCCCTGGGGGTGGGCCAATTAAAAGGATTTATTTGCTTGTGTAACAATGTAAGCAGCAGCAAAAGAAACTGTGGTTACAAAAAAAAATTTGAATAAGCAATTTAAAGCTTTCTTTTCTGGTTGAATCCATATTGTTGCAGAGCTTGACCCAAAAAATCACTTCCACCATTTTCTCCATGTGCACTCCTTTGTGAGAATTATACTGGGCGCTGGGAGGGAAAAAGAGACCTCCCTTTTTGAAAGAATTTTCAGCCCTGCTTGTAGGCGCTGTTCGATATTCAAATTATTAAATTGCTGGACTTCCAGACAACCAACATATTCAAGCCAAATAATTGAAATCAACTTGGTTATTTCAAAGAGTTGATCTGTGATTACACAGTGGGATATGGAACTCTGAGTTATCTTTCCTTCTTTCTGCTTTAGATCTGGCATTATTGAAATACACTTTTCAAAGTCTTTGCCTCTGTGTGTTCATTTGCTTCTGTGATGGATAGAGCAGTATTCTAGTTCACAGCATTGCCTGTGTCTTTCCAATCCTCTCTTTCTCATTATTCTCATTTCACTATTTTTCTTTATGTGTTTATGTATTAATGTTCATGTAGAAGGACACCTACTTATAAAATATGGGGTTTTTTTTCCAGCTATGTGGTTTGCCAAAGATCTCACGTATATGGTTGAAGTTTGTAATTTCTCAAATTTTTTTCCTATGCTTCCTATTAACTAAGGCATTCAGAAATAATCAAGCACCTTTTAGTTAAGGAAAATATGAAAACTCAGTTCTATCTTCTAAGAAAAGATGTTAATGAAGTAAAATTCTCCAATGATTATAATTCACACCCTCTAGCATAGGTAGTAAACTGTATACCTTTATTATCTACATATACTGAGACTTAATGATGTTAAGTATTGAGGGATATGACAAGGAGAGAAAGGATGTTATAAAGTATTTGGCAAAGAAAAACAGTAAATCTGGCTTTTAGTCTTGGTTCTATTGCTGACTATCTACCTGACTCTAAGCAATCCTTAAACACCTAAAAATGAAGGGTTAAACTAGGCCCTTGTTAGTCCAGGTGTGGTCAGCCTAGATCCTATTAGACATACCAAAGAACCTTGGGCCTCACTCAGACCCACTGTATTAGAATCTGCATATTAACAAGATCCAAAGTGATTCACATCGCTAAATTAATTAAATCAGGACCAATTGTGGTGATTGGTCACAGACCAATGTGACTCTAATGTGGTGGTGACCTCAAAATTTCTAAATGAAAAGGCTAAGAACAACCAATCAAAAACAGCCATTTTGGCTATAGGCAATCAATAATTTCCTTACTTTGCTTCCACCTTTTCCCTGTAAAAGTCCTTCTTCAAGCTCCTGTTGGTAGAACACGTCCAGTTTTGGCACTGACTGCTTGGAATTGATTTAGGCTCAAATAAAGTCTTAACATTTTTAACATGCCTCAGTTTATCTTTTAACAACATGCATGGAAAGTCTAAGAAGCACCGAACTCCAAAGCTCTGTTCTAAATCTAAAAATTCTGGGTTTTTTTCCTCATTTTAAATTAGTGTCTTAAATATTGTTGTTGACATTTCCAAAACCGATTGCTTGTATCTTTGGAAGCATACCCATGAAATGCCAAACTATGACACCAGTGACCCCAGGTATACCTGTACAGGTTAAAGGCCACCTGTTCTGTGAGAGGCGCTTGTCTGGAGCTGTTCAGAGTCATGAAACTTCCCATGGGAATTCTGGTTCATTACAGCTTCCCAATTCAAAATAGAGCTGCCTTAGATTTGGAGACATGAAGATAGCATAAGAGTCACTGTCTGCACCAGCTGCTGACTTATAGAAAATGTTTCCCCTCTACAGATTCCGTCTGGGGAGGGCTCTGGGAACCAAGCTAAAGAAGTTCCCTTCTGCTCTCTTTACTACTTATTCAGTCCCACAGGGAGAATGGTTTTCTCCTGACACCTAGAGAAGACTCAGGCAGAATCATTCTTCAACTGCAAAAGTTCAAGGTGTCATTTCAAATACCTTTCAATAAATCAGAATAGCAGAACTCAAGGGAACAAGCGAAAGGAAGTTCAAAAATCACACACATACAGAGATTGTAGATTTATTATACAGCAGTATGAATAAGGAAACATAACAGGAGAATGCAATCAAATCTAAAATTCAAGATAGAATTACTTTGATTGACACAATGGCAAAGTCAACCTGACTTTCTAGAAAGTGACATGCAATTGTAAAAGAAAATTGTAAATTTTTAAATTTGTAAAAGAATGATGATTTGAAAGTTGAATTTGTTTCTTAGAAATTTTTATACATTCTTTCCCACCAGTTCCAAGTTTAAGAATGCATCCAAAAAGAATGCACAGTGGGATTTACACCACAGTGAGATAATTTCAATTTGTTTTTTGCTCTCTTTTTAGGTAGACTTTGTTCCACTTGCTTATTCAGACACTGTGCAAGCAGTTTCTTCTATTGTTCTGATAGAATCTAATGTTTCTCGCTTTTCAGAACTTGCCAATGCAAAGCATGCTCTTTGTCTTTGCCACCTTTTTAATTCAAATGCTATGGCTTTACACTGGTGTCTAGTGAATCTCCTGGTTATGATTCCACTTATGTATGGTCCCTTAAATTTCACTGGGATCCATTTTTTGTATCTTTAGTTTGGGAGTATCTGGGAAGTATCTGTATCAGAGTATGGTTCCTTTTTCTGAGTGAAACAGAAAATAATTATTTTTCCTTTCACTCTCAGCTGGCCCAGAGCTCTTATTAAACAGGGCTCATAGACGCAGGCCAGCAGCCTGCACTTAAGTGGTTTTCCATTGCCCAGAGTTCTGTGTTTGTGTTTTACAAAGAGTGGGAGGTACTTTCTGAAACATGACCGTAAATCAGCATCCTACATATGCCAAACAAAAAAATTATTGTTAGTCATATTGTGAATATTTTTAGTAGCTTTTGGGAATGAGAATATCTCAAAGTTGATGGGTTCCTTCTCTTTGCAGATTCTGTGACTGAATTCACCCAGAAAGATAATAATAATAAATTAATGTTATATGAACTCTGACGCTCACTAATCTGGCAACCATAGAGGTTTAGGACCTTAGGTGTCCTCTAGTCCCATTATTTGTTTTACAGATTTGGAAATAAGTCCATAATAAGCAATTTAGGCTAAGTAACACAAATAGTTATTCATCTCTTTTGGTACATTGCTTTCTCTAGTTTCTGAACAACTATTATATCTGTTATCTGTACTTCTAGAATTTAATTACAGATAAAGCTTTGTGACAGTTTTTGTTTGTGAATTGTGGTAATCAGGCTCTAAAATGCATCAGCCTCCCCCTCCCTACCCCACAGCTGTGATCCCCTGTTCCTACTGTTCATGTCCCCGGTATAATTCCCTTCTTTTGAGTAAGAGCAGGACCTGTGACTTGTTTCTAACCACTGGAATGTGGCAAAGATAACAGAATATCATTTTGTGATTTCATTACATAAGATTGTAATTTCTGTTCTGCTAGTAGACATTCTTTATTGATTCTCCCATGCCAGCTTTGATGAAATAAGTGTAGAGAAAAGAAAAAAAAATTCTTTCCATTCTCCTAGGTTTCCCAGCTGGAGGCCTATAAATTACACTGACAAAAGACAGATTAACAAGAGAAAAACAAACAGAAGTCTATTAACATGTATCGTACATACACATGGGAGCACGCTGATAAGAACTCAAGGGAGTGGTTAGAATTTGGGCTTTTAACATTTTAACATTTTAACAAAAGAATAATATTGTTTTAGAGAAATGACTCTAAGGAAGAGGAATTTGAGTTTCCAGAGGTGGCAAATTGTGAGAAGGTAAATACATGGAGAAACTAATGGAAGAAAAGGGCTAGTTAGTAGGATTTGTTACGTAGATTTCTCTGATGCCACCTTTGAGTTGATAAAGGTCTAGAATTCATTCTGGTAATTTACTTCTAACCTTCCTGGTTGAGAAGAGAGGAGAGGACAACTTTACAAATGTATGGCCTTCTTTTAGGCAAATGGGGGATGGCAGAAAACTTTTCTTGTATCTCCTTCCCAATTGCCTTCAGCTCAGAATAATCCTTATGCTAACATGGCATAGGATGGGGTGAGGGGTGTGTGTGTGTGTGTGTGTGTGTGCATATTTTTGCTACCCTTCATCAGCCACAAAGGGGAGAGGACAGTGTGACAAAGACCTGAGGTTACCTCCAAACAACATCTGGAAAGGAGAGTAGTCCCTCAGTCTGACGGTTCACAAGGAACTGAATTCTACTAACAAACACATGAGCTTAGAATCAGATCCTTTCTCATACAAGCCTCAGGTAAGACCCTGGGTTAAGATTTTGATTGTAGCCTCATGAGAGACCTAAAAACTGAGGACCAAGGTAAGCTATGTGCAGGTTCCTAACCTGCAGAATGTGTATGATGATGTGGGGTCTCAAGTGAACTGTCAAGAGAGAATTCTTGAGGCATTTTTGGTGCAAAAAGGTGCTTTTATTATAATAAGCAAGGGGACAGCATCCAAGGTAGAAAGAAATGCACTTTTGCCATAGGAAGGAGGTAGTTATATGCTTAGTGTTTAAGGGGAAGAAGACATGCAGGAAGTATTAGATCATAAATGTTTTCTTTGAATTTCTACTCTAAAACTACTTTCACAAGATTTCTCTGGTGCCTATCATTCAGCTCAACATTAACTATCAGCAAGATGTACAGGCAGTTGTGAGACCCTTTAAGATTGTAGAACCAGAACATATTTAATCTTTATTGAAACAACGCAGGGTATTTAGCTTTCTGGGATAAAAGTGGACATTTTTTGGCTTCTATCCCTCATCATATCATAAATGTGTTTTAAGCTGGTGAATTTGTGGTAATGTGATAAATAAAAATAGATAACCAATAATCATAGGACGATTAATTTTTATCTAGTTAAATAATCATTTCAGGGAGACAGCACTGTATACCACTTCTAAATCAAAACATGAGATTAGAATAATTAAGCTCAAGATCTTGGATGCATCAGTCTTTACAGCACTCTTATATTATAAGGCCTTTAAGGGTAAACTTCTATATTACACCTCCTTGATCCCTAAGTACTTAGGGATGCTAAGTACTTAGCATCTCAGAACATGGCAGCTACTAAAAGAATATTTTCTTAACAAATTAATTTATTTTCAATCAGAGTAATGTGAAGTTAAACACTGAATACACTTGAATAACTTGTTGTAAGGCAGATTACATTAATTAAAAAGAAACACATATAATAAAGAAAAACTGAGATCCTGAATATCCATCAACGAATTAGAAAAAGAGTTAAATTATTATACACCCATACTACAGATTACCATGTCATCATTGCAAAGAATAAGAGAGCTGTTAATCTATCAACAAGATATACTATTGAATTTGGGGAAAAAGACACAGAATATTTTGTACAAATGACCTAATTTTTATAACAACATTTCACATATATGTATATGCACATAAAATGAGTAGGAAGATACACACCAAACTGCTTACTGTGGACAGGGGGAGGAGGGAATTGTCACTTAATTGTACAAAATTTTAAAAAATATTCAATTTTTTAGATGTACCTATATTATTATTGTAATTTTTAAAAATTAGAAAAATTAAATTTAAAAACTCCAAAGCTCTGTATTCATCTAATGTGTTTCTTAGCAGTCCTCTCTGGACTATAGAATCTGGAATAATAGACTGTTTCCCCTTACTTTGCATGGAACTCTTGGAAAGAAGTGAGAAGGAACTACATTCTGTGAGGTAGAAGCCATAAAAGTAAAAAAATATATATTACAAGCTATTACAAACTATTCTTATTTATATCTGTGTACTACACTTAACTAATGTAATTTTTTTAGAAAATGTTTAGAAACTAAGAAATAGGCAGATAGTTGAAGTAAATGGCTTATAATAGCTATTTTTAATATGGTGCAATTGATTATATGATTTCTGGTTTAAATATAACACTTAAAGCTCTTATTTAAAAGTTACATGCTTTTGGCATGACCCAGTGGAAGTCATCTAGCAACAAAGCAAGATATGGTTGTGAAGTGGCTAAAATCTTACCATTTCTCAAAAAAAAATGCACACAATTCTTTTGATTGAAGATTAACAAATTTGACTCACTATTAAAATAAATGAATTTCAGTGGATCTTCTACAGTGAGCAATAAAATATCAAATTGTTCACATAAAATTTTGAATAAAAAACCTAAGTTTGGGCTAGAAGAGCTTAAAGTTTTCAGCTGTGACTCTCTGTGCTTTCCTGATTCCACAGTTCTGTCTCTATGGTGACGTATTTGTAATGTAGATCATGATTCCACTTAGGTGCCTCTGCTCTTTTGGCATACACAACAGAAGCTCCAAAGTTACCATGGCTACTAGTCCCCAGTCTAGAGTACACTGTACTAACACTAAACATTTAGTTTTGTTATGTGAGTAAATAAGAAGGAATAAAGACTGGGGACTGTCCTGTTAAAATTCCAGTCTCCTCTCTATGTAAATAATTTTCTTTTCTTCTTCTTCAAGTTTTTATTTAAACTCTAGTTAGTTAACATATAAGGTAATATTAGTTTCAGGAGTAGAATTTAGTGATACGTTACTTATATGTAAATCATTTTCTTGGTAACAATAGTATAAAACAACATCTTTTATGCAACAATTGATTCAAATGCCATTGTAAATGAACCAAATTAACCATATACATGAGGATGTCATGAAATGTAAAATCCCAAAGATAACTTTTAAAAGTAAGCACAGTGCAATAGATACTTAATTTATCTTTGGGAGGAAAGAAATGCATAGTAGAATAAATCTGAGAGTAGTATTTTCATTGGCACAAACTGGGTACAGATGAGTCAATACTAATAAATGAGAGTTAATACATCTATATAAAGTTACTGCCACTGGAAAAAAGGAGCTATTTTTAAAATCTCCAGCTAAAATTTTGTAATAAAAACTAGTTATTTCCAATGATATTTACAGCTTAAGCAAATCATTTCTATATGGGAAAAACAATAAAATCTAAGTTAACATAGTTGCTGAGTTAAGTTGAAATACCAGAAAAGAAACTCTTACACTTTAGATGCAAGGATTTCATTGAAAAATATTATATCTCTGTGTTTAATCATAGGTTAAATACTTTGTGACACTTTTCATTTATGAATATTAGTGAGCAAATTCTAAAATGGCCCCGAGTAATCCCCACCTCATTCGTGCCTTCTGTTTAATCCTCTCAAGGGGAGAGGATTTGTGACTTATTTCACAATTGATTTTGTTGCATAAGACTCTAACTTCTGTCTAGTTAAAACAAACTAGTAAAACATAAAATGGATAGATCATTCACATATGTCTTAAGTGCAGGAAATCATCAGCTACTGTGGTAGTATAAAGAAGTTTTTGGAAATGCTTAAGTTATTATTAGTATTCTGCTTTGTAGTGTAATTTTAATTACTCAAGAAAATTAAAACAAGTAAACTAAAGTTAGAAATGTTATCAGGATAACACTATGCCAATATCTATAAAAGAGCATTATTAAAATACATTTTGGTGTTAATGTAAAAAAAATTCAAAATAGGAACAGACTTTTAAGCTCACAAACATGATGAAATATCCCGTATTTGGGGGATTTCACATAAGGAAACTTTAAAATCAGTTTTTTTTAGTCCATAGGAACAGAGAAAAATAATTTCTTATTAGAAAGTCTCATTTTTGTATAATTTCTTGGGACAACACTATCTGCCAATGCCTGTCCCTGAAGATGATATTACAGCCCCAGGAATCAATTAACCTCATCTGGTATTTTTTCAGTAGACTTTGGCACAAGTCGTAATAATTTTTTCACCTGTAAACTATCTTTATTTTAAAGTTAAATGTCAAACCCCTGAATTGCTAGATACTTAGATTTAAACTGTAATGAAGCAACAGTATTTCTGATGAAACTGAAAGTGACCTGGAGATTGCCTGGTGACCTGGCATCCTAGGAGTTTATGAACCTGCTTTGTGAAGGCTATTTGAGTTGGTTCTGTTTGTTTGTTTGTTTGTTTTTCAGCTCAGCCTACTGTTGCTTTTCTATAACCAAACAGTGAACTAGGAGAAAAGAATTTTGCACATTTAAATTTCTAACTCTTAAAAGTTAATGGGAAATAAGAAGCTCTTAAATGTTGCAATCAGAGAATTTTAGAACTGAAGAGGACTTTGAAAAAGAAACTGAAATATTTAATTGTTGCAACACATGTGATTCATTTTATCTTAGAGGAAAATGTGACCAGAGAAGCTAAGTGATCTGTTCAATATTGCAATGCTAATATGTCAGAAAGCTATGATTCCCACTTAAATCGTACTCTAAAATTGATTCTCTGCCCATGACACCATTTTGCCTTTCATAAAAATCATCAGAAGCAAGAATATGGCTTACAGAGATCCAAGAAGAGACCTCCTTAGAAAAGAGACTAAAAAGACCATGTGTCAAAAATTTAACTCATTAATGATGGAACCAGCAGGGTGGGGAAGCTGGTTCAAAGAGCACTTGCAGACCAGAGGTTTATACAGTCAGTCAGGAAAGTAGTGATGAAACAAGTCTGATAAGTTAGATTTTTGAAAACTGGTTGATGTCCTAGAGGGCAATAAAACCATAATCTCTGGGTGGTCTTTTCTCCTACTGGAAACAATACATTACATTTCTACTAGTAAAAATGATTTGTAATCTATCAGTCTTCTAACTATACAGAGTTCAGGCTCTAATTAATAGCAAATAGTAAATCAAAGGTATATTTCTCTACAGAATTAGAGAATTCTTCAGTAAGCCTGTTAGATAACATTCCAGAATGATAATGAAATGACATATAGTCAACATTTTGCCTATGTTTTTATAACTTTTCTTAGCAGGCTTCTTTGCCTGGGAATGAGAGATTGCTGAAAAAGGGAATTACTGAATATCTATGGGTCCTAAAGAACAGTCTGGGTCCTAAACCCAGAGAAAAGTGTAAGTACTTGGAAAGAGTTTGAAATGATGTCAACCTAATGTTCTTGTGCCAAAAAAAGCTTGGTTCAGTACACCTTTCCTTGCATGGCAAAAAAGATGGAGGCAAAGGGCCTGAACCAATCAAACTAGCCAGTTTTTATCTTTTATTCAGAAAGAACACATCTGATCTGATTATGCCAACATACACACTACACATACTTAAGGAAAACAGTTAATTCAATAAAAGCAGTTCTATAGGAAGCCGGTGATAATGGTCTAGGAAACTATTCTTTGACGCAATGATAATACAGAAAAGATTTTTAAGTTTCTACATACAGGTAGAGCATGTCCTTCTGGCACTCCTCAGAATTTTTGTTAGCTACCTGGCAACTAATGTGTTTAAGCATACTCCTTGAGCAGAACTTGAGGTAGAATTTTTTTAATGTCAATTAGGTATAGAGCAAAGGATACTGATAATTAACTGTATTGGGAGTGGAGTTGACCTCATAAAAGCTGTGGAGCTAAATAAAGATATGGACCATGCTGCCTCCTGCCAGAGACGATCCACAGAAACAACTTCATGCAAGGCCATAAATCTGCTCTAAAAGTAATTTTGCACACAACAAAACACAGTCAATTGGACTTTAGCACTTGATAAAAAGGAGTTCTGGGCACCGCAACTCTATTTTCAGGAAAAATTGATCCTTTTACTCAATTTCCATCTTGCTTCTTGCCTTAAAATCTGTTCTTGCATTAAACAACCTAATCTCTGAGCTTTTCTCTTTACCTCTGATTCCTAAATGGGGCCCTTGAATCTGCTGGCAGATTTGACCTACACTGTTTAAAATCATGAAGCTTGAAGGAAGGAAAGTCATCCTTTCCTTTCACCTCAGCTAAGACAAGGTTGTAACTTTTCAAATGGAACATAAATTGTAAGGTAAAAGAAAATCCACAAAACCGTACCAAAGAATGTTTATAAAGCATAGACAATTTCTGATATGACTTTAATTAACTTAAGCTACAAATAATATTGCTCCTGGGAATGAAAGTCCCTTTTCCCTTTTCTCAGGTTTGTCTGGGGCACCCTGCCGATAAACAATAATATAAATCAGCTTTTCTCTATCGTTATACTTCTCCCTTCCCCATTTCTTTTTATACTTCCTCTCCCTTTTCCCTCGCATGAGTTTCAAAGAGGCTTCAGTGACCATTCAACTCTCTTGTCTCCATTTCATAGTTAATACATTCAGAGGAAGTCGCTAGATTCATTACTCTATATTAATGTATTAGAGGAAAAATAGAAGTAAAGGCAAACTCCACAGACATGTAACTATCTATTCAACTGCTATTCTAAATCTAGCGTAACTCTCTACACTACCAATGGAATTGGGCCCAATAATGGTAATTGCTTCTGAAAAGCAGACTGACAGAAGTCTATCTAAACTTCTTGATGATTTCTTATTGCCCGTGAATGTACTGACCTTTATGCCAACTAAAAAAAAATGAATATATATTTCTAAAAGTATACAACATAAAGGCTGAGGAGTTTGGAGAATTGAGATCACTGATCAAGATCCATTAGTGCCCTGCGGCGCCTGGATGGCTTGTCAGCTGAGCTTCTGACTTTGGCTCAGGTCATGATCTTACGGTTCATGAGTTTGAGCCCCCTGTTGGGCTTTGTGCTGACAACTTGGAGCCTGGCAATTGCTTCAAATTCTGTGTCTCTGTCTCTCTCTGCCCCTCAGTCCCACTTGCGCTCTGCCTCTCTCCCTCTCTCTCTCTCTCACTCAAAAATAAATAAACATTAAAAAAATACATTAGTGCCCTAGTAAACTCTGAATATTTATTGGTAGTAAATATAGTAGCAAGCTTAAAACTTGATAGCATAGGACACAGACCAATCACAGGCAGTCACACTTGAATTTGAGGGCAGTTAAATGGGTAAATTTAAGTTCATAGCCCATATACAAAATGTAAAAGAATTTACATATGGTCTCTTCCCCTGGAAATTTTTTTGTGTCTTAATAGAAAATGAACTCACCCTAGAGACATTTTATTTGTCTATAAATATTAGTTTAATTCAAATTATCTCCCTATTTCTTTAACAAATTGAGTAAAAAAAATTAAGTGAAAAATATGACAAGTCATTTACAAAAAGCTGATATGTTTACAAGATCTTCCTTATGAAGTGGCAACTGTTAACTAATTTTTTAGTGAGCTTTTAAATCTTAATAAAAAGTGTGTATTATTTTTAATGTTTATTTCTTTATTTTGAGTGAGAGAGCGCATGCAAGTGGGGGACAGGGACAAAGGGAGAGACAGAGGGAGAGAATTTAAGCAGGCTCTGCATTCACCATGGAGCCTAACACAGGGCTCCATCTCATAATCACGAGATCATGATGTGAGCAAATACCAAGAGTCAGACACACAACCGACTGAGCCACCCAGGCATCCCGAAAGGGTGCAATTTTCATGCTTAATTTAGAATATTTGCAAAATACAGAAAGGTTAAAAAATCTTTTTTGAGGAAACAATTCTCAATATTGTATTCTTTCTTACTATATTGGCCAGTGCCCTGCCTCTTCCCTGGCATTTGATCCAATAAATGTCCCACATTGCAAGTTTTTCCAGCTGGAGAATCCTCAGAGAGTTTCTAATCTGGGGTTACTCATCTTTTATGTTTGTTTGTTTGAAATATTTCCAGGCCCTGAATAACATTTATTAAGTTAATGAAATTGCCAAGTCCATAGTTTCTAACATCTTTTCTTGCTACAGCAAGACATAATTCTCTGTTTGACGGCATTCTATTTCTCTCTAAGTTTTTTTCTCTTGTTCATTCAGTTTCAAATGAAGGTTTTTGTTTTTGTTTTTTTAAACTTCATCTTGCCCCTTGGAGAGCAACACCTTTTACTAGATCAGAGTGTCTACCTGTTTTTCTTCATATTTCCCATAATACTTATGTATTCTTTTTAAGATGTTCTTGGTGTTAAACACCAAAAATAAAGACTCCCTAACATAAGTAGAAGGATGATTTTATTCAAAGGATCCTGGGGTATCTCACGGAATTGAAGGAAGAATTGAACAATCAAGACAGTAAATCAAGGAACAAGGGCAACTGGAGGTATCGTAGCAGCTGGAGTTTATGGCCCTTCTCTCAATTACCATGTTTCAGGTCAAATAGAAAAACAGTCACTGTACAACTGAAAAAGATATATTGATAAGAGGAGAAAACAAGCTAAAAACTGGAATATACAGTGAACCTAGTATTGAAAAAGAAATAGGGACAGTATTACTTAAGTGGACAGCATATTGAGTAATGGTTTTATTTATTACATTTATTTTCAAAATAATATGTATTTTTGCATAATCTTTGAAATATGAAAGTAAAACATCTCTTCATTGTGGGATTAAAAATAAATGACCTACTTGCCAAAAGAAGGCCAGAGCTGCCACATTTATATCAGGCAATCTATATTTTAAAATAAAAACTGTAACAAGAGATGAGAAGGGTGATATATCATAATTAAGGGCTCTATGCAACAAAAAGATCTAACAATTGTAAACATTTATGCTCCAAACATGAAGGCATCCAAATATATAAATTGATTGATTAAAATCATACAGAAACTCATTGATAATAACACCATAATAGTAGGAGACTTTGACATCCCACTTACAGCAATGGACAGCTCATCTAAACAGACAATCAACAAGGAAACAATGGCTTTGAATGACAAACTGGACTGGATGGACTTAACAGATATATTCAGAATATTTCATACTAAAGCAGCAGAGTACACATTCCTCTCGAGTGCACATGGAACATTCTCCAGAATAGATCACATACTGGAACATAAGTCAGCCCTCAACAAGTATAAAAAGATCGAGATTATACTGTGAATATTTTCAGACCACAATGCTATGAAACTTGAAATCAACCACAAGAAAAAACTTGAAGACTAAAGAACATACTACTAAAGAATGAATGGGCTAACCAAGAAATTAAAGAAAAAATTTTAAAGTACATGGAAGTCAATGAAAATGATAACACTACAGCCCAAAACCTCTGGATGCAGCAAAGGCAGCTTAAGAAGGAAGTATATAGCAATCCAGACCTTCCTAAAGAAGAAAGAAAGGTCTTAGATACACAGTCTAACCTTACACCTTAAAGAGCTGGAAAAAGAACAGCAAATAAACCCAAAAACCAGCAGAAGACAGAAAATAATAAAGATTAGGGCAGAAATCAGTGCTCTTAAAACAAAAACAAAACAAAACAAATAAACAAACAAACAAAACCAGTAGAACAGATCAATGAAACCAGGAACTGGTTCTTTGAAAGAATTAACCAAATTAATAAACCCTTAGCCAGTTTGATCAAAAAGAAAAAGGAAACGTCCCAAACAAATAAAAATCAAGAGTGAAAGAGGAGAAATAACAACGACTACTGCAAAAATACAAACAATAATAAGAGAATATTATGAGGGATTATACACCAATAAATTGGGTAATCTGGAAGAAATGGACAAATTCCTAAAACATATAAACTATCAAAACTGAAACAAAAAGAAATAAAAAAAATAATTTAAATGTTTTTATATTTTATAAAAAATATAAAAAAATATTATTTTTTAATAAAAACATTTATTAAAAAAATGTTTTTATGAGGCCCTGATGAGGGCCTCAACTGACGCTGTGAGATCATGACTTGAGCTGAAGTCAGATGCTTAACTGATTGAGCCACACAGGCACCGCAGAAATAGAAAATTTGAACAGACCCATAATCAGTAAAGAAATGTAATTAGTAATGAAAAATCTCTTGGGGTGCCTGGATGGGTCAGTTGGTTAAGCGTCCAACTTTGGCTCAGGTCATGATCTCACGGTTTGTGATTTCAAGCCCTGCATCCGGCTCTTTGCTGACAGCTTGGAGCCTGTAGCCTGCTTCAAAATCTGTGTATCCCTCTCTCTCTGCCCTACCCCCACCCACCTTTGTCCCTCTCTCAAAAATAAATAAACTTTAAAAAAAAAATCTCCCAAAAAACAAGAGTCCAAAGCCAAACGGTTTCCTAGGGTAATTCTACCAAACATTTATAGAAGAGTTAACACCTATTCTTTTGAAGCTGTTCCCAAAAATAGAAATGGAAAGAAAACTTCCAAATTCATTCTATAAAGCCAGCATTACCTTGATTCCAAAACCAAAGACCTCACTAAAAAAGAGAACTACAGATCAATTTCCCTGATGAACATGGTTACAAAAATCCTCAACAAGATAATAGCCAACCAGATCCAAAAATACATTAAAAGAATTAGTCACCATGATCAAGTAGGATTTATACCTGGGATGCAGGGCTAGTTCGATATCTGCAAATCAATCAATGTAATATATCACATCAATAAAAGAAAGGACAAGAACCATATGATCCTCTCAATAGATGCAGAGAAAGCATTTGACAAAACACAGCATCCTTTCTTGATAAAAAAAAAAAAAACGCTCAAGAAAGTAAGGATAGAAAGATCATACCTCAAGATCTTAAAAGCCATATATGAAAGACCCACCACTAATATCATCCTCAATGGGGAAAAACTGAGAGCTTTCCTCCTAAGGTCAGGAACACTACAGGAATGTCCATTCTCACTATTGTTATACACCATAGTATTGGAAGTCCTAGCCTCAGCAATCAGATAACACAAAGGAATAAAAGACATCCAAATTGGCAAGGAGGAAGTCAAACTTTCACTCTTTGCAGATGACATGATATTCTATATGGAAAACTAAAAGATTCCACCAAAAAACAGCTAGAACTGATCCATGAATTCAGCAAAGTTGCAGGATATAAAACCAACGCACAGATATCAGTTGCATTTCTATACACCAATAATGAATCAACAGAAAGAGAAATCAAGGAATTGATCCCATTTACAATTGCACCAACCATGAAATATCTTGGAATAAACTTAATCAAAGAGGTGAGAAAGCTGTACACTGAAAACAATAGAAAGCTTATGAAAGAAATTGAAGAAGACATATGAAAAAATGGAAAAATATGCCATGCTTATGAACTGGAAGAACAAATATGGTTAAAATGTCAATACTACCCAAAGCAATCTACATATTAAATGCAATCCCTATCAAAATAACACCAACATTCTTCACAGCTAGAACAAACAATCCTAAAATTTGTATGGACCCAGAACAGAACCCAAATTGCCAAAGTAATCTTGAAAAAGAAAACCAAAGCTGGAGGAATCACAATCCTGGACTTCAAGATGTATTACAAAGCTGTAATCATCAAGACAGTATGGTACTGGCACAAAAACAGACACATAGATCAATGGAACAGAATAGAGAACCCAGAAATGGACCCACAAACATATCGCCAACTAATCTTTGACAAAGCAGGAAAAAATATCCAAAGGAAGAAAGACAGTCTCTTCAGCAAATGGTGCTGGGAAAACTGGACAGCAACATGTGGAAGAATGAACCTGGGCCAGTTTCTACCCCATACACAAAAATAAACTCAAAATGGATAAAAGACCTAAATGTAAGACAGGAAACCATCAAAATCTTTGAGGAGAAAGCAGGCAAAAACCTCTTTGACCTCAGCCGCAGCAACTTCTTACTCAATTATCTCTGGAGGCAAGGGAATCAAAAGCAAAAATGAACTATTGGGACCTCATCAAGGTAAAAAGCTTCTGCACAGTAAAGGAAACACTTAGCAAAACTAAAAGGCAACCGACGCAATGGGAGAAGATATTTGCAAATGACATATCAGATAAAGCATTAGTATCCAAAATCTATAAAGAACTTATCAAACTCACCACACCCTAAAAACAAATAATCCAGTGAAGAAATGGGCAAAAGACATGAATAGACAATTTTCCAAAAAAGACATTCAGATAGCTAACAGACACATGAAAAGGTGGTTAACATCACTCATCATCAGGGAAATACAAATCAAAACCACAATGAGATACCACCTCACACCAGTTAGGATGGCTAAAATTAACAACTCAGGCAACAACAGATGTTGGCGAGGATGCAGAGAAAGAGAGATCCTCTCTTTCTTTTTCGTACTGCTGGTGGGAATGCAAACTAGTGCAGCCACTCTGGAAAACAGTATGGAGTTTCCTCAAAAACTTAAAAATAGAACTAAGCTATGACCCAGCAACTGCGCTACCAGGTATTTATCCAAGGGATACAGGTATGCTGTTTCAAAGCAGCCCAATGTTTATAGCAAGGCTATTGACAATAGCCAAAGTATGGAAACAGCCCAAATATCTGGGCTAAAAAGATAAAATGGAGTATTACTCAGCATTCAAAAGGAATGAAATCTTGCCATTTGCGACTACGTGGATGGAACTAGAGGGTATTATGCTAAGAAAAATTAGTCAGCCAGAGAAAGATAAATATATGACTTCACTCATATGTGGAATTTAAGATACAAAACAGATGAACTTAAGGGAAGAGAAGCAAAATAATATAAGCAAAAATAATATAAAAACAAGCAGGGGACAAAACATAAGAGACTCTTAAATACAGGGAACAAAATGAGGGTTACTGGAGGGGTAGTGGGTAAGGGATATTAAGGAAGACACTTGTTGAGATGAGCACTGTGTATTATACATAAAGGATGAATCACTGGAATCTACCCCTGAAATCATTATTGCACTATATGCAAACTAACTTGGATGTAAATAAATAAATAAATAAATAAATTTTTTATTATAGTTTATTGTCAAGTTGGTTTCCATATAACACCCAGTGCTCATCCCAGCAAGTGCCCTCCTCCATGCCCATCATCCTCCTCCCCCTCTAAAATTTTTAAGAAAAGAATAAATAATCTACTGAACATATTGTTCATCATAACCATCCATAAGTGTTTGTTAACTTTTGGCTGATGACCCTAGACAGGCTCCTAGACAGGGAGAAAAACCTCTGACATGTGGTCCTCTGTGATGCACTCACTTTCTGCAGCTTTTGCATTGTCTGAAATTTGAATAAATTTCACTACCGAAGGAAAAGCCCTGTCTATTTTCTCTGCCCCTCTTTCCTGCTGCAGGAAAAATGGAGTATTTTAACATTCTTTTTCCTGCCCATTATTCTGCTATTCTTTCTTTGCAGTTTTCACAAGAACTCAGTTCTAGAGGACCCAATTTCTTCTCTAACATCGTTTTGTTGGATGTTATGCCAGTGGGTTTTAATGCCTTTCATAGAATGGGAAAGGGAATTAGGACTGCCTTAACAAGGAAATTAAACCTTACAGTGGGTAATATTCATTAAAGAATGGCATAAAGAAGAAACAGCACTCAGTTTTGAGTCCAATTCAAAAATGCCAGGGATACAATATTATCAGTTCATTTTTTAGGAAAAGAATGATATAAACAGTATATACAAGATGATTCTATTTGTGAAAATATATTTATATTACTATCTTTCATTTGGGTCATCATAAATATGTTTTTATTTTGGCTGATCAGTATTTTCTGGTTTATCTTTTCTTTTCCTTAAGTAAACCTGTTATTAGTGTCATTATAAACATTAAAAAGGTAAAATTATGACCTCAGGTGGATTATACATTGGCAGGAAGAGACTGCATACATATAAACACCCTGCTGTATTTTCTCAAGTTACCAGCCAATAATTCAGACACAGTGGAAGTGAGATAACTGCACAGAGCGGGAACAGATGCAGCCGACCTTGGCTTGGCTTTTCCCTACTCCTAGGTTCCCTACAGGGTATACACCTGGCCTGCAACACTTGCTGGCCAGACAGAATCTTAACAGAACTGTGGGGGGAAAAAAAGTTAAATTCTTGCTCTACCACCGCCACACTTGATGTGATTCTGATCATTAGTTTGGTCCTAGGATGCGTTTGAGAAATCCATTTCCTCTAGTTAACACTGAAACTGAGTCCAACAGCTCCCTAAAGTGCATTATGGTCATTTATAAACATACGTAATATCTTAACTTTTATCTAACATGTCTTAACTAATATCTTAACTTCAGTGTTAGCTAATACCTTAGAGCTACCATTATCCTAGCAAATGTAAGTATTTCATTAATCTCGGAGTATGTACACAACTTTGTGCTAGGTAAAATGGGGATGGAATGATGACTTACCCATTCACCACTCCAAAACCTGCTCTTTCTTCAGTTTTCAGGGGTTTTAGGCTTTAAGTAAACCCACTACACTCAGTAAAAGCCCAGGATTCTCCTTATTTGCCATATTTCCTGACCTGAGTCTTTTCTCCAGTGTTCTGTTCACAGTAGTGTTCTTCTACCTGTTTAGAGGCTCTAATTGGGCTTTAAAACATCAGCATGACCCTGGAAGATAGAGAAGTCTTTTCTTTACTGTACACACAGCTGGCATGACTTGTGACAAATGATGATAAGTGAATTGTAGTGATTGGCTGGGGGCAAGAAGTGAAAATACATCTGCCTGTTCAATTCAGAAAAGAAAAAAGTCTTGAAAAGTCTAATTAGTAGCGGGGGAAAAGCACCACCGCAGTAGTTGTGCACCTCAAAAATGAGGCTATTAACAGTGTGCTTACAGCTTCTCATTTTGGAAAAATCTGAAGGTCACAGTATGATCTGCGGTAGGTAAGTATCTATGCTTTTATGTGACAATATAATGAATAATTATCATGTTTTGCCTATCTATGTTTTCTATTTTTTCTTAAATAAACCCATATTCCTTCTGCCATTTTGAATGTAAAATCGTACTTTCAAAAGTGAACTTGATATCAACCCTGCTATTAACTAACACTAGTTATTGCTAAATAACCTTATTAAATATATGTCTGTCTACACAGTGCTTAGAAAGTATGCCCTACTTCAGAACATGCACAGCACCATCTACACCAGTAGCTGCTGGGAGTGGGGCAAAAAATGAAGAATCACCCTTTGCCAGCTGTTCATATAAACTATCTTGCTGTCCTCATTTTTAAAAATTCCCGTGGCTTCAGTCCTACACAGAAAGCCCTGTTCCTTCTATTTCTCTTTCCTAATAAGCAAGTTCTACTCCCCACCCCATCCCTCCTTTCAGGTATTCAATGCTCTTTGGTGTTCTTCCACATTTCTTTGTAGTTACAGCTGGGATTTGGTGTCTTCTAGCTTCCATATGCCCCTTGGGTCATCCCATTCTTTATCTAACTATCCAGAACCAATGCTCTTTATTGGATTCTGAAGGCACATCATATGGTAGAGGCATGATGGGGAACTGTTGCTTCTATCCAGAAAATGTCTTAATTTGATTAGCTGAGGTTGTAACTGACAGCTAAGTATAGACATCACCAAATTAATAGTGTACTTCCCCAAAACTATGCCACAGAAAACATATCCAGAGATTAGTAATATGGGAAAAACCAGGACATCAATAACAAGAATTTGTCATCCTATTTTTATGAAAAGAGATACTTTCACACTTCTTCAAGCAAAGAGACATATGAATGAATTTATTATAATTTTGATTATGGACATTTTTAATTATTCTCAGATTAATACGTATTATAGATGGTTTTATGTCTTTTATGGTAAAATATCACCTCTGAAACAGACCATATCGCATATGGTTAAAATCACAATCACAAATAAATTGTCTGTTGAACAGATGACCACCAACAAGCATCCATTAACCTTAGGTTGCTGGCAAGACCTGGGTGCCCTGTTGTTATGGTAGTGGGGCCTGGGAATTCCACACCATAAGCTCCAACAGATTCCCTTTTTCTCAGCTTTCAAATTTTCCAAGCTTCAAGTAACTTCTACCACCACAGTGAAACCGCAAACTTCCTTTTACTACCTCTTTTTATCCTATAACAAAACCAGGCTCTTCTCCTGGTTTTCCATTTCCTCCTGAGTTTCTCTTACCACTTACAGGTCTGCTCTTATTTTTAAATGTCAGCATGTTCCTTTAAGTGAGACCTCATCATGTTCGTTTCATGTAAAGCTAACACTGTTTGACCTTAGGATAAAATAAGTGAAAGTAGCTGCTTTGAACTAGAAAGAGAATTGTTCCCCTAATTTTGCTTCCAGGAGAAAACAAAGCCTTAATATGATTAAATTTGGTTACAGCAAAACATAAAGAAAAACAGTTCTATATTAGTAGATAATTCTAATCAAATGCATCTGAAATATACACATTTTATTGCTTAGGAAAAAAAGCAGAACAAAAACTGTGCTATATATGATTTCATGTTTTGTAAAAAGAAATATCAACAATGCTATTTAATTTATGTGGAAATAAATTAACTTCTTTTTTATACTCATCTGTGTTTCCTAACTTCCTCAACTTGTGTTATAATATAATGTTTAGTATTTTAAAGGAAAGAATATCACTGGCAGCATTTTAGGTTGCCAGATGTGGGAGGGGATGCATACTGTCCTATGCTTACTATATATTCAATTTTATTTAGCCAATGATACAAACTTAACAAAACCACACAGAGCTGGGGAAAATGCAATAAATCTTGGCCTAGCTTATTCCTCATGCCTGACTTCTTCATGGGACTATTGGTCACCCTGATCAGCATGGAGAAAACAGTAAAATTTCTATTATCCAAAAGACAAGAGATAATAAGTGTTGGCAAGGATGTTGAGAAAAGGGAAACCCGAATACTGTTGGTGGGAATGCAAATTAGTACAGCCACTATGGAACACAATATGGAGATTCCTCAAAAAAACTAAAAATAGAGCAACAATATGATCCACAAGATCATATCCATGTGTACATATCCCATAGGAAAAAATTCAGTATCGTGAAGGAAACAACATCAGTATATCTGCACTACCATACTCAAAGTACCATTATTCACAGTAGCGAAAAATATGGAAACAACCCAAGTGTCTCTCAATGTATGAATGGATAAGGAAAATATGGTGTACATATATATATACACTTTGGAATATTGTTCAGCAGCAAAAAAGGAAAGAAATCCTGCCATTTATGATAACATGGATGAAACCGGAAGGCATTATTATAAATGAAATAAAACAGACAGTAAGACAAATATTATATAGTATCACTTGAATGTGGAAAATTAAAAAAAAGAAGAGGAGGAAGAAGAGGAAGTAAAATTCATAGAAAGAAAGAGTAGGATGGTGATTGCCAAAGCCTGGAGGTCAGGGTGGAAGGAATGGGGAGATGTTGATGAAGGAGAACAAAGTTTCAGTTATAAGATGAATAAATTCTGAGGATCTAATATATAGCATGGTGACTAGAGTTCATAATATAGTGTTATATATTTGAATCATGTTCAGAGATAAGATCTTAGGATTCTGACCATAAAACGGGGTGACAATGTGAGGTGATAGATCTGTTAATTGACTTGATTGAGGTAATCATTTCACAATGTATACATATATGACACATCATCACAGTGTACACTTTAAATATATACACTTTCATCTGTCAACTATACCTCAATAAAGCTGGGGGTGGGAAGAAAACAGCCAAATTCTTGGTATGGCATTGCTCATTCACACACAGATGTAATGTCACTGACACTAAGAACTAATAATCCATGTATTATCAGGAGACTCTATTTTTATTTTTTTAATGTTTATTTTTGAGAGAGAGGGAGACACAGAACACAAGCGGAGGGGGCAGAGAGAGAGGGAGATACAGAATGCAAAGCAGGCTCCAGGCTCCAAGCTGTCAGCAAAGAGCCCCATGTGGGGCTCAAATCCACAGACCACGATATCATGACCTGAGTCAAAGTTGGACGCTTAACTGACTGAGCCAACCAGGTGCCGCAGTAAACTCTATTTTTAGAGTAGTCTTGGGTTTACAGAAAAATTGAAAACAAAAAGTTCCCAAATCTTTGTATTTTTGTTTAAAACCGATAAACATACCAGATTCTCCCAGAGAACTGAAATTATATAATTACAAAAAAATGTGTACACAAAGATGCATAACACCGTGATTAATTATAGCTAAAAAGTGGTAACTACCCAAATGTCCATTAACTAATGAATGGAAAAGCAAAATGTGGTATATCAATGGCATACTGTTCAGCCATAAAAAGGAATAAAGTTCTGATACATGCTACAACACCTAATGAGTCTTAAAAACATTATGCTAAGTGAAAGAAGCCAGACACAGAATACCACAAATTTTATTATTCCATTTATATGAAATGCCCAGAAAAGGCATTTCCATGGAGACAGAAGTGAGATTAGATAGGAAGAGCAGGAAATGGAGAGCGCCAGCTATTGGGTGTTTCTGGAATGATGAAAATGTCCTGTAATTAGATAGTGGGGATGATTGCACAGCCCATGAACACGCTGAAAACCACAGAGATGCATACTTTAAAAATAAGTCAGATTCTCTGTTTATTGAAGCGAAGTCTGATCAATGAGGTCACTTCCTCAATGGAGTTGGAGGGAAAAAACAAAGTCCCTGGCCAGAGGTCCCTGAGGAGCAACTCTGCCTCCAGCAGTACAGTGGTTGATACAGTCCGGGTCTTTCCTTGGGCACCCCTGGCTCTTGCATAAACTTACACCAGAGCTTACTGTTAGGACCACAGTAACAAATTCATTGAAATCCAAATAATCTCTTTGAATGAATGTCACTGATAGGAGGAGCTGCCTCTTTGTATCTTGCTCTGTGTGAGGAGAAAGCAAACTCCAGGCCTCTCTCTGCACCTGTACAAAGAGCTTGGAGCAGGGGGAAGGTGGTAGCTGTGCCATGTTGTTCATGATGCCTCATGCTCTTGCTGAAATTCAGCTTTCCCATGAGGTTTTGCTACTCTTTTATGTATGTACTTTTAGCTGGATTTTAAAACTTAACTTCCCTCTTTAGGTGAATGTATTTCTTTTCCTTCTTTTTTTTTTATCTTAATTTTGTTTTTTTAATATAACTTATTGTCAAATTGGTTTCCATACAACACCCAGTGCTCATCCCAGCAAGTGCCCTCCTCCATGCCCATCACCCACTTTCCCCTCTCTTCCACCCCCCATCAACCTTCAGCTTGTTCTTTTCTATATCACATGCAGAAGTAACACTGTTTGCTGGATCCCAGAGGCATAATAAATGGTAGTAATTCATTAAGAGCAAGAAGGAACTACCAAGTTTAGTTTTTTAAAAATCTGTAAATTAATCTTAGTTAGAGTAGAGCATAAGAGACAGGCAGTATGTTAATAGAGCACTTCTAAAATCATGCCACAAAAAAGATGTTCATAGTTTGTCACAAAGGAAAAAACATGACACAAACAATATGTACAGTGTGATCTCATTTCTGTACAAAGAGATATCTATCTTCTATATCTAATTAGTGCCATAGTGAATAATCTACTTTTTAACATATCTGTTTTCTACTCTTTTTTAAATTGTACATCTATGTCATTTGTAATTCTTAAGATTCAAAAGCAAAATGGCACAACTAGAATTTCTCAGACATTTATGATGTTACAAATAAATGACTCTAATCCGATCATCATAGACAATCATTTATTAACCTCAAAGTGGATATATAATCCTTCCTATATACTTTAAGGTAGTAGAGAGGCACCAGAGACAGTGAGGGGAAGGATAGGCTAAAAATCATGCAAGGGTGGGTTCTGTCTTCCAAATACTCATGTTTTGAGAAATTGATGTTATACTTTAGAGACTGGGCTAATGTTATATCAGACTCTGCTGTGCAGTCTTTGATTAACTCATTCTTTTATTAAGCACAATTTACTGAATGGCCACTTTTGAGGACATTGTTCCTGTTTTCAAGGAGCCCAAAAGAACATTTGTTTTGTTTTCTATTTTTCATGCTAAAACAAGACTTGGCTTGCTTTTATGGGGCTTCATGTGCCAGTCTCATCTTGCTTATTTATTTATATAATGCTATTAGATCCTGATAAGCTGCCAGATCTGGATATGCTTTTAAAAGTAAGTGATCTGGAGAGAGGACAAGATGGCGGAGAAGCAGGGAGCTCTGTAATCCGAGCACGCCCGTATGGATTGAACTGAGAAGGACTGAAGGGATAAAACTTGGATTTGCAAGTGGGGGAAAGAAGAAACAGACGCCAGAAAGAAGACAACATCAAAGATGCCTGAGTGAGTGACTGTGATCTGGGAAATTAGGGGACGGGCGGGTCCCGGTGGTAAAGGGGAAAGGAGCCCC
>CM053575.1:76127582-76151482 GCA_028646485.1 Cryptoprocta ferox
CAAAACACGAGAGACTCTTGAATACTGAAAACAAACTGAGGGGCGAAGGGGAAGGGGGATAGGTAATGGGGGGTGATGGTCTTGGTGGAGGTCACTTGTGGGGAAGATCACTGGGTGTTATATGGAAACCAACCTGACAATAAACTATAAAGTTTAATAAAAAAAATAAATAAATAAAAAATAAAAGTAAGTGATCCTGGTAGAGGCTGAGGACCCAAAGGAAAAGAAACCCTATAAGATGCATATCCTAAATATCCTCAGTTCCTACTCCACTCTCATGTCTATCTGTGGGGACAAGTGAGAGTATATTAGCATTAATAAGTAAGGAATTTTCATTCATATTCCCTACCTGCTCACATGAGAACTCTAAAGTTACCCAGGCTACTTATGTAAGTCCTCAAAGACAGGACTAGTCTCATATTCGTTCAGGACTAAATCTGCTTATGTTCTCCCTGTCTAGCTTTCTCCACCGCCCATAAGATACTCTGAGCACCTCAATACTGCATATACCCCAGTGTCCCCTGAGGAAATTCAGGCTACTAAAAATGTGTTGTTTGGACCAATTTTGTGTAAATTTAATTTTTAAAACTACCCTGAGAAATATTTGATATTAGAAAAAATTCACAGTGACTCTTCTATAAAACAAAAAGTTATTTTATATCAGACAAGTAATACTCCACCCCTGATTTACTAATTTACTCAAGCTGAATTCTATAAGAGCTTTTTCAAAGTGAAGTTCATCCAGGACTGAAACAGCAAAAGGGCAATTACAGAGAACTATGTAAACCTGTATATAATAATAGTGTGGAAGTGCACTGAGATATGCAGAATAAATAAGTGATTTGAGCAATTTTCTTTCTATGCGTTCCTTTAGAATATAATCCACATCTGCCAAGAAGAAGTTTTAATGTGCACATTTAGTATTTAGGCATGTTATCCACTTGCAGGAGAAAGCAGTGGAATCTGAGAATGCTGAGGGTCAATTCTTCATTTCTCTCCATCCTACTCTCTCATAACATAAAAATGTAATCCCAAAATGACATTTTCCCACACAGATTTATGTCATAGACATCCAGTAATTTACACATACATGCACAATCCCCAACGTAAATTGTTTTCTCACTATGGTATTTCATTTCCTTATTCCTCTAGAAAATAGTATAGATGTTTTCTTCTAGAAAATAAAATATATTTCCAATCTGAAAACTTAAGTCTTCAAGAACACATAAGCTCTTTGACAGAAAAATAAAATTCAAGGAAATTCAAGAACTTTCTAAGCGGTATTGTTCTTAGACTAACATTTCACACAAGCTTTTCTTTATTTTAGACACTAAAAAGCAGCTCTAGAACTGATGTGAATTTGAATGTCAACTAATTACATAGGCATGTGCCTATCAATTATTAAAATAACAAAAGTTACGCTTATCACACCATATATGAAAGTGTTGGTGCAAGAATACCAAACTTTGAATGCAAAACATTCAAGATTGGTCAAGAACCAGTTTTACGTCCCTTAGCTCACCTTCATCCTATAAAAGGGGTTGGGATCATTTGGCCAAGATGTGGAAATGACAAAAGAGAACTTTCATCTAATATCTACCCATGGAAGGGATCAGGCACTTATTTCCCTGCAGCCCAGGGCAGAATGGCTTCGGAACTAAGTATGTCTCCTAGAGTTTGGTAGACATGGTGTATTGGTATCCTATTCATGACTTAGAAATCTAAAGAGTGAGATGCTGATTGGATTGACCTATAGCAGTGCAGTCTCTGAAAACATTTTGGGAATAAGTGAACTCCCACTTACAATGCGTCAAAATTGCAGATTTCCTAGGGGCCATGTAAGAGAATGAGAGAACATAGTTATAATTTATTCATGATTGCATCTGACAATTTCTGCTATTTCAGCATGCTAGGTGATAGATATACATATATCCCTCTCCAATCTCCATGTCTTTTCTAAGACCCTCTTCCCCTTGGAATCTATCACAAATAATTAAGGCTTCAATTTTCCTCTAATCACTGGTTGGCTCTCTGGGGCTGAATTTAATATGGGATTGGATTGAATGGCATTACTTTCACTCCCTCTCTCTACTGGCTCTTGCTACCCTTAACCATCTCGCCAGAAAAATGGGCATTCCCCCAACAGTTACAAAATCAAGTTTTTCTCTGTGTTTTTCTGCAACTCAAACTAAATCCAATCCTTTCTCTCAATGGTCAGCTGCCTCCTGCTCTAGAATTTGCTGAAATATAAGCTATGGCACTCTGCCTTTGCTGTGGTTAGTGAATCTGCCTTAGAGTTTCTGACCCAGAACTATTTCTGTTAGATACTAAGTCTGTTGCTTCAGAGATGAAAGGTGTTTCCTCAGCCATTTGAGTTCTCCAGACTTTGAGACATCTTTTCAGTGAAGCACTTTTCCTTTTCTAATCTTTTTTCCTCCTGTAGCAAGAACTGACTCCCCTATGGGGTTCATTTCCTATTGATGTGCCTTTGCCATTTTCTCAGTCTTAGGTAGGTTTTGTTTTTCACTTCTACTTGACTCATTAGATAATCCTATTCCTTTTCTACCAAATATGAATTAACCCTTTGCTGGATGGAAGTATCCACTTCTCTTCCCCATTGTTTTAGGTATTAATTAATTAACACTTATTTGCTGCAAGCTTAAATTCTTCTCTATATTTTATATTTTAGTAGGTTACAGAGTATTCCACAATATGGAAAAAGAATTGAACAACCAAGACTTGAGCTTCTCTGGGATCTTAGCAGCAGTTAGTTGTTGTATGTCTATCTAAGCTCCCTCCAGTACCCACTGGGTGGGAGAAACTCTATGCACAGAGAATTTCATCACAAAGTTATCTGCACTTGAAGGGGGAAGCAAAATGTGCACAGTAACCTCTACTAGTTAACTAAGTTTTTGCAAATGCACGTATGAAACATAGTGTGGCCATTTCAAGTGACATTTGTGAAAACTCTGTAAAAACATGAAAATGCTTATGGTAAAATAAAGTGAAACGCAATTTACAAATGTATCATAACTGTGGACATTCACTGTAAAAACATATGCATAAGATACAAAATTATGCAGAATAAATCTATAATTTGTGTTAAAATGGGGAAAGTACAGGGTGGCTCAATTGGTTGAGTGTCCAACCTTGGCTCAGGTCATGATCTCACAGTTTGTGAGTTCAAGTCCTGCATCTGGCTTGCTGCTGTCAGCACAGAGCCCACTTTGGATCCTCTACCCCTGCTTGTGTGCTCTCTCGCTTGCTCTCTCTCAAAAATAAATGAAACCTTTTTAAAAATGGAGAAAGTACACATATTCCTATTTATTTGATTATACATAAAAATATCTCCTGAAGGATATTAATAGCAGTAGTTATCTTTTGGGGTTGCAAGTGGAACTGAGTAGATGGGGCACAGAAATGGGCAAAATGCTTTCACTATATACCTTTTTGCATTTTTGAACCATGTAATAAATAAATTTATATATTTTATTGAATAAATATTTATTAAATAAATTTATATATATATTTGAAGACAATAAGCCAAGATGGTAAAATAGTGGCTATCGCTCTATATTGACAAATGGCTTTTCTTCTTTATATATATATCATTCAAATTTCTTCTAATGAATAAGAGTTCTTTTTATGATTAAAAAATAAAGAAAATCAAATATTTTTGTCTAGTTTTTTCTTTTAACGAATTCCTTGCCAAACAGCCCAAACTCAATAAAAGTTCAAGAAGGAAGAAGGAAACTATCACTTGTGGAATTACAAAAAAGTGTCAATAACTATATCAAGGATTTCATCTATTTTTCCCATGGTTGAACCAGCCAGAGCATTAGAAAGGAATCTAAACAGAAAACTGCTTCCATAAGGCTCTTTCATATAAGATTAAGATGATGCTACTCAAATTTTAGTGTCTATAACACTAGTCATTTGGAAACCTGTTTAAAATGTAGATTCCAATTCAAAAGATCTAAGGGGGTTATGGGAGTCTACATTTCAAACAAGCCCCCATGTGTTTTGAAGGCTTCTGAACTGAAGACCATATTTTTGAGTAGCAAAGATTTACTGCAGCATAACCTGGGCTGCTTTTAGCACAGCTCAGAGTCACCACCTGCAGGGTAGGCTCTGAACCACAGAACAGCCAACAGGTCAGTTTGCCTTATAGAAATGATTAGCAATATTGTAGTATTTATTGTACTTAGAAACACAATTTTTTAAATTTTAAAATAAATTAAAAATAAATAAAGTAAAATTTTAAAAAATTATTTTATTTAGAAATATAACAAAAATATAGATACCTAACAAAAAGTTGTATTTCTTAAAGCCCTTGAAATATTTTTCTTCATACACCTGGGTATAAATTGACTGCTTTGGATGAGTAAGTATGCTGGACTTCATTGTCCCAGCCTGGTCTATATCTTTAACAGCACTTAGGTTGAAAAAGATAATACAGGCTCTTCTGGGATTAGGAGTCCTTGTCAAGAGATGGTGCCAATAGGACACTTGGTTTCTAGTCTTAGCTCAGTCATTTAGGAACAGTATTACTTTGGGCAAGTCATTTCAACCTTCAGGCATTCAGATCCCTCATTTGTAAAGTGTGGCTGATCAGCCAGTGGTGACAATACCTGGGCCACAGCATCTGAGGCTGACTCCATTAGCTGGGCAAGCTGTAGATATCTGCCATGTTTGGACTCTGTACTCAGAGCCTTGGGGAGCTATTGAAGACTTAGAGACAAGGCATCATACAATGCTACAAGGCAGGACTAACACAAAAGGACAAAAAGAAATTCCACAGTTTGCCTAACAATTAATCAAATGATGTTTAACTCCATGCAGCTGCCTGATTTAAAACAAATTTCAGCTACTGTCACTAGCAGAAGAGAATCATTCCTAAAAGCAAGGCCAGAGCTCTGATTACACTTCAAGCAGATAGTTGAGTTTAGTAAACAAAACCTTCATTAGAGACCATTAGAATATCAGTTATTACAAGTATTTAAATTTTTATAGATATGTTTGAATATTATTACATAAGAATTCCACATTTGTGAGCCACACTCAAGTCTTTTATATGCAAAGCCCTGTGATCAAAGCATAAAATCTGATTCTAATTAACGTTTCCCTCTTGAAATTAATAATAACTACTATTATTTATTAAGTAATCTCTTCTGTGTTAGGTGCTTTACATGCATTGTCTCAATTTACTCTCAAAGCAACTACAGTGAGATAGATATTACTATCCCCATTTTATAAATAAAAAAGTAGGCTCAAGAGGTTAATTAACTTGCCAGAGGTTATACAGGTGGCTGAACTGGATTTTGAACTCTGCTCTGAATGATTTCTTGGCTCTTAACCTCAAACTCAAATCAAACACAAAAGACAGACACGAATTTGCCAGTTGTTCATCACTCAGAAGTTACTCAATATTCATCCTTTAACCATTACACATGCACATTAAATATATAAACTCAATTTGTAACTACCCATGAATGTGTCACATACTTGGTAAGAAGAGTCACAATATAGTGACATGCCATGTACTTTTAGAGTATTTGTCTAAAAATGAATAATCTTGAATACACATATATATATTATCAGTTTTATACTTCCCTTTGGACGTATATTATTAAGATTTCAATATACATCCAAACAAATACATTTGCTTTCATACATATGTAGTACATATTCAATATCTGTAAATTCAGTTATCTCCTATGTGTGCTTCATTTCCGGATCATGCGCCTAAGTATAAATCTTTTTTGATTATTTTTTAAAAATAAGGTCACAGACAGAAAAATACATCTATGACTATATTTCATAGGTACCATAGTGACATCTTGTGGAAAAAGCATGTTGAATTGCATCTGTATGTTCCTAAGTATTTCCAAACTACTTTCTCTATCTACAAAGTGGAAACTGTCATCAGATAGTTTGAGTATTGACTACTGAAATATAGTTTGGTCCTATAAAAATTTAAGATAGCAGGGTTGATATCAATTTCCAGTATGTTGAAAAATAATAAATATTTCTGAATCATAAGTAGTCTAAATTAATAGAGTTTGAGACATTATCCTGATAACAATACTGCAAGAGCCTTAAATCAGTAGACTTTTAAAATAGTTATTGTTGTTTCTGTTTTTAGCATATGAATGAAACAATTTCCTCTGGGAATGATTTTGAAATAATTTAATTGAAAGCAGATAAATAATATTAATTTTCTCCATGATAGAAATTCATGTTTTTTTAAAAAAATAAAATGCAGTATTAAAAATAATAGTAAAAGAATATTGACATACACACTTATACATAATGAATAGATAAAGAATAATTAAACAAATGTGTGTGTCCTGATATCTGGTTTAAGAAAGGAAAGGAAGAGAAAGATAGAAGTAGACAAAAAAACATTTAGTTTTTTTTTATTTAAAAGGCTAATGTCTTTCCATAATGTCATACTACTTTCCAAGAAGCAGAATAAGAAAATTCATACTCATGTGAATAAAATCAACCCTCAGCCTCATGAACAAATATGCTCCAGCCAGCTGATCAAACCAGTAGTTTTTACTGAGAAAAAAAGCTTTCATAATGCTTTGCACATAGTGAGCACTCAATAAATAATTATTTATTTATTTTGTACTCTGTAAATAATCTTCTACTGATAACTCTTGATTCTTATTTTTAATTTTCTTTTTGTTAACATTTATTTATTATTGAGAGACAGAGAGAAACAGAGCATGAGCATGAGAGGGGCAGAGAGAGGGGGAGACACAGTATCTGAAGCAGGCTCCAGGCTCTGAGCTGTCAGCACTTAGCCTGATGCGGGGCTCGAACTCATGAGCTGTGAGATCATGACCTGAGCCAAAGTCGGATACTTAACCGACTGAGCCACCCAGGCACCCCTAATACCACATTTTAGAAGGATGTTACATTTAAAATAAAAGACAAATAAATTATTCTATTTTTTTCATCATATTTGAGCTATATAATAATTAAAACAGATGTGGTTACTGAGTAAAAGAGCCACTACTGGATAAACCCAGTTTTCTCTTATTTTATTATTTAGTTACTATTTATCACCACTAGAGGGCATCTGAGGACTGAGCTTAGTACAACGCAATGCTGTGAAGGAAACAAGCCTCTATTAAAATAACACTAGATCTTCCATAAAAAAAGCTAATTGTATTTTATGGCTTAGATATTCAAAAACTACTTGATGATAGTTCTATAATTAAGTTAGTAAATATGCACAAACTTCCTATTAAACTGTTAAATTAAAACGCTTTCTTTTCAATACAATGCAACAGCTAATTCTGTAATTAGAATTAAATTTGCAAATGCCAACTATAGTAATGGCAATTATGCATCAGATTATACTTTCAACTGCACCTGCCTACTTTTTAAAAGTTGGTGTGCAATTACAAACAAAGCTATTAAATAGCTGGAAAAGAATGCAAAATTAGCTAGGCACAACTTGTCTTAATTATTAAAAATCGCCAGCATGCAATCATTTTTAGCATTTACCCAACAACAATGTTTAAAGTACCTACTATGTGTCAGGCATTATCAGTGTTCTGGATTCACTGTCAAGGAGCTCCATCTAGTAGAAGAGGTAGACAAGAAGACAGATGAGATGGACTACAATATTTAGTGTGCTGCTGGGACATGTGTAGCACAAACTGGGAATGAGAAGGAGGGAGAGCTCCAGCCTCTCCAGGTAGTTTTCCTTTTTTGGTAGGTATATGTCTCTGACGTTAGAGATCTAGGCTAAAGAATAAGTGCTGACACACAAAGGTGGTTTCCAAACTTATTCTACACTCTTACTAATTCTAGGACCTTAGGCAAATCTTTTAGCCTCTCCAAGCTTTGAATTCCCCTCAATAAAACTTGTAATAATAAAAATACAGGCTATCATAGAGGATTGTTGGGAGGACCAAAGATAATGCCTTAATGTACTCGATGCAACAGTTGGCACATAGGTATGTGAACTATCATTATTATATTACTACTTTCATGTTATGACCAAGAGACCTGGAATGGATTCTATGGGCTCAAGTCGAAGGCAACCAAGAATGCACAGAGTGTTTGCTTTCATTGTGTCAGTGAGAGTCCTCTGAGATAAAAAGAATTGATTATTACCCCAGGAACATAGCTCCAATCTCTTGGCCATGCTAACCAATACATTTTTGTGCTTTTCCTCATTGCTGGATTTCTCTCTCTCTGTCTCTCTCTCTCTCTCTTTTTTTTCTTTCTTGCTATCCATGTCATTGTCACAGAATATCAAGGTGGGGTGAAATAAACATTTTTCTCTTTCCAACATGGCATTCAAGAATGAAACATGTTCATTTCATGTCTGTTTGGGGTATTTTATACTTGAGTCTCTAGTGTAATATCTTAGTCTGGATTTCCTATATTTAGAGGGTTGGAAAGGATGAGATGTACAAATCATATTGTGTTTTTATTTTTTAATCTTTTTTCTACTACATTTGCTCAGGACTGGAAAGGCAACCACAAAACCAAAACCAGATGGGAAAAAGTAAGCCAAAGGAAAACTAAATCCTGATTACTAACAACTATTTAGATCATATTTTATCAATCTGTGACTCAATAATAATGAGCACATATTTGATGAGTATAATATCTCAGATCAAGCTGCTTTCTCTAATGTCATAGATATTTGTATCATGACAGAGAATGAAATAATCCAGCAAATTGAGGTGGAGAGTTTATAGCTATTTTCCTCCCAGCTCTAGTAGATCAGTATCATGTGTCCCCTAACTATATATAAAGTCACAAAACAGATTTCTCCTTCAAACTCTCCTAGATGGAAAGGACCTGTAGGAAGGTCTGACCTTCTTTTGTCTTAAATTGACATATCATGGCTATATCTGGGAAGCAGCAAAACAAAAACAAAAACAAATTTTGGAGTGGAGTGATTTTTGGCTTTCAGCTGGTGTAAGGATCAGGGTCTGACCTTGTTTTAAATGGAATCCAAGTGAAAAGTGATGGAAGACATCAAAATTATGATATCTTTCTTCTGTCTCCATGGTAAACATCATTCTAGTCCCCATTTTTTCAGGTTAAAGACAAAGAGTTCCTGACACTCCTCTCCTGATCAAATAGATTTGTTTTCAGCTAACATATTCCAAGTTGATTAAACAGCTTCTTTGGTTAAATAAACTGTGCACAAAGAGATTGTGGGTTGAGCACAAAAGGGAAGGAAAGCTGGGTCAAGAAGAAAGAAGAGGAGAGTGTTATTTGATGATTTCTTCTATTGTTTATTTTTTCCCTGTAAATACAATTGTAGCTAAAGCTATGTCTCTGTCTTAATGTATAAACTAGCTTTTCACAGGCAGTTTTATTTTAGTCATCTACATCATGAATTCATTTCTGGCAGGAGCTGAGCACAACAGCTCCAGTTGAGACTGGCTGCAGAGAAAGCAGGGCAAAGCTTTCTATGACAATGACAGTGACTGGACAAAAACTCTGGGTGGAAATGTCCTCAGTGCAGCATGTTTTCCATTCCTTCAGGGGATACAGGAGAGGGTCATGGAATCAATGACTGTCTGGGAGGAAACAATACAGGCAGTAACTGTTCTGAGCCCACTACTTTGGGAGCCTTGTCTTGCTGTATAAAACCATCAGGGGGCCAAGCTTCAACTGAAAAACTTTGAGGACAGTAGTCCTCACACTGGCACCTCTGTGATTTACTCTGTCTCAATATCCTTTAAGTATTTCTTTTACCCACATAACTCTTCAAAAGCTTCTTTGGTTTCTGAGTTTATCCAGTATTTTCCTACAATCAGCAGAGTCCAGATTCAGAAATTTAGGAATCCTTTCTTTAACCAAAGACTGCTTCTTTTTCAGTCTTCCTAGTCAGCTGGCTGAGATCTAAGAGAAAACAACTAATGAACTTCAATCTGTAATCACCCTGCCTTTGCTCCAACAGCCTCACCTCACTTCAGCACTCACCTAACAACTCTTCTCTATACACCCTTAATTAAAATGGCATGTCTTTCTTGCAGTGTAGCTTATTAAACATGATTTCTCTATGCCAGGCAAGACAGTAGGCACTGCAGGGATGCAGAGATCACTATCATAGTCCCAGACAATAAATGGCATTCTGTACTGAATTCTCATTGTATAGAGGAGGGGAACTTAATTTGCTAAGGATGGGATTCAAGGGGATGAATAGAGCCAGAAGGCATGAATTTCTTAAAATTGTGTGTGTGTGTGCCTATATGTGTGTGTGTGCACACAAGTGTATATAAGCATTCTCACAGGGAGAGGGCCTCTATCTTTCACAGTGTGTAGGAAAAGATTACCATGAAATACCAGATATGTTCTCTACCCTCTGGAATGTCAGGAAAGGAACCAGAACAGTGATGAGTAGGAGACTGGACAGAGTCAAGGAGATGGATTCAAGCATTTAGTAGAGCTATTATTTAAATGCATAGTATTGCACTAATACTTAATCTGTTTCTTTCCTTATTTTCTTCCTATCATTTTCTCAGTGCTGTCAACAGTTGAAAACAAAATAAGAAAAAGCATCTGACAAAAACAAAATTCCATTTTTATATAAAATATTTTAAAGGCATATAATTAAAAACAGGTATTATACTTATGTTTTGTTATACCTTTGCCTGGTGGCAGCTTTTAAAAATGTTTCATAAGGCCATTATGGCTTAAGCTATTTCTGGAAAAGATGTTTCAATTAGCACTCCCCAACAAATGAGCACTTCCTCCTCATCTAAACAGCTCAGATATCTGCAGCAAAATCAATGATACATATAGCAGCAGAATTGAAAATAATCATATGACCAAAAATCATATACTGTCTCTATTGTAGCAGATTTAGGTGAACAAAAATAAATATTTAATTAAACCTTAATTCCTTCAGGAAAAAAGGGTGAATCAGGACCTACCTCTGTTCTGAGGATATTTTTCTAGTTCCATTTCAAGTGGCAAAGTTGGTTGGTAACATGCCTTTTTGTTTTGAGCCAAAATTATGTTTTAATTGGCCTGTCCTGGAGGCAAAAAGCTGGACTCTGAGAGTTTCACTGGATTTGCACGTGGCAACGTTCCCAGTGTTGTATGGAGCTCTGGCCTGACTTGCTGACTGGGATTCATGTCCAGAACACTTCCTGAAAGGTGAAGCTGAGATGACACGAAACTACTTCCCAATCTAGCAATTGATGTGTCATATTTTTTTGCTTGTCTCCTTCCTGACAAAATGTTTGCTTACTACCTGTAGGTGTCAGAGAAGACATCCTGGAGGACTTGAAGCATGAGTAGTCCACTGAGCAGTGCCGTCCCTAAGGTTGAATTGTCCTCATCTTCCCCATGTCCACCTCCACCTCTTATGGAGCTAAACATTTCCTCCCCATATTTTGTTGAGAATCCTGACCCATGGCCAGCCTCCCTTTACCAGCTGCAGCCCAGCCTCCATCCTCTTTGGACGGCAAGTCCTGTTGACCCCATGGATTCCTCCTGTTACTTCAGTTGTAGAACCCCTATAACTCTACCTAAACTGCAAATCTCTGGGATCATCTCTTTTCTCCTCTTACTGTCCTGTGCTTCCTCTCTTCTGAATCTTCTTTCCATTGCCCTTCATTTCCCCCAGCCTTTCTCTTGTATCTACAGAATCATTTCACTGTAAATAAAAATCCCCTAACTTCATCAGACATTGCACAAAATGTTGTCTTTTCCTCCTTCATTCTTTGACAACTCTGATACTTAGTTCACTCCTAGTCCCACTGTTACCTTGGAGAGATCAAGCAGCTTCACTTCCACCCCTTGTTATATGAACCCTATGGTCTGTCTCTTCAAACAGTCTTACAGCACTCTCACTCTCCAAGCCACTTCTGCCCTAAGGTTACTCTTATAAATTCCCAATCTCGGATCAACCCAACTGTCTGTCTTCTCCACTCTTATTTATATCTGCTAAATATGTCTGGAGAAAATCACCCATCTTTTTAGATTATAACCATTATAAAACCAAGGTCTTTAGTCAGTTTCACCAAACTTCAAACTTAACCACTCTTCTCAAGCTCCCTTCTCCTAGATTAATTTGACCTCCTAACACACTAAGAATAATAAAAACTATGTGGTTCATATGCCTTCAACTATTTGTAGCCACGTTGTTATATGTTAGTATCAGAACCTTACACTCATCTCTGTCCCTACAAGCTCCAAGAAAGGGGTGTCCCTTTAAGGCTAACCCATTTCCCTGTACTCTGATCTTCTCTCCTCCTACTCCCTCAGAGACTGCTCCATTATTTATCTCCCCCTTCTTCCTATAACTATAAATACTCTCTCTCAACTGGTTGTGTTATGTCAACTCATGAATGTATTCTTTTTTCCAGTTCTGTGAGGAAAACATTACAACTTTTATCAATTCTAATGGTTCTCCTTCTGGTGGCAATCTTTTCCATTCCTTCAAAGTAGAGCTTCCTGAGTATATATATATATATATATATATATATATATATATATATATATATCACCTCCACATCCTAACTTCTCTCTACTCCTTAACCTGTTGCAAACCACAGTCTGCCATGGGAACCCCATTGACACCATTCTCATTGAGATCATCAATCATCCCCTCTTGGCTAAGTAGAGAGGAGTAGTCAGAGACATCTTATCCAATCTCTCCATGCTTTATGATACTGTTATTTATATCCTCTTACTACCTTGATTTCCATGATGTTACTTTCTGCTTATCTGATACCTACTCTCTAGTCAATCTTTGTCAACTTCCTTCAGGAGCTACTCTTTTTCTACTCTCCCCTTAAATGTTGGTATCCACAGATCAGTGCCTTCTAATCTTTTTTACCTAATAAACTATATGGATAATAAAACTATTTATATAACATACTAGGATAAATTGGAAACTGTTTGGAAGTGCTTAAAATGGTATTTGTGAAAAAAGCAATTGCCTTCTATATACATTGAATAATTTATAAGAAAATAAAATAAAAATAACTAGAAGAGGTATTAAACTAGAACTGAATTTGTTTAAAATTCAAAAAATATTTAATTTTTTAAATTTTGAAATGCTACTCACAATTACTTGTCAAGACTTTATAGTGATGATTTCTTCATTGATAGTCACAATCAACAAAAAACTTTGTTGTCACATATAGATGATAAAAATATTTCCTTAATTTTGACAAATATTCAAATGTTTACAAGAGTTGACATTATACTTCCTGAATCTAATAGCTCTTTCTTTTCTTTCATTGACAAATGTAATGTTGAAATTTCTTGTGAAAATAGAAATTTCTAATTTCACTGAACATTTTCATATCAAAGATTTCAAAATGGTGATTCCCATCTGAAGTACTTGCAGCATTATAGGTAGTCTGGATACCACACTGACCACAAACTAACAAATGTATTGATTTTATGTGAAATCAAACATGTAAGACCAATACCTGAAGTGTACCTACTCTTCCTGCCTTTCCTACCACCCTCCCATTTTCCATCTCACTCAACTAGCTGCACCCAGTGCTTCTTGGATACCTGGACCATCAGTTCCCCCAGGAACACCACAATTGGCCACTTGCATTCTGTGAAAAAAAAAGAAGTTCAAAGTGAAGTAGGTGTTGAAATGGTAGATTATATCCTTGACTATATTTTGAGTTTTGAAACAATGAAAGTGACAGAAGACCCTCATGATGTTACTTCAAGGAATGCAATATAAACTATTGGAAATACTATGGCCAAGAATTCCACTGAATGGCTACAACATCTGGATGCAAACAGCCCAGGGACCCTGGACACTGCTAATCCCAATCAGCTTCTCTAAATTTGAGGGGATTATTATCTCATGGAAATCAGTACTGTCTTACATCAGGCAGGAAGCCTTTCCATTGGATTCTGTCTTTAGCCCTCTTTCCACTGTATATATACTTCCAGAAAAAGGACATTTGCTTCAATAACCACAAAAGGGTCCCATATTTTGACAATTCCCTGATGCTTATGTCTGTTTTCTGAACTATAGACCTATATCTGAATGTTTCCATTTGGATGTTCCATAGACCTAGAATGTCCACAATTGAACTTACTACCTTCCCCCTGAAATCTACCTTTTTACTGAATTACGCCTTACAGTAAATGGAACCATCACTACCTCAGTTACAGAAACTCGAGGATTACTTTTGGCCTTTCTCTGTCCCTTATCATCTACATCTACTCAGTAATCAAGTCTTGCAAATTTACTGTCAAATTTATACTCGCTGATCTTCAGGGTCTTAAAATGCCTTTACTGGATATGTAAATAGCCTCCAAACTGACCCTGTTGTCTCTAGACTACCCCTCCAAACAGCTACCAAAATGATATTTCTAAAATTCAAATCTGACCTTATAAGTCCCCAGCTTGAAATCTTTAATGATTCCTCATTGCCTATGCTATAACAGACAAGTTCCTTAGCATGAAATATAAAACCCACTTTGAGCTGACCCCTAAATCATCTCTCTTCCTCATTTTCACCACTCTTTCCTCATATCCTACAATAAAATGTTTGTGGTTTCTTGAACAAGTCCTGCTAACTTATCTCCATGCCCTGGCCCATGGTGATACCTCTTTCAGGAATACCATTTTTCTCTCTTGCCTTGCATTTCCTCACTGAAGTGATTCCTAGCTGTCTTTCCAGATGCAAATCAGCTGCCCCGTCCTCTAGGAAATATTCCCAGATCATTTTAATCTCAGTTGCCTCTGCCAGAAGCACCCTTATACTCTGTCCTATCATAGAACTTATTATACCATTTCTTCCTTGAATGTTCTAAGGAAAATTATTAAAGTATACACTACTGGCACATAGTTTTTATCACAAAGACCCTACAGCATAGTGTTTGGCCCAGACATCTGGGCATTATAGAGAATAATAGGAAACTCTTAAACACAAACATGAAGACAGCTTTATTTAAGAACTGTATGCTCAGGGCAAGCATACAGCAAAACTGGAACTGTCTCTTCTGCATAACCAGGATGTGAATCAGCTGCATGTCCTGATGTTCTTTAACTACATTATCCATTCACTGCCCCACACCTTGTGCTAGCCCCTTAGTTAGACCACTGCACCCCACGTCAGTCTCCCTACAACTCTCAATTATGCCCCTACACAAAAGTGACTTTCCTGTGGGTGAGGTCATTGCCATATATAGTACAAGGACTTTATGCTTCTTAGGAGCTTCTGGGTCAGTTGAGAACATGCAGTCATCATAATCTTGATTCTAACTATAGCCATTCTCTGCCTCTGCTTGGCCAGACATCACCAGAAATCACTTCCACCACACAGCACTGACCAATCTCACTTTACCATTTAAGCTCAGAACATAACATAACTTGATATATGCATTCAATATCCATTTGACTTCTGCCCATCTTTTTGGCTTCAATACCTTTCATTTGCTAACCAGAGTAGTAGTCAGTAAATGCTGAATGAATGAATGAGTCTTTTGGCTACACAAGGTTGGGGGTAGGCTTTCTATCTTTGAGCTAAAAAAAATAGGAATAAAAAGTAGATTTGGATGCATAATTGACATCAGTTCACAGCACTGAGGACCTGCAGTGCCTCTACGACTCCCACATCAGCAAAAGAGCCTAACCATATGCCTAGAGATGCAACACCAGGGAAGGCTGACATTTCCCAGGTAACCATTGCATAATCTCCCTGAATAATAACCACTTTACCTACTGTGAACTTTAATCACGAGTTAAAGAAAAACCTACATTTAGAGTTATCCAATAATGGAAGGGCCCATTTCCTGCTGTGTGTTGATATGGAAGGTGGATGATTGATTGCTCAGAAGGATGGAAAAGGAAACTCTTGTACTGAGGAAAAGATTAAACTCAAAAATTGTATGACCCTGTAATCGTGTCATCCGGTAATAATAGGATATATTTCTGGATAATCTTATAACCACTGCATACTCACAGGACTCTAAATAGGAAGCAAAAAGTAAAATTTTCAGACTTTTGGCTTGATTTAATGCTGACATCACATGACTTCAACATTCAGGGCAAAGGAGAAGGAGTGGAGTGCAAGGAGGCTTTATAACAATTTCATTAAATAGTTCAAAAGATTTTCTTGAGCATTAATCAATTGTTTCAAGACAATAATTTGATGACTTAAGAGTAAGTAAATCAGAAGCATATGGATTACATTTTCCTTGAAGTACACTTGAGTTCCAAAGTAGAGAAAAAGGCATTTGGCAAAATCCATTCTGCCTTTGCCAAACCAAAAGTGTTTGAAAAATAATTTGAGAGGTTTTGCCAAACCCCAAATGCCACTGTGTTCTTCCATCCCATCAAGTTCTCCAAAAGTACAAAACTAATACATCTACTCAGCATTCCAAATTTGGTGGGAAACCAAACTGCTTCATTTATAGCCTCCAAAGAGATTCCTTAACATTTTGAGGAAAAAAATAATTTGATTGAATGATCTTTTACTTTCCATTTCTGCTCTGATCTCCAAAATCTCATCTCAGATTAAAAAAAAAAATGTTCACTAGGTGTGCTGTGAAATTATTTTGAGTCTTTAGAAGAAAAAATTTTGAGCAGAAAATTTACTTTTAAATAAACTCTGAAAATGTAGTAATGTCTTCATATTGGAATATTGTGTGCATGTGTGTTTCCTTCTATATATTTTCATAGTACTGACAACCTAAACAATCAGTTTTTATTTAAATCACCTGTGAGCCAGAATTAAATTTATGGGGCACCTGGGTGGCTCAGTTGGTTAACATCCAACTCTTGGTTTCAGCTCAGATCATGATTTCACAGTTTGTGACTTTGAGCCCCATGTCAGGTTCTGTGCTGACAGCATGGAGCCTGCTTGGAATTCCCTCTCTCTCTCTCTCCCTCTCTCTCTCTCTCTCTCTCATTCTTTGTCTCTCTCTGTCTCTCAAAAATAAATAAACATTAAAAAAATTTTTAATTGAATTTTCAACTAGAATTGCCAATAGGCGATCCTCGGGGGCCTAAATCAGGTCACAATTGAACCAGTAAACAAAACCTTTGTGCCATCCACAGCATGGTTTGGAATGTGGGTGGCAGAGACAAGTCTTTTCCTCCTGCAAAAATGACTCCTTATTTTCAACAGTAACCTCAGCTATGTTGAATTTCCTCCATGCAAGGGGTGCTTTTTTCTGGAAGATTGCCAGTAAATGTTTGTCTAATATACTTTGCATTTGCAAAATGGCATTCTCCTACCTAACAGCTAGGAATCAATGCAGCACATCTGAGAGGCACACAGGGCTTTCAGTTCCCAGTGAAACTATTCACAGGCTTTTTATTCTAAGACTGAAGCATGTGATTTTCTTCTTTTTTTTGTTTTCTTGGATTTTATTTTTAATTGCAAATAAAATTCTTGAAATTTTTATGGGTACTTCATATGATCTTTCTCAAATATTTACCATTTATGGAAATTCAGATGAAAAACCTTAGAGACATTTTGATTATTCATAAATATATAGTTTTGAATCATTTTTGGTTGAAATAATTTATTTCCCACAGAATATAAAATGTTTAAAACACATTTTACTCAATAAAGATCATATTTCTATTTTCTTTAAACTCAGCTATTTAATGAATGTTCTTCACCTTGGGCTTATCCTTTGAAGCTCTCCAGGAATGACTTGCTTGTTAGGGGTTAGCTTGCTATAAGAAGAGGTCTTGAGTTAAGAATAGATCCATGCATGTAGTATAATCTCATATTGCAAGAACTAGCCTTGCTGAAATGTGAACCCAAAGGCATTTGTTTCTGTTCCACAGATGCTCTTATGGAGTAGAAAAGAGGGATCAGCAACAAGGCCCTGGGATGCTGTCTTACAGGGATCATCTGATACAGAGTTCCAGCCTAAGATAGCGAAGCAGAAAGACCCTGAATTCACCTTCTCCACTGACATACCAAATCTATACCTATTTATAGAGTATAGATTCTGTAGAAGAAGAATTGAGGCCTGAGTGAAGAAGAATTGAGACCTAACTGAACAGATTCTGCACAACAAAAGAGGGACCACATAGAGAACAACAAGAGAAACAGAGACATGGTAAGGAAGGGAAACCCTACCCCTACACTAGGAATGCAGCTGAGAGGGATAATACTGAAGGACCAGGAACAAATTTGTCTGCCTTGGGGCACAGAAAAAAAAAAGCTGTGGTTTACAATGGCAGCTAGACTATAAAAGAAATAGCCCTTGAACAGAGCCAAACAACGGGGGAGCTGCTGGAACTCTCTAGGTCAAGGGGCTGGAGAACATCATAGTTTATCTTTCCCCTCAACCTTGATGTGCAGGCCAAAGCAAGTTTCAGGCATCCTAGTGGGCCCTGGGCCCTTAGCCCAGACCAGTCAAAGCCTTCCCACCAAAGCAGCCTCAGTATGACACACACTGGGACATCCCTGGTCAGCTCTTACTACAGCTAGGCATCTTGCCAAGGTGACACAGGTGCAAATCATCCCAGAACACTCCAGGCTCACACTGCTTTGACTCTATCCACCCCACCATGGTACCCACTGCACATAGTGCCCCAAAAACCCCAGGCCCTCATCCCCCCTCCAGCCACCCTGTTAGAGCACCCCCTATATAGAAAGCCCAGAGACCTCCAGCTTGTGTCGCTGTGGATTCCAGCTGCCTTGGGCTCCAGCTGCCTCAGTTCAGTGCCTTGCTGACTACTGGCAAGTAGGCTCAGTTCCTTGCCATATGGACCTTTCTGCAAGGCTGTTTGAATATCTTCATGGCTCAAGAACTGGTGATCCAAGAGAGAGAACAAGAAGAAGGCCACAATTTCTATTATGACATAGTCTTAAAACTCACACAACATCATTTCCACCATACTTTATTCATGAGAAGCAAATGACTAAGCATAGCCCACACCCAAGATAAGGGAAATTAAGTTCTACCTTTTACATGGAGTAGTGTTAGATAATTTATTGACATATTTTTAAACTACCACATCAGAAGATCCATTTTTATCCTCTTGTTTGCCTGCCTTAAAGTCCTTGACATCACATGGTACCTGAAAAGGATTCACAGCAATCCAAACATGAAGTCCAGTAAAGTTGTATTCCAAATTGGGGGAAACTCTGGTACCTTCCTGGCTACTGGGATGGTTATCTCTACTCCTCCAGGCTGTGTAGAACCACTGTTGGATATCAGACTGAAAAAACTGGACCATCCACAGCATCATCTCATTGTCCCAGGTTTCTACATAGCTACCATCAGCAAAAATGACTTGGTCACAACTCCATTGCCTCCACACTAATTATGATTCAACAGGCTCCTCACAGTTTCTCCATCCTCTTTTTCCCTCATACAATCTTTTTCCTCCAAAGACCCAGTGTGCTCATGCTCAGATTCCTCAGATTCCAAAGATGCCCTCTGTTCTCCCCTGGAACCCTCAGCCTCTATCTAATTTTTAAGTTCCTGAGATTTCTAGGAGAAAATAAGTTTCATTTTCCATACTAAAGAGTGTATGGAGTCCCACAAAAGTAACATATCTCAGGAGTTAAAAGGGGGGTTGGGAATTTTACACTTAGCTGAACTAGGTAATAATTTGTTCTTTGGGGGAAAAATGATAAGTCTTTTGTTTAAATCATAGGTGGCTGGGATTGTTAACTTGTGTTTTTTGGAAAATTCCACATAGACAAGAGAGAAAGAAAAGGATCAAACAGTAAGATGAGAACCTAAAATGTTTTCAGCCAGGCAGGGGTTAAATTAAAAATTCCATGGTTTCAGAGACTCTTTTGTGAGCCATGAATTGATTACAGACATCCCCTTATTGCAGTGATACATCTTTAGTACTTGCATTAAAATTATACTGGGTAGCTTCAGCCTACCAGTTTTTGGAATTATTTTTATAGCTGTTACCCAAAAACTTAAGTCACAAGATTAATTTGGGGCTGAGAAAGAATTTAAGAATCATCTGTTTTAATTACTTTATTTTAAAGATGATATCAACTACACTGGATATTAAGCTGCTGCTATTTGCTATGCACATTAATTCATGACTCTATGGTGTGCATATACTTTATATTGTGGTTAACATGTAGAATAATCAATTGTCCTGGCTTGCCCAGGACTGAGGGATCTCCTAAGTTATGGGACTTTCAGTATTAAACCCAGATCATTAGGGGAAAAACAAGATGATTTAGTCAATAAATACTAACATATTGTATTTGTTATCAATTGCTGTGTAAAAATTATACCAAAATATAGTGGCTTAAAACAACAGGTATTTATCTCTCACAGTTTCTAAGGGTTAGGAATTCAGGAGCAGGTGGTTCTGGCTCAGGGTTTCTCAGATATTGCTGTCAAGCTTATGGCCAGTGCTGCAGCCATCCGAAGGTTCAGCTGGAACTTAAAAAGTCATTTTGAAAATGGTTCACTAGTATGAGGCCTCAGTTCCTCACTACATGGACCTCTTTTCATGATGTGGTACCAGCTTTCTCCCAGCACAAATGAGCCAAAAGAAAGAAGCAGAAACCACAATATTGGAGTTTGCTTCTTTGTTTTTTATGACCTGACCATGTTAAGTGACATACCATCACCTATCATATATTCTATTGATTACACTGACCAATCCTGACACAATACAGAAGGAAACAGCAATAGTGGTAAGTCAAGTGATGTCAGAGCCCAAGAAAAGTAAGGAAGGTGTCTGTACAGGAGGAGTGTGTTGTCAGAGAAAGAATACAGGTTACATACAGAAGAAACTGAGGAATTAAGTAAACATATTTAGTATAATGGGAGCCAGGATTCCCAGTGTTGTAAAAGGAAGTTATAAATCTGGAAAAGAAGAACCATCTAACTTTAGGTGCTAGATTGAAAATATCACTATGAAATCATGGGATTTTCTTTTGCTTTGTTGTTTAATATTTTAATGTTTATTTGGGGGAGAGAGAGAGAGAGCAAGTGGAAGTGGGGGAGAAGCAGAGAGAGAGGAAGACACAGAATGTAAAGCAGGCTTCAGACTCTGAGCTGTCAGCACAGAGCCCAACGTCGGGTTCAACCCCATGAACCTGTGAGATCATGACCTAAGCTGAAGTCAAACTTTAACCAACTGAGTTATCCAGGTGCCCTGAAATCATGATTTTCAATAATATAAATATATGCATAAATAAATGTAGATATAAGTGAAATTTTTATAAACTCCTTAGATCCATCCAATGAGAGGGTATGGGAACAGCAGTACCCAGTGACAATGAACACAATTTGCATAAATGATTCCACACCAGCATAATGATCAAAATATCATAAACACCATTCACCATTAAAATGAAACAGGACAGAGAAATGAATAACTCCAGGGCTATAGCAAGGAAAGTATAAGATGAGCTTGGAATATCTTGTGCCAGAAAGTAAGGAACCACTCAAAGGGTGACATGGAATGTGACAAAAAATTCAGATAAAGAAACTTAAATTGGCTAAATATGCGCCAATTTTCGCACCAAAATAAATAATGATAGTAGTAAGATTTAACCCATAACAGAATATAAAACCTATACTGACTGGCATACATGCATACATAGATACATGGAAATTTTGTTGAGAAACAATATATTACATTAGCTCAAAATACCTCTCCAAAAATGTCTTCTTAATTACAAGGTGGAGGGAAAGAAGTAACTTTATAGTAGAGAAGCCTGGCCAACACTACCTTGGTTAAGTAATGAGCACTAACATCACCAATAATGGGACAAATTAAAATCATGTGTCATCTGATGAAACACAAATATAAGAATTCAATATTGTTTCTGTGATATTCCTGTCAATCTTAATCTAATCTTAATCATGAAAAACATCTCACATATCCAGAATGGAGGATATTATACTAACCCCTCCTCACCCTCCCAAAATAACTGACCCATAAATGTCTAAAATTACCAAGATCATGGAAATCAAGGATAGACTGAAAAACTGTTCCAGGTTGAAAGTGACTAAAGAGCCATGATGACTAAATGAAACCTGCGATTCTGGACTAGACCATATTCTGTAAAGAATGCTATTGATTAATCAGTGAAACTTCAATGGGTCCTGAGGATTAGATAGTAATCTGAATTAATTTTCTAGTTCTCTGTAATGTGTTACATTGGAAAATGCCTTTGCTTTTTTTGAAATACACAATAAAGTGTTGGGTGGTCATGAGGCACTCTATCAACAACTTACTCTTGAGTGGCTCAGTACATACAAGTTCCTTATATTGTTCTCAAAATATTTCCATGAATTATCTTTCAAAAGTTAAACATTTCTACCAAATATTGTTTCATCTCTATCATCACTGATTTCTTTAGCATCAGGCTGACACATTGTATCAATGTTTGATATTCTCAGGATGTTGGGAGGTACACTTATTTATTCCTTCATCTGTTAAACAATTATTGATATCCTCTTGTGTCCCAAGTAATTTGATGGGCACTGAAAATTTAACTGTGGACAAGATCTAGCGTAGAGATCTAATGAGCTTTAGACTAATGGGAGACAGACAAACAGGTAATCATCATATTTAATGTGGCATGTGCTATGTTTGAGGAAATACCAGATAGTATGGAAGAACAGAGGAGAGGCATCTTAGCATGTGCTCAGGGAATACTTTCTAAAGTGAGGTATGTCAAAGCTGAGACCTGAAGGAAAATTTGGAATTACTCAGGAGGAAAACTTCAGCAGGTGTGTTCAGGTGGAGGAAAACATGCAGAGAGGAGCTGGAGAGGAAAGCAGGAGCATGGCCTCTTGTAGTTACTGCAGGTAGCTGAGAATATGTAAAAGGAAGTATCAGGCCATGAGCCCAGGGAGCGGGAGCCTAGAGGTTGATGTTTCAGAGACATCTAAAGCACATCAGCACTTGCTACACCTCTGTATTATCAGGTAATACTACCAGCTCCAGCCATCTAGTCACAGAGCTTGGTGCACCCACATGTCTACCCATATACCTTCCAAGGAAGTGGCTCTGAGGAAAGCATGGTTTAGCCGGTTCAGGACTGTTGATATTAGCAAAGAGAAGCACATAATTTGCAACAACTCCCTTGACAATGTTAAGTTTCTTAGCCAAGTTTAGACAAGTGTTTGTTGAAAAGAGTTATTGGCATACTTGTTTGCGTATAATATTTCATCCTTGGATAGAACTATATTTACAAATGATGTCTGGCAGAATAGAATTGGATATTTTTTACTTTCCCTAAAATACTTACTCTATTCTAAACAGCCCATCACAGTGCATTTCTCCTTGGCAACCTTGTGATTCCCGAAATACACACATCTAATTACCCCAGTGGTTGCTATTGCACTGTGGTCTGTTTTCACTTTGGGTGGCAGGCCTTAGTTCCCTGCTGCTCTCCCAACAAGACATTCACTAATTCCAGAACTCCTGGGCAAGGAATTCTTCCAGATTAACCATGAGCTCTATTTTTAGTGTAAAAGATGCTTGCTTAATAGAAAGATTACTTCATCTACTTACAGTCGTTAGTAATGAGAAAGAGACAATACTTGGTGAATTGATACCTCCATCTGGTTAGGGAATGGTTATTCTCTGTGACAGATTGGCTACTGTCAACCATAAAAACTGTGTGAAATAAGGCCCAGACCATCTGTGCATGAAGCCATTTTTGAGTGGTTAGTGTAGACCCCTCCCTGGATAGCACTGAGAAGTGAGCACCTGACATCTTGTGGTGCATCCATCCAGCAGTTGTGTCCAGTTGCTTAATGCATCAAGTCCAGATTATAAACAGAGTGTCTTGGATTTCTTGCAGTTCAGTTTAAAACACATCAATAGTTTGTTTTTGGCCTCCCCTCATTGCTTTTTTTTTTTTTTTAAACTTTATAGTTTATTGTCAGGTTGGTTTCCATATAACACCCAGTGCTCTTCCCCACAAGTGACCTCCACCAAGACCATCACCCCG
>CM053575.1:76151982-76170473 GCA_028646485.1 Cryptoprocta ferox
GAGGTTGTCTTCTTTCTGGCGTCTGTTTCTTCTTTCCCCCACTTGCAAATCCAAGTTTTATCCCTTCAGTCCTTCTCAGTTCAATCCATTTGGGCGTGCTCGGATTACAGAGCTCCCTGCTCTTCCGCCATCTTGTCCTCCTCCCCCCTCATTGCTTTTTAAGCCATATAGTGTTACTTAAGTTTTTAAGAATAAAAGTACAGAATATAAAGCAATTAATAATGGCTACTCTTTATTGATTTTTATAGGTGATTACATCATTTATAATCTTCCTAACAAGTCTGAAAAAATAGTTATTATCCTTATTTTATAACCAAGGAAATATAAGCTCAGAGAAGTTATGTAGCTAGTCTAAAACCACACAGCTAGTAGTGTGATTACAAGCTGTGATTTAAATTCAGGGCTGCCTAGCTTTAGACTCATTTCATTTCCTCTCAAAGATACTTACCATTTGGTAGCTCTCTCCATTGCTTATTAAATATGTTTTTAATCAAATATTATTGAGCATTTACTACATGATGGTCTCTAGTCTAAAATACAAAGAAATTTCAAATATAATTGCTATGCTCAATGACCACCAACTAAACAAGGATGATAGACATGAAAACAACCAATGAAAGAATATAAAATCTGATGAAGTCTGTAAAACTTGTGCATATTACCAGAGACAGTCAGAAATGAGAGAGTTCTATTCTAAGGGAAGTGACCAGAGGTTTCTAAGAGAGAGCGTTTGAGGTGTATCTTAACTATTGTATAATGGAAGGAAAATGGAAGGAAATGGTAATGGAAGGAAATGGAAGGAAATCCTGGTAGAGGCATGAGTAAATGTGCAGAGGCAGAAAAAAGCAAAAGTTTTCTATATAGGAAACAGCAATTCCATTCAAGAAACAACAACCATTAACGTGGTTGGAATATAGAAGATTCCTTATCTGGCACTGTCCTGGCTCACTTACTACCTATCAGCTTCTCCATTTCTTTCATAGATGCACTGTAATGGTCAGCACTGTTTCTGCCTGTAGACCCATAGCTTCTGATAAGCCTGAAAAATGTGAATGAGTTGAGAAACCAACATTATGGACCATAAATGAATAACATAAGAAATGGAGGTAAAAAAACTACTGTCAGATCCCTTTCTTGGTCTTCTTCTAGTCTTTAGGGTCTCTATCAGGAAGATGAACCATGAAAAAGGTTTTTGAAATCATGCTAAAAGGTCTTGTATGAATTCATGCTACCTGATCCCAAGTAAGCCCTTATTCACATTTCATGATGCTGTCAGCCATCACTCACCCACTCCCAGTCATATCTCCACAACTACTAAAGCAAAGCATTCCCATGAGCATAAAGTGTCATCCTCAGGAGATGTTCACATGAACCTCTTTGACTTCTTGTTGTTCCACATCAAAACTCCTCTGTAGTCACACTCTTCTACCCAAAATAAATTCCTTTTATTCTCACATGATATTTTCCTTCCCTCCTATCTTAGAGATATCATAGTCATTGTTCCCAGAACTCACCACTTTCATTATCATCTCCATTTCTTCCTAGCTCTTCTGGGCCCTTGTTCTTTTAACTGTTCTGATTCTTTGATTTCCAATCTCTTTCTTTCTACTTCCTCTCTGTCTACAAACATGCTTAGATCTAATTTTTAATTTTTAATTAATTATAATACTTCCCTTTACCCTGTTATTCATCCCATCAGCCATTGTTTCACCATCCTCTCTGCCAAAAATCTAGAAGTAAAACTTTTAGACCAAAACTTTGGTCTAAGCCAAATTTTTCCCCTTCCTCTCTCCTACTCACTCCTTAAAGCCCTTATAATTTGGTTTACATTCCTCCCTCACTTCACTGATCTTGAAATTCTCTAGTGGCAATCGAATCCAGCAGCCTTACCTCGTCATTTTCCTTAACTGCCCTTCTGAAAATCTGGCCGTGCCGAATCAGGTGGGGCTCTTTCATCAGTTATTTATCTTCTAGTTGCAGCAGTGTTTTCTAGTTGCCGAAGACAGAAACCTAGTATCTCTCATTCCCTGTACTCCTGGAACCGCAATTCTCTTGAATCCTTCCATTCTCTCCATTCTCAATGACACTGCAGTTATTCGAAACTCACTATTTCTTGTTTAGATTATTGCAACAGCCTCCTAATTGCACACTGCTTCTTGTCTTAGCCTCTAATAATCCACTATCATAAAGGCTACTGCAATGATCTTTGGAATATACATGTAGAATCATGTCACATCTCTTCTTTGAATCTTTTACAGATACCGCATAGTCTTCAGAAACTCTTGAGCACGGCATATGAGGAACTTCATATTCTGACCTATCACAGTCAGTTCAATCCAGTCTCATTTATATACCTCCTTCCCAACTTCATATACCCTACTCTCTATCTGAAATTGCATTTCTCTGAAAGTGTTATGCTCTCTCATATCTCTAAGCCTTTACAATTCTGTTGTCTGCTTGAATTGTTCTCCTTAATCTCTTTCAACTGAGTGTTTTACACATATTCTCTAATAGTCAATTAAGACAATACCCCCTCTAAAATGTCTAACTTGATCCCTACTCCACTCTGTCCCAGAACCTCAGAGGGGAGGTACCAGGCCTATGTGGCCCCATGGATTTCACTGGATATTTCTATTCATGTAGTCATCACCCTGACTTTTGATCATTGGTAAAGACTGGCAGTTAATGGGATGAATAACTGGTAAGAATGCCAAAAATTAATTTTAAAAGAGATTTGGAGAGAATAGTTTTAAATAATGTACTGTAACTGGTACTAGATGAAAAAAATAAAGTATTTCATCTACCCAATCCAAGCTCTCTTACAGATGTGGCAGGGCAGAGAAGAGTTTATCCATACCCATGATTATATTCTCAGGTGGAGCAAAGAAGGTTAAAAGACCTAATCCAATATCTAGACTCTACTGTGAAATGAGTACATTTTTCAAGTAATGTAATAGATCATCCTATCTGGATTATTTTGATCTATGCTTTTTGTTATTATACTTTATGCCCATTTTTAAAGTGCTGAAATTCTTGCAACAGATTTTTCCTACAAATTAAGCACCTAACTCATAAGCCCTACTACATAGAAATTATGTTATATGTATGCATATGGTGACTACTTGCTAAAGAAGCTAATGTTGGTACTTTTTATACCAGAAGACAAGTAATGTGGTGAGACCACCTGGGTGTATGATAATCTGTGATATTTTGCATCAAATTCAATGTTTCTTGTGCATATCCCACTTTTGCTAGCATAGTAATGAGCTTACGGAGAGGCTTAATAAATGCTTGGTGTTTGATTTCAGGTACCACCTCAAGCAGGAAATGCATTTTGTCAGCAGATTATACTTGAATGCTAACAAGTAGATGAAATAAAAGTAACTCTGAGGTTTCAAACCTGAGTCACCATGAGAAGGATATTGAAAAAAAATATATCAGATAGGGGAGTGTTTTTCAGGAATGCAAATGATGAGTTATGACTGTAGAAATATTGTATTTTGTGTTACTGATAAGATGTTCAGGTAAAGGTGTCAGAGATATAGAAAATTGTTTTCCTTCTTTTTTTTTAATGTTTACTTCTTTATTTTGAGGGAGAGAGAGAGAGCACGAGCAGAGGAAGGGCAGAGAGAGAGAGAGAGAGAAAATCCTAAGCAGACTCTGCACTACCAGCACATAGCCCGATGTGGGCTAGAACTCATAAAGATGTGAGAGATCATGACCAGAGCTGAAATCAAGAGTCAGATGCGCAACTGACTCATCCACCCAGGAGCCCCATAGAAAACTGTTTTTCTACTCGTTTGGTGTTCATCCAACACCAAACGTGTGGACTTTTCACACCAAGCCAACTCTCCATTTCTTTGTAGACACCAACTGGGTGTCATAACTTACTTTATTCTGAAATTAACTAGCTGGAATTAGTGCAGACCCCACAGCTTAAGGGTTCAGTACCACAAGACTGCTCCCTACTTGAAATGAAAATCCCAAGTACTGGTTCCACCAGGTTATCCACATTTCTGTCTGACTTAGCTACAAATTGGAGGCTCCCATAAATCCCTCTCAGCCTTGATAGTTTATTATAATGATTCACAGAATGAGGGAAACATTACTTATTACCAGTTTATTTACTATTACTCATTTATTATAAAAATACAAATGAACAGCCAGATGAAAAGGTATGTAGGCAAAGTCCAAAAGGAGTCCTGAGTACAAGAGCTTCTGTCCTCATGGAGTTTGGGGTGCACCACCCTCCTAGCATGGGGAAGCTCTCTGAATTATTTTGTTTAGGGCTTTAATGGAAATTTGATTATGTGGGCATGATTGATTAAATCATTGGCTGTTTGAATTAACTCGGGGGGTAGGGCCAAAAGTTCTAAGCTTCTAATCACTTTGTTGGTTCTTTGGCAACCAATCTTCTTCTTTCAACAGTCTCCTCACCAGCATAAACTGATGTATGATTGAAAGGGGATTATTATGAAAAACAAAAGATGTTCCTCTTACCCTTATCATACAGGAAATCTTAAAGGCTTTAGGAGTTCTGTGCCAGGAACTAAGACAAAGACCAACTATATATATTTTTATTATATCACAATATCACAGGTGGCATTTGTAAGAGATGACAAAGTCCTAGGTATAGATGATATTCAGAAAGCAAAAATACAGCGGAAGGATCCAAATTTTTCAAAAGTAGAACATATGTATACGTACATTCTCCGTGAAAAATAATTTTAAACTTTTCAAAAACGTGGATTTTTAAAGAATAATATAAAACTGTATCCAAAAAAGTCTGTGTACAGAAGATATTCCCAAATTAGAAAAGGTGGATTGTTGAAAACCTCAAGTATGAGGAAGACAAAAATGGATGGAAAACAGAGTTAAAGAAACTGAAATCACAACTGATTCTGTTAAGGTGATTTATAAATATACAAATATAATATTTATCCAAATAAATTAACACAGTATATTGGACACAGAAAACACAGAACACAGAAAATAGCAATGACATTTTAGATATGGTCAGTTATGAACAATGGAAACAGGAAATCAGTTTTTTATTTAGTTTTGAGAGAAAGAGAGACAGAGTGTGAGCTGGGAAGGGGCTGAGAGAGAGGGAGACACAGAATCTGAAGCAGGTTCTGGGCTCTGAGCTGTCAGCACAAAGCCCAACACAGGGCTTGAACCTACGAACCATGAGATCATGACCTGAGCCAAAGTCAGATGCTTAACCAACTGAGCCACCTGGGAGGCTCCAGCAAATTAATTTTTAATTATCATCCCGTTGTTACCAGAAAATTTTATAACTTTCCCCCCTACAATGTCAATAAAATGTTTATAAATTCATTGCATTTTGTAACAAATCATACCAGTAAGAATCATTTTTCCTGTTTATGGCTCTCCATGCAAATGTCTATTGCCTATCTAATAACATGGACTTATTGATTACTGCTTCCTCAATATTAGCTTTTCAAAGTAATCTCCTATATAAATAAATCATACTTGGATTACAAGGGATGTGAAATTTCCAAGGCTGTTGAAAGGTGTACTGACATAAAAGTAAAACACTGGAATTTCAATCAGGAAGACTTCTTAGAAAGGATTGTTGCCACACTTATAGGCCTGGTGATAGTCATTGATCAATCATGATTAATGAATAAGAATGGTGATATTTAACAGACTGAACTAAACTCTTCTATAAAACTATAAAAATGAGAACTATAAAATTAGAACTAGAAAAATGCTCATGTGTCAAAACTTGAATTTTGATTTTGGATTTACATCAATAGATACAGTACTGTAAATTCTTAAGAAAATACACTTTCAAAGACCATATTGGTTTTAATGTATCTCAGTTTTATCACATAGTCAGAAATTCCAGTTGAATCTAGAAATTCATAAACTTTGTTCCAAAATTTGATGCAAATTTTCTCTTCTTGATGAATAGAGTTCTCCTTCAACTCTCAGATTGCCTTGAGAGTAAATTATGCTGTTTGAAAAGATGTATAGTAATTTAGGAATATCTAGAGGATTACAAAATAATCTAAAAGTATGTCTTTTGTTCTTCAAAATCTGCAAATAACTTCTGAAATTGTAACATTATACTCATCAAATAATTCTACATTAGTTCAAAATCCATATTTCTTCAGAAGAGTTATGAAATGAAAACTAAATATAGTTTTTAATTGTTATTTGTTCAAATCTACACGATCAATGTGTGTTTGAATATGCTCACTCTCACAAGTGAATTATTCAGTGTTTTTTTTTTAATGAAGCATATGAAGACATTGTTTTAGGATTGCAAATATAAGAAAACTCAAATCACAGTAACTTAAACAATATGAGTTCATTATTATTCATTATGTCATATAAATGATATATAACAAGATTCCGGAGTTAGTAAATTCTGGGCTTGATAGAATTATCAAGGATTTGAATTCATCCTATTTTAAACTTTCCCATCCTCAGAGCATTGGCTTTGTCCTCAGTCAAGCTCAGACAAAATAGCTGTATTTCCAGGAATAGAAAAGCCTGGTTCTTCCTAAGCGTGTTTTTTTTTTTAAGTGAGGAAAGCATTTAAAAACTGAAATTAAATTTAAAAATAAAATTCTTTTTATATTTTACTGGACAAAATTATATCACATGCCCATCGCTAAGACAAACATTGGCAGGGTACTGGCTTAGGCTAATTAAGATTTATTCCTGAGTCGGGAATAGGATCACCTTCCTTCAACAAAAATCTTGATTTTACTAATAAAAAAAAGTGAAAAAAGGATGTATGTCAACTACAAGTGCCTTGACACATCATTTGAGCCAATTAAGATCTAACAAGTTGAGACTCTCAAAGTAGCTTGATTAATTTCCTTGACATTATTTATAGATGTTCACTGAATGGCTACTTTGTACCATACTCTGCACTAGCCATTGGACCTAACACTAAGACACATTAAAATAAACCAATTCTTATACTCTGATTCAGCTACCTCCAATAACACCATTGACTCCTTATGGTTAAGGAAACATTACAAACGTGATTCCTTCCTTCTTGTATCAGGTGGTAAGCCTCACACAGAAACCACGGTAAAGACTGGGAATACTGCCAAGAAAATTCAAAACAGAGTTTCTCTTCTGTGAAGAAAACAAAAGTAAAAACAAAAAACTCTTAAATATCTTTTTGTTTTTTTGCAATTTTCTTATATGAGGCAAGAGAACTGATTTTTTTAATGTTTTAACCAAAAACTTCCAATTTCTTACCATTAGGTTGTTAGATTGGACTAATTAATGAGGGCTAGCAAATTTTGTAAAACATTTTTTGCCAAAAATCTCAGATAATTCACAGCATTGGTTTAGATGAAGTACACTTGACTGTAGGCTCCATTATATATGCCCTTGGAACAGGGAAGAGAGATATATTATGGTGGGAATCTAGGGAAAGTATATCTTTACTGGCATTTTTCTGCAAGTAGAAGAACATCCAAAAGCTTCTTGCATAGTTGTTTCTTGTAATTAAAAGCACTATCAGTTCTGTAATTTTCATAATTAGACTTGGCATTTTTTTTCTTCTCCTAAGATGTTAGACTCATGGAATCCCTGAGATCATCTGGAAAAACACACTATACCAAAAAAATGACAAAGCTCTTTATCTTAAAAATAAACATATTACATATAAACAATTCTAAAAAGAAAAACACACAAGCTGGCTCCAAGTTTCCCTGAACATCTGACAGTTTAACCGAGAATAAACACTAATAGATAATACATTACAAAAGAATATTACTAGTCAAGAAAATTCACAAGTTATCAACACAGTTCAGAAAATACCATTAAAATGCTATATTCTATACATACAATGGAAATCTATGAAACTCTATAAAAGAACAAGTTCTTTATATCTTTGACATGAAAAGTTCTCTAAAATATATCGCTAAATGAAGAGAGAGGAAAAAAGGATCAGTACAGTGTATATAGTAACTCACTTTTTATGCAAAAAGGAGAAGTAAAAAATAATCATTATCTTTTTCTTATATATGCATAAAGAAACACTGAAAAGAAACCCTGGGTGAGAGCAGAATAGAAAGAGTACAGAAGATGAACAAGAAGGAAAGAGGGACTTTTCGCTATGTAATTTGTTATACTTTGCTGGGGATTGTGCCATGTAAATGTACTATCTATTCAAAAATTAAATTAGAAAATTCTTTGACTTCAGCTTCCACAAAACTGAAGTACATGTATAGTTCTCTATTCCTCCCACTGAGTACAACTAAAAACTCTGGATATTATATGTAAAATAGGAAGATGCTGGAAGATGGAGAAAGGAAGGCACACCAATTATGATAGTGACAATATGAGGACAAGATCACTTCTACACCCACTCAGAGGAAACAAGGCACCTCTTCCCCTCCTTACTGGGGTGTATCAGAGGAGGTCTAATGTAAAGTCAGGACTTTCACTATCAATCACTGGTAACAAGGTCATGTCTCTCTTTACCCAGTAAAAATTATCCAATCTGAATAACAGAGAGAGAAAAAGAATGAAACCAAATGAACAGGGATCTGTGGGAAAATAACAAACATCTAACATATGAGTAATTGAAGTCCCAGAAGAAGAAGTGGAGATAAAATGGCAGAAAAAATATTTGAAGAAATAATAACTTTAAAATTCTAGAATTTTGTAAATGACGTACATTTATAAATTCAGGAACTTCAGTGAACCCCAAGTAGAATAAATGCAAAGAAAACAATATACTTAGACACATCATAGACAAACTGCTAAAAAAATTTTTTTAATTCAAAATTAAAGAGAACAGCATGAAAGTATCTAGAGAAAAAAATTACAGATTTCATTTAGGGGACAGCTGCTAATTTCTCATCAGAAATCATAGAGGCCAAAGAACAGATTATTTAAGTGTTGGAAAAATCCATGCAAACTGTTTTTTGTAGTTAGCTGAGGAAAAACAAATCTTGCATTATCAACATACTATCACCCATACGTAAAACACAATGTTTTTAAATTTCTTTTCACAAGTTTCCAAATCTCACAGTACAGAGGTATAAAAATGAATTCAGTATACTTCTTGGAGCACAGGCAAATTAGTAGAATTTCTCCACATCAATCTCCATTGCTTAGGCTATAGCCTCTAAATAGCATGTGTCCTTGTTATTGTCAATATTAAATATTTACATAAGACCCTAAGAGCTTGCCAGATCACTTCTAGATTTTCTTTACTGAATTCCCCAGCATTGTAAATGCAATAATATGCTAAGCATTCCCTACCTTCAAGTCCTTTCTCTTACCCCTCCTTTCACGTCAGTCTTTGATCTAATTCCTCTATCAAGAAACTGAAGAAGAAACATATTAACTTATTAAGCTTTACCCATTTACTCATTCTATAATTTAATAAATATTTGCAATAATTTCCAGATGGATGGGGAAAACTACAGAGAGCTATTAGAACTAGGAAGTGTGGGGGTGCCTGGGTGGCTCAGTTGGTTAAGATTCCGGCTCTTGATTTCAACTCAGGTCATTATCTCATGGTTCATTGGGCTCTGGGTTGATGGTGCAGAGCCTGCTTGGGATTCTCTCTCTCTCCCTCTCTCTCTCCATCCTCTCTCTCTCTCTCTCAAAATAAATAAATAAACTTTTAAAAAATTTTTAAAAAAGAACTAGGAAGTGTGGTAAGGAATATAGTTTATAAGAGAGACCTCTGCTAGCAGCTCAGATTGAGAGATATTGGCATATGAGTGTAGCTTATGTTATAGGAATGGATAGGATCACACAGAGAGACTGTCTTTATTGAGACCATGGTGGAAATCAACATTTATAAAGACTGGGAAGAAGTGTCCAGATATGTTAGGGAAATTTTTAAGAAGAGTAGTGTGTTAGAAACCAAAGGACAGTGCTTCAAAAGAGAATTTTAAAAAAAAAGGAAACTGCAATTCTGAACATCCTATAATTCCCAGATTGCAATCTCCAAAATACTTAAAAATAAAAATAAAAGTTTCTTGGGTAAATGGCTAACCCCGGGCTCAGACAAGATATGTACAACACGGACCTAGGAAGTTTGTCACACTGGAAAACAAAACAACTACTAATGACTATTAGGGTTGTACCAGGTGGATAAGAGTCCAGTTTGAAGCATTTCCCACTGGCCAAGAATGGAATAATTTGAATGTCAAAAAGAATAATAATTTCAATGGATTAAAACACAGTTTTTAAATCCATATTAAAAACAACCTCAGTGCTCACTTTTGGAGAATGACAGGGAACCAATTAATTATTCTGTACACTGTCAGATAAAAGGAAAGGATCAAGATTCAAGACATTGAAAGAAGAAGACAGATCATCTGCTGAGAGGATGAGGCAGGTGTGATGGAAAAGGAGCCCAGGAAAACTCTAGACAATTTGTAAAATAGGTTTTGAGAACATAGGCAATATGAGAGGAGCTTAGCAGGGAAAAATAGGACAATATATGGGGTTGACTATCTTTATTCTAATAAGGTTTTAGTTATTTTGCTGCATTCAATAGCCTTGTATAGGAGGTGAGCAAACATGTGATGTGATTTTGCAAGGCAGATGTGCCAGAGAAAGGCAAGAAAGTAAAGCTTTCTCAATGGAATAAGCAACTGAAGTTTTCTCCTCTATTTCAACAAACCTCTGATCTTCACTTATCCTTTTTTGACATCTTATCAAGTAGATATCACCCCATTTCAAAGGCTCACACCTCCTGTGATTGATCTCTTCCTTTTATCCTGCTCCAGACCACAGCTCCCTTTATTACTCCTTTGTGTTCATTTGCATCTTCCAGGCAGCTTACTCCTGTGGTACTTTTCTCTGGGTTTATACATGTGCATCATTTTTCTCCATCCCAGGGAAAACAAAAAGACGTCACTCTACTGCTTCCTCTATATACCATCTTTTCTCACCTTTCTTTTATGCCAAGTTTCTCAAATTAATACACGTTACATGTTGCTTCCACTTGCTCACCAATTCTTCTTACAATCTGATTCTGCCCTAATTATTCTATCTGATTATCATCAAATCCAATGGCTTCTTTTCTTTGTCTTACTTCAATTTGGGATGGGCACCCAGCACTTAGTATTGTTGATAGCTCTTTCTCATTTGAGTCCTCTTTGCTTTGAGAACTTGATATAGTGAAAAAAAGTCCCATCTCTGCTACTTAGTAATTTTGTGATTTTGTCAATAAATTAATAATATTAATGATATATAATGAATGCTTACTAAAGACGTCAATAAACAGTTTAGACATTGTATTTCAATTATTTAACAAGTTTATAAGAATAATATTATTATCCTTATTTCACCCCAGTAGTAATAACGTGACTTTTTTCTTTTTTCTTTTTATAATACAAAAAGACTCCTTAGTTAAACACATTTAATCCTCTTCACTCATATCATCATACTAATTCTTCTTCTACATTTTGTATTGTCTCTAGTTTCGTCACTGGTTCTTCCCCTTTATGCTGCCACTAAATATGATTATCCTCTAGAAGTCTGTTCTTGAATCTATTCTAGTGCCTCTATGTCAGTGAAATCAGTGTATCCTGAGGCATTTGTTCTTCCAAGTTTGGTTCCCAGATGAGCAGCATCAACGTTTGCCTTGTTAGAATGGTAAATTACCTGGCCCCAAAATTTGCTGCATCAGAAACCTTGGGGGTGAGGCCCAGCAATCCAGCTTTAACAAGCCTTCCAGGTAATTCCAACACATGTTAAAGTCTGAGAACCATCAGTGGCACAGTAGCACAGACTGCCTACATTAAAATTATTGAGGGTGTTAGTGGAATACATGGATTTCTAGGCCCCATCTTAAACCCACTGAATCAGAATCTCTGAGGTCAAGGTCAGCAATTCCAAGATATAAATCTGTACGGTATACCTTCTCTCTTGGAGAGCTACTAAGAAGACTTCAGTTATAATTTCTGGACAAGAGGAGCCTAAACCTGTACCTACAGACTTTATTTTCAATTTCCTAGCAGACATATCCACAAAAAATTTTGTTAGCATTTTAAAGTCATATACTCTACTACTATGCTCATTACTCCTCTCTTACCTCCCTCAAATGACTTCAGACATTATTTCTGCTCCCAATCATTCTAGCCTGAATTCCTTTAACCAACAGTTGTATTTGTCAAATACAACTCCCTGGCTCACAAATTCAATTCTTCTATGAAGTTTTGCTTAATAACTTTCTAACATACCTTCTGCTTTTAAAGAATACTGTTATTACTCTATTTCTTGGCTAGAAATTGCATCATACTTTCTTTCAAGAATATTTTCTGGGAAGATTATAAATATAATGCTAAGATTTTGAGTCAACTGGACCCAGTTGGACTTGGGTAGAAACTATGAATTGTTGAATCTAGGACTGAAACCCAGGTCTAGCTTTCAAATCTCAGTTTTCTTTTCAGTAATACATGCCCTGCTAAATGTTAGATTTGAGAATAATTGCATTTGACTCATTATTTGATGTAGAGCAGAATCTGTTATAAAGTAAATCTATCTTGGACCCTATCCATCCGTGGAGATTTAGTAATGCACTATCAACTAAATCTCAGACTATTCTTCCACGAGAAATGTTAGCATATATCATTAGTGGCCAGAGCATTCTTAAATCTGGATATAGTACTGCATGGTGATTAAAGTATAAAATGAGTAAATCACTGCATAACAGTTTTGGAGGTGATGGAAAGAAAAAAAGCTTCCTAAAGATATAAGAAAACTTATTCTTATGGAGAGTTCTTCAGCATTCATGATGTCACTGTAGTATTACCACAAATGCATTTCCTACTTCGGGGCAGATTTCCTTGAATTATCTCTCTCACTACTGTTATTATAATACTTACATTCCATGTTTGTTAGAGTCACAAATGTCAGAGATGGGGGCACCTAGGTGACTCAGTCAGTTAAGCATCCAACTCTTAATTTTGGCTCAGGTCATGATCTCGGGGTTTGTGGGTTTGAGCTCTATGTTGGGCTTTGCACTGACAGTGTGGAGCTTGCTTCAGATTCTCTGTCTCCTCTTCTCTCTCTCTCTCTCTCTCTCTGACCTGCTTTCAAAATAAATAAACATTTTTTTTTAATGTCAGAGTTAAACAGTACCTTGGAGATCATTTATTTTCTACTCCACATTGCAGCGATGAAGAAAACTTAGAGTAAGAAAGGTAAAAGGACTTGCCCAAAATTATGCAGCTGGCTAGTGACAGAGCTGAAATTATAAAAAAAAAACCTAAGTCAGCCTTCTGCTTTAATGATCTTCCTTTGCGAGCAGGCAGGAAACATGACAAACATAGAGGCCAGAGACGCATGATAGAGAGGGCAGCAGGAAAAGCTGTGAGGCAGAGTGAAGGACTGGATAATTAGAGCAAGGAAGAAAGGAAATGGTGTTGCTTAGGTCATCAAGTATTAGAATAGAATTTGAAGAAGAGCAATTCCTAAATCTTCAAAAGCTCTGCAGTCAATTTCACAAAGTAAATAGATAAGACTACAAATCTCAATCACATGCCTTTTTCAAATTGAAAAGCATTATATGCAATATCTAAACTTCACTCTTAAATGCCAAGACATCTCCTCATAGCATGTAACTGTGCATATTTGGCAGCAGTGATAACTACCATCTACCCTCATCTCTGTACTGTGACCAACACACCAAAATTAGATTAATAATTTGACCTTCTACAGATGGCCTCAAAGGGGCTATTACAGGTAGTCCAGGAAATAATGTATTTCATTGAAAGGTTATAATTATAGTGTTCCTTATAAATAATATGTACATTTTAAAGCCCAAAATTATGCCTAGAGTAACACAATTGTTAGATACTTTATTTTCCCCATATGTACACAGATTAGGTTTTCCAATGCTCTTCACATTCCCAAATTAGATCTCAATGGCAACTGACTATATCTTTCTCTCTCTGCTTTCTATTAACACCTTCAGTACACAGAAATATACAGGAGACTATTCACTACCTGTCCCTCTCCAACTACTGTAAATAGCAAACAAGATTCAGATGGTCAGTATCTGCATATTCAATGTCTCACGCACGCGCGTGCAGACACACACACATTCACACACACACACGTTTGCCAATGAACATACCGCCAAGACTCCTTAAAACCAAAAATCTTTTAAGAGACTGTATGGTTCAATAATAACAACCCTGGACACTTTTAGAAGGCAAGTGTTTTCAGTGATATTACTATGCATCCTCTGCCATACATGCTGTATAATGGTAAACCTAGGAACCAACATTAAGGTCACCATATCTCTTTCCACAGTGCATTGCAGAATGCCTGGGAACTAATAATTTCCTTGTGAGTACTGCAGGGAACATTGTGAGGAAAAGTTCAAAGGCAGGAAATTTGAAGAAATATCCAATTTCTTTCTGATCTACAACCAACTACAATTCACCTTCAATTTTGCTATTGAAGTTGGCTGTTTAAAATACAGATTCAATTAACTATGTTTTTTCCATGCTCAAAAACTTTCAATAACTCTTCACTACTTACATGGTAAAGTTCTACTTCCTGACACATCATTTTAGGTCCTTCTAGCCTACTCTGGGTACTTGTCTCAGCAAATCCCTGCCAACTTCCTCACCACACTCACTGTTCTCCCCTGCTGCCAGCACTCACCCACTCCTTTACTCTGCCCACACCTCACACACACTCTCTCCCTTCCTTCCCATTTTCACTTGTGAGGTTGGTAGTTTAAATTCTTCTTCTTTTATGAAACTATCCCACAAGTCTCATCTTTATATGTATTTCCACTACTTTTTTAAGAGTTTATTTTCTAATATATGCCAATGTGTGCATCTAAGCCTGGGGAGCCCAGGGGGAAATATGCAGACTTGACACCTGTGGGCTGAGATGTCTATGCACACATATGTGTGTAGATCATAACTCATAGTATGGGATGGTGCCAAGAGTAGAGGAAAAATTAACTTTTTATTTAGCTTGAAGAACTTATTTTAAATATTTAGTCATATGGTACATGGGCTTCTTGACTTGGGCCCCCAAAATGTTAAGGGCAGGCAGGAACAAAGTTTGAAGTTTTGGAAAACTAGTAAGCTCACTGCTTATTCAAGTGTTCAAGCATAGATTAGGCAAACATGAGGCTTGAATTGTTTTTCTTTCTTAAAAAGAAATTAATTCTTTTTCTTTCTTAAAACTTTTAAAAATATAAATTCATAAGGACTTAAAATTTTAATTGAATCAGAACTCTCACACTCCTCTGTAGTCCATACTGAAATACAGCAGCATGAGATCTGGCTCTGGCTCCCACACCCAGGCCCATAGATGTGGTTTGCCCTCATTTTCTTTGCACTTTGGCACTATCCCACACCACATATATGCCCTGTATATATGTGTTCAATATTTAAAATTTCACATAAGCATAAAAAATACTTGTAATTCCATCATCCATATATGTATGTCCATGAACACTTATTTAAATTCTTTTCTCATAGCAAAACATTAGGAACAACTAAATATCTATCAGAGTTCAATAAATGAAGAAAGCTACAGCTACCTAATGGAATATTATATTAAAAATTTACATGTATATTTGATATGGAAAATATGCATATTATATTATTAAATTAAAATGAGGTTAGATATTATATGCATACTATGATCCCATGCTTATAAAATACATATTTAGAATAAAAAATAGTTTCATTATATTGTAAATTAAAAAGCTGGCTAACTAAAATATGTACAGCATTGTCTCATGGTTGTGTTATGGTGTAGTGGTAAAGGCATAGGCTTTGGGATCCATCAGACTTCCTTGGTTCCTCCACTTAATTAGCTATGTGTAACATTGTAGGACTCTCTAAGCTCCAGTTTATTCATTTGTAAAATGAAGATAAACATATTTACCTCATAAAATTTTGTGAATATTTAGGGAGATGATATATGCAGAGTCCTTAGGTAGTACCTGTAACATCAATGCATGATGTTATTGTATGTAGGTATTTTATATATTATTGAAATTCTCTCCCTCTCCTCTCTCTCTCTTTCTCTGTCTCTCATACACACTTACACACACTTACAATACCTGATAATATTGACCAAGAAGTTTAATAAATATTGTCATCTCTGGGCAACGGGATTTCAGGATTATTTTTGCTTAGTTTGTTTTTGCTTAACTATATTTTCTATATTTTATGATAAATGATTCTAATTATTTACAAAAACATATCTTTAAAATCGAAAATAAGTCATTATACACAGATAATATTATGATTATTTAGATGTGCGGTCATGAATGTTTGAACTAAGGCTGTGGCAATGGGAATGGAAAATAAGGGTAAAATGTGAAAGACACATTGCTTAAAAGTCAGTGAGTGTGAAAGAAAGGAACAAGGATGATTCCAAGCACAGTGGAAAAATTGACTTGGGAAAGTGGAGACTTATTTGAGAGTGGTGAAAATACTAGCTTTAGTTATAAATATATTGGCTTCATTGGATGACAGAGAACCAAAAGGAAATGTATACAACATGATTTGGTTGAGCATTAGAGGTGGTGTCACACTGGAGAGACAGACTCACAAACATACAGACATATATACAATTATATATAATATAACATTATATTATGTATATAATTTTTATATATATTTCATAGTGGAGACCCAAGGGGAAAGAAGACACAAGCCTGGAGCCCCAATTTTGAGACTGAGCCCAAATTTATAGGAAGAGAAATCAATGAAGGATAAAGAATAGTAATTCACAAATTGGTAACCCAAAGGGAGAAAAAAGTTCTGTACTCAAATCAAAGGATGAGAGTGGGTTAAAGAAAAATTAGCACTTGGATGTGCAAAATGTTAATTTTTTTCTAATTTTTTTTGTAATCTTCCACTTACCTAAGTAACTGGGAAAGGACAGGGATGAAAAGAACATAAAAGTGCCTTTTAACAGGACATAACTGAGTCTCTTCAGATCAATGTTCTTTCAGACTTTTACTTCTTCCCCCCATCCCTTCTCCATTTGGCATCCATGGTTAGTTTATGTGTAAGAGTGCTGTTTAAATCAAGTCTGAGAAAGTTATACACATCTTTTCCTAACTCTGTATTCAGTGATACCATTTGGTAGCTTAAAGTCAGGTATGGTGTATTTTTTACACGGAGTTGTCACATGCTATTAAGTCAGAACTTTTGGGGGGAGGCCAGAGTTGGTTAAACAATTACTATCACATCACTCTTTACATGCCTAATGGCAGTGAACAACAGGAGCTGGGTTCTCTGATCTCCTCAGAGATATCTCTGGCCTGTCTGGTCACTGGTAGCCTGCTAATAGCCACAGATGTCTATAGTTGGTCAACACAGGACCTGACCTCCTGGCTTAGTCAGAACCCAGGGGTCTTCCTTATTGACTCACTCCTTAACTCACACTAATTAGTAGTAAAAAAATTCCAAAACCAGTTCCGTGATTTTTATTGGACCTCTTCTTGGCTAGTATCCTCCAATGGTTTCTGAGGTGGGTCATTAGGTGCCATGGCCTGCTCCATACATCTTCAGCAGTAGGTCTATGAGCTCTATTCAGCTACTTTTTATCCTCTCCCATAGGCCTGGCAAAAACACATGGGACAACAAAAAGATGTTCAAAATGGCTAACTTAGACTCAATACCTGCCCAGATGCTCCACACTGCCATTTTTACTCTAATGTCACCCTTCCACTTGGTGCAGGTAATATAGTGATGTTCTCTCAGAGTTATGATCCACAAATTGTGCAAAAGACTGTTTGACTTTTCCTCTCCACAGATTTACCTAGCAATTCTCTGCCACAAGACCTTAGCCTAAAGGTGAAGCCATTGCACACATGTTCCTCTTCCCTTCAACTCTCTTCTTCCCATATTCCTTCATCCAGGAGACTCAGGCTTTCTTCCTTAATGAAAGGACTACCTCATATCATCTCTTTAGGTTTTTCTACTCGTGGCATTTAGTAATCTCAACTTTCAATAAAGCCTGGTGCTCAAAACTATTGCCTTTGTAGGGTCCAATAGCAAATGTAATTTGTCAGTCAGAACTGAGAAACTTTTAACATTCTTTTATCATTCCAGTTCTCTTTCCCTTTCTCTTGAAGCACCAAAATTCATTGCTTCAAAAGATGGAGACCCTGGAGCAACAATATTCACAGGTATGGAAAAACATCTAGAAATATTTTTTAATATTGTCTCATTACATAAGCTTTGAAAATGAGCTAATAAACAATTAAACAAATTTCTTTAACATACAATACTTTTAAGGTGGTTAATATGCTCATGTGCCTTATAAATTTCCAAGACAGGGATATAATATGCATCACTTCCCAAACTTATTTGATTAATGAAAAATTTTTAAAGATCACCTTGTGGAGAGGGAAAATTGCAGAGTAAGAAGATCCTAAGCTTACCTTGTTCCATACCCACATCAGTATAAATAACCCAGAAAATGACCTGAAGACAGACACAACAAACTCTACAGCTAAATGTAGAGAAGAG
>CM053575.1:76170973-76203374 GCA_028646485.1 Cryptoprocta ferox
AAAAAAAAAAACTGCAACAAAGAATATTCTATCCAGCAAGGCTACCATTCAGAAGAGAAGGAGAGATAAAGAGTTTCCAAGATGAACAAAATTAAAGGAATTCATGATCAATAAATCAGTCTTCAAGAAATGTTAAGGGAAACTTTTTGATTAGAAAAGGAAGAACATAAGTAGGAGTAAGAAAAGCAGGAAACAAAAAGCAGTAAAATTAAATATAACTATAAAATTAAGTCAAGGAATCTACAAAATAAATGTAATATATGATACTGTATACATAAAACGTGGGAGAGAAGAGGAGTAAAGAATGGGTTCAAACTTAAACGACCATCAACTTAATATAAACTGGTATATGGAGAAGATGTTATATCCAATGAATGGTAACCACAAATTCCAAATTTAAATTATATATAATTTCAAATTATAATAGATATGCAAAAAATAAAGAGAAAGTAATCCAAAAATATTACTAAATAAATAAATATTACTAAAACAAGAGCAAGAGAAGAAAGGAATAGAGAAGAATTATAAAGACAACTATAAAACAAGTAACAAAATAACCATAAGTGCATACTTATCAATAATTACTTTGAAGGTAAATGAACTAAATGCCCCCAATAAAAAGACAAAGAATGACAGAATGGTTAAAAAAAAAAAAAAAAAAGACCTACCAATATGCTACCTACAAGAGACTCATTTCAGACCAAAAGACACATCCAAGTTAAAAGTGGAGGGGTGGAAAATATTTATTAAGCAGTTGGACGTGAAAAGAAAGTCAGGGTAGCTGTACTTATATCAGACAAAATAGACTTTAAAACAAAGACTGTAACAGAGACAAAAAGGAGCACTATATATCATAAAAGGAATAATTGAAGAAAAAGATACAAAAATTATAAATACTTATGCACCCAACATGGAGGAACCCAAATAACAAACATAAAGGAAGCAATCAATAGTAATACAGTAATAATAGGGCATGTTAACACTCCACTTACATCAATGGATAAATCATCCAAACAGAAAAATCAATGAGTAAACAATAGATTTGAATGTCACATTGGACCAAATGGATCTAACAGATATATTCAAAATATTTCATCCAAAAACAGAAGAATACACATTCTTTTCAACTGCACATGAAACATTTTCCAGAATAGATCATATATTAGGCCACAAATCAAGTCTCAACAAATTCAAAAAAGATTGAAGTCATCCCATGCATCTTTTCTGATTACAGTGCTATGACACTAGAAATCAATCACAAGAGAAAAAATCTGGAAAGGACACAAATACATGGAAGCTAAATAACATATCTAACAATGAATGGGTCAACCAAGAAATCAAATAGAAAATTTAAAAATACATGAAAAACAAAATACAACAGTCCCAAATCTTTGGGGTACAGCAAAAGCTTTTCTAAGAGGGACGTTTATGGTAATGCAGGCCTACCTCAAGAAGTAAGAAAAATTTCAAATAAACAACCTAACCTTAAACATAAAAGATTGGGCAAAAACAAACAAGACCCAAAACCAGTAGAAGGAAGGAAATAATAAGATTGGAGCAGAAATAAATGAAATAGAAACAAAAAAAGGTAATAGAATAGATCAGTGAAACTAGGAGTTGGTTCCTTGAAAAGATCAACAATATTAATGAGCTTTTAGCCAGACTCATTATTTAAAAAAAGGGAAAGGACTCAAATAATTTACAAAATGAGGAAGGAAAAATAACGACTGACACCACAGAAATACAAAGGTTTACAAAAGAATATTATGAAAAATTACATGCCAACAAACTAACCAACCTAGAAGAAATGAATAAATTCCGAAAAAACATAAAACCTACTAAAACTGAATCAGGAAGAAATAGAAAATCTGAACAGACTGATAACTCTAAATAAATTGAATCAGTAATTTTAAAAAAATCCCCAAAAATGAAAGTGCAAGACCAGATGGCTTTGCAGGGGAATTCTACCAAACATTTAAAGAAGAGCTAATACCTATTCTTCTCAAACTATTCAAAAAATAAAAGAGTTGGGGCACCTGGCTGGCTCAGTAGGTTGAGTGTCCGGCTTCTGCTCAGGTCATGATCTCGCGGTTCGTGGGTTTGAGCCCCACGTCAGAATCTGTGCTGACAGCTAGCTCAGAGCCTGGAGCCTGTCTTCAGATTCTGTGTCTCCCTCTCTCTCTGACCCTCCCCTGATCACGCTGTCTCTCTCAAAAATAATAAACATTAAAAATTTTTAAAAAATAATAAAAAAGAGCAAGTAAAGCTTCCAAATTATGCTATGAGGCCAGCATTGCCCTGATACCAAAACCAGGTTAAAAATCACAAAAGAGAACTATAGGGCAATCTCTGACAAACATACATGCAAAAATTCTCAAAAAATATTATAAAACTGAATCTAACAATATATTAAATATATTTTTTGAAATATTATTCATCCATGAATAATCCAAGTGGGATTATTCCCAGCATGCAAATGTGGTTCAATATTTGTAAATCAATCAACATGATACATCATATCAATAAGATAAAGGATAAAAAACATATGGCCATTTCAATACATATAGAAAAATAATTTGACAAAGTAAAATATCCATTAATGATAAAAATGCTAAACAAAGTAGGTTTAGAGGAATCATATCTCAATATAATAAAAGCCATATATGAACAATCTATGGTGAACATGATACTCAATGGGGAAAATCCAGGAGTTTTTTCCCCTAAGATCAGAAAGAAGACAAGGATGTCCACTCTCACCACTTTTGTTCAACATAGTACTAGAACTCCTAGTCACAGCAATGAGACAACAAAAAGAAATAAAAGGCTTACAAATCAGTAAGGAAGAAGTTAAACTTTCACTATTTGCAGATGACAAAATACAACACATAGAAAACCCTAAAGACTCCATCATAAAACTACTAGAACTGATAAATGAATTCAGTGAGATTGCAAGGACACAAAATCAATATACAGAAATCTGTTGCGTTTCTATACACCAATAATGCAATAGCAGAAAGAGAAATTAAGAAATCAATACTATTTACAATTGCACTAAAAAGAACAAAATACCTGGGAAAATTTTAATCAAGGGGGTGAAACATTTGTACCCTGAAAACTATAAAACACCGATGAAAGAAATCAAAGATGACACAAACAAATGGGAAGATATTCCATGTTCATAGATTGGGACAATAAATATTGTTAAAATGTCCAAACTACCCAAAGCAACCAATTCAATCCCTATCAAAATATCAATACCATTCTTCACAGTCCTAGAACAAATAATCCTAAAATTGGTATGAAACCACAAAAGACCCCAAATAGCTAAAGCAATCTTGAAAAAGAAGAACAAACTAGAAGTAGCACAATCCCAGATTTCAAGATATGCTACAAAACTCTGGTAAGCAAAACAGTATGATGCTGGCACAGAAATGGACACGTAGGTTAGTCAAACAGTATAGAGAGACCAGTAATAAACTCAGACTTTTATCGTCAATTAATCTTTGATGAAAGAGGCAACAATATGCAATGGGAAAAAGACAGTCTCTTTAGCAAATGGTGCTAAGAAAACTAGACAGATATATTCAACAGAATGACACAAAACCACTTTCTTACACCATGCACAAAAATAAACTCAAAATGGATTAAGAATCTAAATGTGACACTTAAAACCATAAAATCCTAAAGAGATTTCTGACATTGGACTTAGCAACATTTTTCTAGATATGTTTCCTAAACCAAAGGAAACAAAAGCAAAAATAAACTGCTAAGACTATATCAAAACAGAAAGCTTCTGGGGCACCTGGGTGGCTCAGTCAGTTAAGTGTCAACCCTTGATTTCATCTCAGAGCTGTATCTCAGGGTTGTGAGTTTCAGGCCCCGTGTTGGGCTCAGTGCTGAACATGAAGCCTACTTAAAAAAAAAAAAAAAAAAAAGAGTGGCACCTGGGTGACCCAGTTGGTTAAGTGTCTGACTTTGGTTTTGGCTCAGGTCATGATCTCATGCTTCATGGGTTCAAGCCCCACATCGGGCTCTGTCTGACAGTATGGAACCTGCTTGGGATTCTCTCTCTCTTTCTTTCTCTCTCTGCCTCTCTCTCTCTCTCTCTCTCTCTCTCTCTCTCTCTCACTCACTTAAAGATAAATAAAAATTTAAAAAAAATAGAAAGTCTTCTGCAAAGCAAAGGAAACAATCAACAAAAACTAAAAGGCAACCTAATGAATGGGAGAAGATATTTGCAATGACGTATTTGATAAGGGGCTAGTATTCAAAATATGTAAAGAACTTACACAACTCAACCTCAACACTCCAAAAACAAATAATCCAATTAAAAACAAAAGGGCAGAAGACATAAACAAACATTTCTTCAAAGAAGACATACAGATGGCCTAAAGACACATGAAAAGATGCTCAATTATCATCAGGGAAATGCAAATCAAAACCACAATGAGATATCATGTCAGAATGGCTAAATTCAAAAACACACGAAGCAAATGTTGACAAGTATGTGAAGAAAAAGGAACCCTCCTGTGCTGTTAGTAGGAATGCAAACTGGTGCAGTCATATGGATGACAGTATGGAAGTTCCTCCCAAAATTAAAAATAAAATTACCCTATGATACAGTCATTCCACTACTGGGTATTTACCCAAAGAATATGAAAACACTAATTCAAAAAGATATATGCACCCCCATGTTTATTGCAGCATTATTTACAATAGCTAAATTACGGAAGCAGCCCAAGTGTCCATCAGTAAATAAATGGATATAAATGATTTGGTATATATATACAATGAAATATTACTCAGCTATAAAAAAAATGAAATCTTGCCATTTACAACATCATGGATGGAGCTGAAGAGTATAACACTAAGTGAATTAAGTCAGAGAAAGACAAAAATACCATATGATTTCCCTTGTATGTGGATATTAAGAAATGAAAGAAATGAACAAAGGAAGAAAAGAGACAAACCAAAACACAGACTCAACTATAGAGAAAAACCAAAGGTCTCCAGAGGGGAGATGGGTTGGGGGGGAGGGTGAAATAGGTGATGGAGATTAAAGAATACACTTATCTTGATGAGTACTGAGTAATGTACAAAATTGTGAATCACTGTATTGTACACCCAAAACTAATATAACACTGTGTGTTAACTATACTGGAATTAAAATTTTAAAAAAGATTACCTTGTAGAACTAATATTCTATGGAACAAATGTTTGAAGACACTGAGTTACTCAGGAGAACCAAACAAAATCCAGATAGAGAAAAGGGGAGAATTTTATGCTGGGAAAAATAGCTTTTTTTTTTTGGTGGCTTCCATTTGTATCCCTCTTTGTCTCAAAAACTGAAATTATTTAGAAAAGTTAAACTGACAGATCCTCCAAGCATACACATATATGTGTGTTATCTATTACAACGTTAACGGTAGCTTCATTATTGTTTTTTCTGCCATAATGACTTAATAATTTAGTAAATTACTCCTGTGAGCATTAATAGTAACTTCAAAGATTGAATATGCTAATAGAAATTTAAAAGTGCTTAGTTTAATCCTATTGAGTAATTTAAGCAATGGGAAAATCTGAAAGAAGGCAGATCTATAAGGGAATAGACTAAACTCTGGGCCCTATGCTTTATGGATTACCTTCCTGGAGCCAGGATCACTATTTGGCATTTACCTTTTCTGACTTTCTCACTTGCTCATTATTACTGGTATCCATACATTGCTATTAATGGCACGCTTTTATTTTAGTAACTGGAAGTATTCTTTTATGCTACTGGCATTCAAATTTATCTATACAACTCCAAAAATTGCTCGAACATGACAACTCTTGGGCCACATAGATTTGCTGGTTTAGTAGTGTGGTCATGATGTCCCCAAAGCCAAAGTCAGGGTGGTGCTTTCACTTAAATCCCAACTTTACTATTCCACTGTGTCTCCCCGTTACTTCAAGGAGAAGTATCAGAGCCATGGTGCCTCAGACTGACCTGACATTATGCAGCTGCCTGTCACAAAGCCTGTCCCATAGGGTTGTCCTGAATAGACTATTTTGTCTATAGGCCCAACCTCACCCAAAGGGACATTTAAGACAGGATTGCAAAGCTTTCTAGGGACAAAGGGAAACCTTTTAGCATACAGTGCATTCCTTGCACAAAATACTACTTTATTTTTTAAAGAGTCTGCTTACGTGCTTATTATTACTGGTATCCAATACATTCAAAAATGTCAGCAGAGTATCAATAATTATTTATTTCTGATGCATCCTTCGGCCAGCTGAGAAACACTGATCTTTACTGGTAGTTCAGCCACATGATTTTTACACGGGTCACACAAATATGATGTATATACATTATATATAACATCAAAAATTTGTAAATATAATATTTGTCTTTCTCTGACTGACTTATTTCCATAATACACTGTATCTCCATCCACACTATTGCAAATGGCAAGATTTCATTCTTTTTTTATGGTTGAGTAATATTCTATTTTATATATTTATATATATATGTGTGTATATATATATATGTATGTATATATATGCCACTTCTTTATCTATTCATCAGTCTACGGACATTTGTGCCCATTCCATAATTTGGCTATAGTTCATAGTGCTGCTATAAACATTGGGGTGCTTGTGTCTCTTCAAATCAGTATTTTTAATCTTTTGGTTAAATACCCTCGTACTACAATTGCTGGGTCGTCTATAGGGTAGGTCTATTTTAACTTTTTGAGAATCCTCCATACTATTTTCTACGGTGGCTACACAAGTTAGCAGTGTAAGAAAGTTTCCCTATCTCCACAGCCTCACCAACACCTGTTGTTTCCTGTGCTGTTAATTTTAGCCATTCTGACAGGTGTGAGGTGTTATCCTATTGTATTTTTGACTTGTATTTCCCTGATGAGTGATGGTGAGCATCTTTTCATGTGTCTGTTAGCCATCTGTATGTTTTCTTTGGAAAAATGTCTACTCAGGTCTTCTGCCCATTTCTTCACTCAATGATTTGGTTTTGGGTATTGGGTTTGGTAAGTTCTTTATAGATCTTGGATACTAACATTTTATCAGATATGTCATTTTCAAATATCTTCTCCCATTCCTTCAAATGCAACTATTTTGTGAAGAATTCATGAAAAGTTTTTACATGAAGAGGAGACTTATAAAATGATAAAATGAAAAGTGATTTCAATTTTCTTATTTTCACTTGTCGTTAGTTTTGTTGATTGTTTCCTTCACTGTTCAGAAACTTTTTATCTTGGTGAAATCCCAAGACTTCATTTTTGCTTTTGTTTCCCTTTCTTCCAGAGACGTGTTTAGTAAAATGTTGTTGCTATGACTGATGTCAAAGAAGTTGGTACTTGTGTTTTTTAGGATATTGATGGTTTCCTATCTCACAACCATTTTGAGTTTTTTTACATCCATTTTGAGTTTATTTTTCCATATGGTATAAGAAAGTCCTGTTTCCTTCTTTTTTTTTTAAATTTACTTCCAAGTTAGTTAGCATATAGTGCAACAATGATTTCAGGAGTAGATTCCTTAATGTCCCTTACCGATTTAGCCTATCCCCCCTCCCACACTCGTCTAGCAACCTTCTGTTTGTTCTCTATATTTAAGTCTCATGTTTTGTCACTCTTCCTGTTTTTATTTATTTTTGCTTCCTTTCCCTTATGTTCATCTGTTTTGTATCTTAATTTCCTCATGTAAGTGTAGTCATATGATATTTGTCTTCTCTGAATGACTAAGTATGGTCAGCATAATATCCTCTAGTTCCATCCACATAGTTGAAAAAGGCAAGATTGCATTCTTTTTTATTGTAGAGTAACACTCCATTATATATGTATGTGTGTGTCTGTGTCTGTGTGTGTGTATATATGTATATATATATCACGTCTTCTTTATCCATTCATCCGTTGATGAACACCTGTATCCCTTGGATAAATACATAGTAGTGCAATTGCTGGGTCGTAGGGTAGTTCTATTTTTAATTTTTTGAGGAAGCTCCATACTATTTTCCACAGTGTCTGCACCAATTTGCATTCCCACCAGCAGTGCAAAAGAGATCCTCTTTCTCTGCATCCTTGCCAACATCTGTTGTTGCCTGAGTTGTTAATGTTAGCCATTCTGACAGGTGTGAGTTGGTATCTTATTGTGGTTTTGATTTGTATTTTCCTAATGATGAGTGATGTTAAACATTTTTTCATGTGTCGGTTGGCCATCTGGATGTCTTCTTTAGAGAAGTGTCTGTTCATGTCTTTTGCCCATTTCTTCACTGGGTTATTTGTTTTTTGTTCTTTATAGACTTTGGATACTAACCCTTTATCTGATATGTCATTTGCAAATATCTTCCCCCATTCCATCAGTTGCCTTTTAATTTTGCTGATTGTTCCTTTGCAATGCAGAAGATTTTTATCTTGATGAGGTCCCAATAATGCATTTTTGCTTTTGTTTCCCTTGCCTCCAGAGACTTGTTGAATAAGAAGTTGCTGCGGGTGAGATGAAAGAGGTTTTTGCCTGCTTTCTCCTCTAGTATTTTGATGGCTTCCTGTCTTACATTTAGGTCTTTCATCGTTTTTAGTTTACTTTTATGTATGGTGTAGAAACTGGTCTAGGTTCATTCTTCCACATGTCGCTGTCCAGTTTTCCCAGCACGATTTGCTGAAGAGACTGTCTTTATTCCACTGATTCTTTCCTGCTTTGTCAAAGATTAGTTGGCCATATGTTCATGAGTCCATTTCTGGGTTCTCTATTCTGTTCCACTGATCTGAGTGTCTGTTCTTGTGCCAGTACCATACTGTCTTGATGATTACAGCTTTGTAATACAGATTGAAGTCCGGAATTGTGATGCCTCTAGCTTTGGTTTTCTTTTTCAAAATTGCTTTGGCTATTCGGGGTCTTTTCTGGGTCCACACAAATTTTAGGATTTGTATGGATTTGTATGGATTTTAGGATTTGTTCTAGCTCTGGGAAGAAATGCTGGTGTTATTTTGATAGGGATTGCATTGAATATGTAGATTGCTTTGGGTAATATTGACATTTTAACAATATTTGTTCTTCCTATCCATGAGCATGGAATATTTTTTCATTTTTTGTGTCTTCTTCAATTTCTTTCATAAGCTTTATACAGTTTTCAGTGTATAGATTTTTTACCTCTTTGGTTAAGTTTATTACTAGGTATTTTATGGGTTTTGGTGCAATTATAAATGGAATTGATTACTTGATTTCACTTTCTGTTGCTTCATTATTGGTGTATAGGAATGCAACCAATTTCTGTGTATTGATTTTATATCCTGCAACTTTGCTGAATTCATTGGTCAGTTCTAGCAGGTTTTTTTGGTGGACTCTTTTGGGTTTTCCATATAAAGTATCATGTCGTCTGCGAGGAGTGAAAGTTTGACCTCCTCCTGGATGATTTGGATACATTGTATTTCTTTGTGTTGTCTGATTGCTGAGGCTAAGACTTCCAATACTATGTTGAATAATGGTGGTGAGAGTGGACATCCCTGTCTTGTTTCTGACCTTAGGAGGAAAGCTCTCAGTTTTCCCCATTGAGGATGATACTAGTGGTGGGTCTTTCATATATGGCTTTCATGATCTTGAGGTATGATCCTTCTATCCCTACTTTCTTGAGGGTTTTTATCAATAAAACCCTGTGGCTGGGGGTCCAACATGGAGGAGAAGTAGAGGAATCCGAAGATCCCTTGTCTCTCAAACAAAGCACTGTTGAAGCTAAAGGATTTGACCTCCAAGAGTCCAGGAGGTAAAGAGACAGTTGCTTCTAGAGACCCACCAGGACAACCTCACGGGCCATAGGTGCATGATTGCAAACTGAGAGAGATAAAACAAATGGAGCGGAGGGATTCCCTTCTGTGGAGAGACAAAGGGAAGAGAAAGAGAAGCTGGGGAAGCATAAGACTGAATCTGGACAAGAGAAAAACCATGGACTGAGATGGAGAAAGGTCCAATCTGTAACTGATTTTGAATCCCAGCCAAGTCCCAGGGCATGGGAGTTGGCAGAGTGGGACACACCACCTCATGTGCTCCTGTGGCAAATTGAGGATGGCTTGAACAGAGTAATTTAGGACATCTAATCCGTGGAAGAGAGACTGGGATATTGTCATTTTTCTTTCCATCACCAACAACGTGAGGCTTAAGGGATGGGACAGAGGGCCCACAGTGGAGGCAGGACTCGCCTACACCAAATCATGCCCATCCTCACCTGGGAACTGCGTATCTGCTGGAGGGGGATTGACGCTGATGAACCAGACAGCCCCTCCTCCAGACCAGCGCTGTTGCATTGCCTGGTTTAATTCTCAGATAATTCTTATATAGATATATTCTTCCTTCCTTTTCTCCTTCTTATCTCTTCTCTCCTCTAATCTGGTCACTCTGGTTGTTGGTTTGTTTAAGCAGACATATTAATCCATTCTCTTGATACATGTTCCACACCTCTTTCTTTATTCTCCTTCCTCTCTCTCTGAATTAAACTGAATAGTTTCTTTGTCTGGTCAATGTTATTTTCTTTTCTTTTTCCCTGCCTCCTTCTTTATTTTCCTTTCTCTCTCTCTGGCTTAAGGCATATAGTTTCTCTGTCTGGTCAATTTTTATTTTTTCTTTTTCCTCACTCTCGTCATTTCTCTCTTTGTATGAGACAAGGCCTCTTCCATCAACACCACCTCCACCCTGTTGTTTACTTATAGCTGGTTTTTCTGGTTTGTTTTTGTTTTCTTGTTTGTGTATTTGTGTGGTTTTTTTCTGTTTGTTTTTTGTTTGTTTGTTTTCCTTTCCAAAGCTACTTCAATGAACAAATCCATGAAGCAGCGTGAACAATGGTAGGGAGATGGGGTTCTGCCTGACAGGCCAAGGGATCACTGTGGAAACTGGCAGACACATATGTTCCTATAGGAATATAAAGATACACTGATTAGGAATGATCAGACTCAGTCACCATGAATGCCTACTGAACAAAGCCTTAAGGGAATGGAGAATTACTAGACATATCACCAAATGGTGACATGTATACAAATTTAAAAGTCAATGGGATGATAAATGACAGAAAGAGTGAGAGAGAGAGAGAGAGAGAACAGCTCTAGCTAAACTCCTGTTTCTCATGTATGAGAGGGAAGGCAGAAATTAATCCACATGATTTAACCAGTCACCTTTGGGTTAAATTATACAGCCTCTTGTTCTGCTTTAGGACTTTCACTGACTTGACCCCCATATTCTCCAGTCCCCCCACATCTCCAGGGTGCCTCTCTGTATTCACCTTAGGCACTAAATTAAACACTCCTGGCCATCCCTCAGGACCCAGGACCCTCCCCTTTCTGGAACACCACCACAGGCATTTTCACCCGCCTAGAGCAGCACAATTCCAAGAGCTCTCTGAAGAGTGGGACAATTTGTCTGGAGAGCAGAAGCCAAGAAGGTGTTCTAAGCAGGTGGTCTAGCCTCGGAAACAGATCAGAAGAGGGAGAGGATATGACTATGTCTCAGACAAAAAACTTTGAGCAGATAATCTGAACGAGACCCAACTTTTCATTAGTGGTGGAGGTGGAGGTGAGGGTGGGGATGAGGTAGGTATAGGATGAATCATTTAAAACCAGTAATTTCCATTAAACCACCAAATAGTTAATGGACATGATTTCACATCACTTTTTTAAATCTTTATTCTTGTATTCATTCATGCATTCAGAAGGCATTTATTGAATATTGAATAACACCTACAGAACACAAACTACTAGCTAGCAACTGGAATGGCTAATTAGACAAATGCCTGAAAACAGTACTCCTAAGTGACTTATCTGTTAATGCCTATTCCTTTCTCTATAATGGCAGCCTTAATAAATCACAAACATACTTGTTAGGTTCTCTCACATACCAAAAGATTGCATATCTACTTGGATGCAGAAAGGGTATAATGAAAGGGCACCTGTGTGGCTCAGTCAGCTGGGCATCCAACTTCAGCTCAGTCATGTTCTCACATTTTTTGAGTTCCAGCCTCAGGCTGTCTGGGCTGACAGCCTGGATCCTGCTTCAGATTCTATGTCTTCCACTCTCTCTGCCTTTCCCCCAGTAGCACTCGCTTGCGCTCTCTCTCTCTCTTAAAAATAAATAAACGTTTAAACAAAAAATGTGATGAACATTAAAAAATAAAATGTGCCTCCAAAGATTGGCCACATATCATGATGAAGTTATGCACTAATCAGGTTTGTAGTCCCACACACATCATATTCTATGTGATAGAGTTAGGAAGTGCATAGCCTGCAGAGAAAACCATGGGGAATTTTCTGCAAAAGAAAATGGATATTTTGATGAAACGAAAAGGATTCACAGTAAGGTAAAGAGAGAGAGAGAGAGAGAGAGAGAGAAGCAAATTACTAGACACTATACTTCTTTATGAACTAGAACAAATCTTTTTTTTAGATGTTCTAGAACACGCCTTTCATGTACTAGGTCTTCAGATATTGGTTAAATAAACCAAAGAAGCCATATACCAAATGCATTTCATTACACAAGTACTAAGGAAGTCAGGTGCAAGGAAAGGCAAGGAGGTGGGAGAACCCTGAATTGACCAAAATTATGTTTCTGCTATTAGAGAGAATGGTGTTTGTAATAAAAAAAATAAAGTTGAATTTCTTGCCTTCTGATATTTGGGAATGAGATTTAAACCAGCTATAACATATTCACATATATAATTTCATTCAATCTCTATAGTAACCCTGTAAGGAAATATGACAGAGAGTATTACTACAAAAGAAAAAATCTGAGATTCAAGGATTCAAATCTAGAAGTTCTTCCCATTTTTCTTCTAGCTATTTACTGTTTTTGTCCTATTCTGGTCATCTGCTTCCTCCAGGGACCCAACTTTTAGGGTTGAATTTTCTTTTGTGAATGCTCCCCAGCCTAGCCCAAGTTCTCAGTTTTACCTCTGGATCTCTGAAAAAGGGAAGGTGTTCTGTTTTGTTTACTTTGTTTTGGCTTGGCTTCAATGATTGCCCTGTAGTAAGTAAGAAGACTTAGCTATTAACCATTTTGAAATGTCAGTGTTGTGGCCCAAAAGGAAGGCAGAAAGGACAGGGCTGAATATGCATTAAGCCTAATTATAGGTACAAAGAGGCATGGGGAGCTTCTCTTTGATTCTATCTGCTATCCATATCCTTGGGGATTTATTCTGGAGACTAGACCACAGCAACAGATATCTCTAGCAGTGGACCAGTTAAAGTCATACAGGCCACAGCCTCAGAGTTTAAGAGATCCATTTGTTGGAAGCAGGACCTCAGCCAGAACCAGGGCATATACAGATTAGAGTCCAGCCATGCAAATTAGAGAATTGCTTTGAGTTTAGCATACTGCCAAGTCCCCAGGCAAGTGAGTTGATATCCAGGACAATGTCGTAGTTCAAGCAGGGACAAGGCACTCAACAAGGAAACAAGTAGCCTGGACTCGATCTTCACGGTGGGCACCTAGGGCTAAGTGTTACTGACACATAACACTAGTCTCTTAGCAGCAGAATTCAAAATGCAAAATGCAAAAGAGTGGCCAAAACACACAGAAAACAAAACAAAACACAAACACTATTGAGAAGTTGGGAATCAAAAGTGGGAACAGTAGAAGAGCCAAATCTTTATTTGCCATGACAGGAAATAATTAGATATTGTCAAAAAGTGATAAATCAAGAATTAGAAATACAAATATTGAGAAATACAGAGATGAAAAGAAAACAAAGAAAATAACAAATGGTTACCTCTAGAGAATAGAACTGAAAGATGGGAAGATATATGGAGTTGATAGTTTTTATTACATGCATTACAGTATTATTTTTTTATTTGTGGTAAAATCTATATAACATAAAATTTACCATTTTTAATGGTGCAATTCAGTGGCATTAAGTACATTCACAATGTTGTCCAATCCTTATCACTATTCATTTCTGCAACTTTTTCATCATCACAACCAGAAGCTCTGTACCCATTAAATAATAACTCTCTGTGTACTGCCTTCCCTCAGCAACTGGTAACCTCTATTCTACTTTCTGTCTGTAAGAATTTGCCTGTTTTAGGTACCTAATATTACTGGATTCATACAAATAGTTGTCTCTTGGTGTCTAGCTTATTTCACTTAGCATGTTTTCAAAATTCATCCATGTTGTAGTATATATCAGAATTTCATTGCTCTTTTGGCTAAATAATATTGCATTATATATCCACATTTTATTTATTCATTTGTTGATGAACACTTGGATTGTTTCTACCTTTTGTCTAATGTGAATAATGCTCCTAAACAAGTATCTATTTGAGTATCTGCTTTCACTATTTTTTTAAACATATGTCCAAGACTTTCACTTAAAATTTCTTTTTCAAAGAATAGTTAAGGAAGAAAGGAAAGAAGGAAGGGAGAAAGGAACTAAGGAACAAAGCAGTAAAAGAACTAAGGAAGAAATGAAAGGGCTGAATCTAGAAATAAAGGGTCCAGATTATCAGTTCAAAATGTCACAGCATGTTGGGGAGAGGAGGCAACAGTAACCCACTCTCCTTACAGCCACAGTCCCTTAACTGCACCCAAAGCAACTCACTAAAACCAGGAGATAGTATATCTCAGTTTTAAATTCTACTTTCTTCATTTGGTAAAATGTTTAAGTATCTGTTTTGTTTTGTTTTGTTTTGTATTGTTTTATGCCAAGCCTGTATTCATCCCTCTCTTATATTTCTTACTTTTAATACCAACAGACATTAAGAAACTCTATGTGCCTTTACTATGGCTAGGTTCTAGAGATTAGAAAATGAACAAATAAGGTCTATGTTGTCATAGAGCTTACACTCTGGGGAGAAGAATCTTGCACAGGTATATGCAAGAATAAGGGTACTGGGTTTAACAGACATATCACTCAAGGATAGTCAAATCTACTCTGGACTGACATGTGTTACATTGAACATCAGGTTGTTTCCATCCAATGTGTGTTCTGATTGGATAATGCCCATGCTGTATCAGCTGTTAAGTTCAGCATTTTGTCTATTACCAATTTCACCAGTGCATTATTGAGAAAGATACCAGACAAGGAACATGAGTAGAGTTTTGAAAACTAAGTGTCACTAGTAAGACAAGGAGAATGTCTAGGAGAACACCTTCCAAGCATAGAGGGTGGTAGTATTCTGTACAGTTCAAACACAGAGTCAAGGAACAAAGCTCACCAAAAGAGGTGGAGAAATAAGTAAGGACCAAGTATCCATCATGAACCACCTCATATGCTAAGTTGAGTCCTGAATATTCTCCTAAAAAGTGTAGAGGAGCCTCAGAAGTCTGTGACTGTGAGTTACAGAATGCCTGATGAAAAATAAGGGCAACTAAGGATGGCCACAGAAGGTCAGGTGAAAGATGGAGGATCTCCTGCTATCTTAAGAGAAACAGCAATAAGGGTAGCAACCATGGGATCCCTGAAAAGAGTGCATTGTGTCTGGTAATTACAAACTCATTGTTGACCTTGGCCAATGGTAAAGTGGAAGATGTATTGCTGAGGGCTAAAGATTAAATAGCTCAAAGCCGATACCATTTGTTCAATCCTGGGTCTCTTCTATGCTTTCAAGGATTCTGGGAGTGGCTTACATGTTTCCGATTAACCTTTAGTTCTAAGTACCTGGTTGGGTTGAAGAGTTCAATTTATAGATCTTTTCATTATTCTGCACACATTTTCATGCTGAACTAAACTTCCAATTCTCAATAAATTTTTATTTTGCTTACCCTCCTGCAAGACAATACCACGGTTCTATTCAGATAGTATGTTCCCTTACTGTGGTAAGCAATAAACTTAACTTTGTCTTATCAACAGGTTGGTTAGTGATATTTCAGGACACAGAATTTGACCACACTAACCCAGCCATAGAACTCAGATCTTTTTCTTTTATCCACATGTACAAATCACTAATATGTGGCATTTGAGTAAATAGCTGACATCACTAGGTTTCTGTTTTATTTCATAAACGAACCAACTCAAAAGCCTTCCCTACTTATCCTGAACTCTTGAGGACAGGCTTTCCTCTTATACTCAAATCTGACTACCAAAAGCAAAGAAATATCATTCTCCATTCCCTCTCCATCAGCACGACCACTGTCAGCTGTCTCAGGGTCTACCTTTGCAAACCCAGGGAACTTTTTAAAAATTAAGAGCCCTGCCAAACAACTGACCTCCACCCTTTAGCAGCCCAGATAATATGGTAAGGGTCTTGAAATTTCTGTCCTGAGCTTCCTTACAAGGGAAAAGAATAGCATGGATGCTTATTTTGTCACTCTGATCTACCAAATTCAGTGAAGGTGCTTAAGCAGAAGTGGCTACAAGTCATTTTAGGCTTTAAATTATGAATTGATTTTTTTTCTGTTATGCTACTCAGTATAATTGCTCTAATAGGGTGTGTACAGGCTCAAAGAAGCACAAACACACACAAAATTATCCAAGTCAGCCTATCTGGAAAAGCTTCCAGAGGACCTGAGATGTGAAAACTGAATTAGACATTTGTACCAGAGGCAATAGTAGGTTAAAGGAATAGAGGCTGAAATAACAATAATTTCTAATACTTACTGAGCACTCCAAGTGTCATTCCTGTTGAACTGCCATAGGGGGTCAGGACTATTTTATCATTCCCATTTTACAGATGGGGAAATTGAGGGACAAAGGTATTTTGCAACTAGCTGAAGATCATATTTGCAATTTCTGGAGTCCAGAATTCAGATCCAGCTGATGAGAGTCCACACACTGAATCATAGGGCAATGTTTGCTCCTACTGAAAGAACAGGATGAGATAAAAAATGAGGGATCATCAAGGGTCTAGAGCATCATGCACAAAAGAAGTAAAGTGTGGAGATTAAGTTGTATAAGACATCTACCTTTCATCCTTGGGACTTTGTTATTTATGGGCTTCTTACAGTTTTCCTGTGATTCTTCTCAATTGTTTCAGAAAAAGGAAAAGAGCACAGTTCAGTATTGTTATTTAAAAATATATTTAATGATTATTTTTGAGAAAGATGGGGGAAGAGGGGGGGAAAGGGGGAAAGAGAGAGGGAGACACAGAATCCAAGGCAGGCTCCAGGCTCTGAGCTGTTAGCGCAGAGCCTGATGCGGGGCTCCAACTCATGAACCTTGAGATCATGACCTAAGCTGAAGTTGGACTTCGAACCTACTGAGCCACCCAGGCACCCCCAGAATTGTTATTTAATGCTAGCATGGGGAAAAGTTTCTCATACAAGCTGATACCAGGCAGAAACCTGCCTGATGGAGGAGAATGGACAGACTGGGGGTTTGAAGACTCAGTGCTGAGGCATGGAGCCAGCTTTGTGACTGAGCAGATCTCTTAATTCTGGCCTGCAGTTTCCCCACAAAAAGTAAGGTTTGGAACTCTGTGGTATCTTAAGTCCCTTCAAGTTCCAGGTCCCTGTTGAAACTGCTATAGAAATGTAAAAATTGTTGGCAGTTAAGATGGACACATCCTTTCAGCAATGCATGATTAAAACTGAACAACTCATTCCTGAAGACTCCCCCTCCTCTAAATTTGTTTTTCTGTAGAATCCTTTGTTTCAGGAACTCAGTATCTATGCTGATACTTAGAGACTTGAATGGCCAGTGACAGCACAAACTTGAAGACATGACAAACACAGCTGGCAACACATACTAGATTCCTATTGAAACTGCCCAGATCTTGTGTTTTCCTATAAAAAAAAACCCTCAGCCTTTTACCCTGGGCGGGCTTGTAGTTAGTCTTGGATGCAGTAGGCTGCCCCAGTCCCCTTTGCCTGGCAAAGTAATAAACTATCATCTTTCTTCCTACCCAAACTCTGTCTTTGTGTTACATATTTAGGCTCCATAGCACAGAGGTCAGTTTTCGATGACACTGTTGCCTCCTCCCAGCTTGCACTTGGACCTCATTGCCTGACTGCTGTCAGCTGAGTTTTCCATGTTTTTTCTTTCCTATTTTCTTCTCCTTCTGCTTTATCCCATCTGCTATCTCCCACTGTTCTGGCACCATCTGTTATTTTCATATGTCTTGATAGCTCAAGAATGTGTTTTTACATGGGAAGTTTCTCCTATATAGGTTTAAGATCTTCATAGGAAAGATACTTTATTAATTAAAAAATTATAAATGTATTCTTCCATCATGGTCATTTTCTGTCCTTCAATCTCAGTTTTTCTTCATTATAGTGTTTATGGTATTAGAAATAAATATATGTATTAAAAGTTTAGAAATTACACACAAGGAAATAATTTGCATGTCTTTCTAGACTCATATACATTGTTAACTATCTTTTGTTTCAAATTCCAACTCCTGAGAAATTTGCTAAAATTCCTGTATTAGTTGTAAGCAGAGTTGCTTCTGAGAAGATAAAAGAATTAAAAAGAAAAAGCGGAGGGGTGCCTGGGTGGCTCAGTCAGTTAAGCATCCTACTTCAGCTCAGGTCATGATCTCATGATTCATGGGTTCAAGCACCACATTGGGCTCTGTGCTAACAGCTCAGAGCCTGGAGCCTGCTTTGGGTTCTGTGTCTCCCTCTCTCTGCCCCTCCCCTGCTCGCACTTTGTCTCTCCCTCTCTGAAAAATAAATAAACCTTAAAAACATTTTAAAAAAGCAAACAGGTAGAAGAAATACACAAAATCTTGAATAAAATTTTTTCAAAGAATTTTGATCTTAGAAACTCATGCCTCACTGTATTCCATATTTATTTTAATCTTATAAAAAACTAAAACCTTGTAGTAATTGTGCATGAATACCCTGTACTGCTTCCAAGATGCAAAGTACAGTATAGATACGATCTCATTACTTTTCATCGTAAACTCATGGAGTTGGTGTATAGAAGTCCTGTTCTCCCCACTTTACAGGTGTGTTACTAAGCTAATAGTCAGCAAACCTGTTCATGGCCTAACATTTTATACAATTTGGGATTAGAAAGAATCTAAAATTCTATTCTCTGTATTGTTAACATAACTGTATGCTATCACTCTTTTGAGGGAAATAAATTCATGGGAACTGCAGGACAAGGAACAGATCACAGAAACATTCCAATTTTATTCCTGTCTCGTGGAATACAAGCAAACTATGAACGTAAATGTCAGTAAAACATTCTGAGGTCCTTAGATGAGAGGTGTTAAATAAACACGTTTTTAACTGAGCCTGAAAAATGTGTTTACTTACAAACTGTCTGTACAATTCTGACCACTTTCCAGAGAGCAGACTACCTTCATCACCACCAGGCTTTCTCCAGAGCCTGCCTGCTCTTGTTTTTCAGCTCTCTTGACATGTGATCCACTCTTTGAAACAGTTGTTTGTTTATGCTATGATGCATCATTAATTTTCCCACTGCAAAGGCTGCCTCTGCTCTCATGAGAATCAGAGATTGTTGAACCACCCCTGACCCAGAAGTCCACACATTGCCTCTGCCCCAACATTTCCTTAATAGAACATTTGCCCTTTTGTCTTCCTTGCCTTTCTGCCTTGCCTTCTCCTCCTGTGCTTTCTTTAGTACCAAACTTCTCTACAGCTTTAACCACCTTTAATTATATCAAGAGACCACCCCTCTTCTCACCTGTTAGAAGAAGCAAAGTTGAAGTCTCCCCAGAATTCTTGTTCTCATCTTACCTTTCCAGCCTCTCCCAACCACCCAAGCCAAAAGAAAAAAAATGCATAAAGCTCCTTGCCAGAAATAATGAATAAGATCTTATTCAGCTTTACATCCCAGAAACTCAGCACAGTGACTTGCAGGTAGTCACTTTTGTTTAATTAGCTCTTGGATTGAATTTGGAGGCATTGGTTTGGCCAGATAATAAAGTTCACAGTAAACATCACAATATAGACTATAATCTGGTCTCCATAGCTCTATTCTTCTCTTAGTTTTAACCATCATCTGCATGTAATGTGTGATTTTCTGGGTTTCACTGCTGAAAAATAAACTTTTATGCACTAAGAGGTAAAAGGATATAATGTTCACTTAGGAAATCAAAACCGCCCACATCCCAGTTGGATGCTCACATTTCTTTAACATTTAGAAAGTACGAAATCCCCACATATCCACAATACAAAGACCTACCTTTCACAATTTCTAGAATTGTGATAAATTTTATAAATGATGCATACATTTAACGTGGTAGTGCTAATTTTTCTCCTCAAGCATTAGTGATATTTCTTACAATCAACAGAGTTTTAGAATCAATAAATACAGCATAAAATTTGTATTTCAGTGCTTCAAAATAGTATTTTTGAAATAATGCTATTTTTTTCATTTTTTACTACATCCCATGGAAATTTTTCTCAGCAATAAGATCATGAATTACACCCCTTGATTAATTTACCCTAAAATATGAAATTAACTGTCACTGCATCATAAAATAAGCAGTAACGTCTTCTATTGAGTGCCACCAATTGTTTTCTGCATTTTCTAATTTTCCAAACAGTTTTAGGAACTGATATATATTGTTGGGCACTTGGCAGGTTGAGTTCCTTCCACAACTATATTTAATATCTTATTTAATTTAGGAGTTGAGCAAATGCCAGCAGCTGCATGCTGTGCCTACCCGTAACACTAAAACTAATTTAGCTCAAATAAATATCTTTTACTTTTCATTTCCCCAAGAATTATCAAAATCATGGGGATTTTAGAATTGAACTAAGGTACAAGGCCCTGCATTAGCCCCTCACTGATATGTAGTAGGTATCACAGCACCCAGAATATTAAATTTAAAAATTGTATAAGTACTTTTTAAAGACGTTTTTCTTTTGTATTTAGAAACATTCATATTAAAAGACAATTTTTTTAATTTTTTAAAATTATTTTTGAGAGAGAGAGAGAGAGAGAGAGAGAGAGAGACAGGGTGAGCAGGGGAGGGTCAGAGAGAGGGAGACACAGAATCCGAAGACAGGCTCCAGGCTATGAGCTAGCTGTCAGCACAGAGCCTGACACGGGGCTCGAACCCACGAACTGTGAGATCATGACCTGAGTGAAGTTGGACATTTAACCGACTGAGCTACCCAGAAGTCCCAAAAGACAGATATTATTATTTTACTTGATAAGGAAATACAGAAATCATTAAGGTACTTATTAATACTTTTTAATGGAAAAGAATGAGAGACATGACAAGTAACTCATCAAAAAAATATAAATGACCAACACATATGGAAAAAGAAAAATACAATATCACTATTTTTTAAGTTTATTTATTTTGAGAGAGAAAGAGATAGTGCATGCACTCATGAGCGGGGGAGGGTCAGAAAGAGAGGGAGAGGGGAGAATCCCAAGCAGGTTCCAAGCTGTTAGCACAGAGCCCAGGCTTGATCCTATTAACCTTAAGATCACAACCTGAGCAGAAATCAAGAATCGAATGCTTAACTGACTGAGCCACCCAGTCTTTACTGGTATTTTAAATACTGTTAAAATATTTTAATATACTGATATTTTAAAATAACTGTTTCTGGGAGACAAATTGCAACACAGTTTAAAATATTTTGAAGTATATATAACTGTTCACCCAGGAATTCCACTTTTAGGAAACTACTACAAAGAAACAATCATGAATGTGTTCATAAATCAGCTTTCAAGGATGTTGTTTGCCTTAGTTTTACTTGATAAAGAAGCACTTGGAGCAACATGATACTCAACCATAGCGGGTAGGTTGGATAAATCATGTTGTGGCAATATTGTGGGATACTCTGCTGCCATTTGAATGATGTTGAGGAATGTGCTATAGGCATTTCATAAGTACCCTAGAGCTATGGGGGTGCCATCTTCTAGGTTCTTTTTAAGATTATGGTCTTTTTAAGATTAAAATTTTTAAAAATACTTAGTTGTGCTTTTCCAAAATTTAATTGAAAACTTAACTACATAATAGATAAAAGAGTTACACTGCTTAAAAAATTAGTTTTAAAACAAATGTTATAGATGAATATTTTAAATTATAGAAAGAAATCAGTGATAAGGTTGAGTGACAAAAGCAATTTAATACACTTTTTTATAGTTGGATCCCATTTTCTTGATAAAACGTGTGTGTGTATCTGTGTGTTTACGTGGGTAAAGATATATGACGTATGTTTTTTTTTAATTTTTTGCTTTGTTTTCTGTAACTTTTATGATTACTTATAGGATAAGAAAAATCAATTTGTTGTTAACTCTGTAATTCAAATATATAGCACACTATGCATCTTTTTATTAATGTGTCTTTTCTTTTGTCCACCATGAAGAAGCTTCTTAGTTTATTGCTCTCAGGAACTACAGCATAACTTCTGCTTTGAGTCAATTGGCTACAATTCAGCATTCTCCTTCATGTTCTGTCTAATCATAAAATTTTATTCAGTGGGGTTCATAGATAAAAGATTACTCTCCCTAATTCCATAAAATAATTTGTACACATATCCTAAAATGAACGTCAGTCCCCAGAACCCAGGCCTGTGCCTTGACATTGCCAAGATTTCGTTAGTTTCTTTAAAAAGACAAGGTTAAACCTTATTCCAAAACCACACATTATTTTGGTATAATGAAAATTCAGGCAGCTGTTAGTTTATGTGAATAACCAAACTACTATAAAAACATGGAACATTTCCAGTAATGAAAAATTCACTCAGATCTTTCAAATACCCTGATGTTTAGATATTTGATCTCCAGGCACACCTCTTTTTTATTTTGTAAATTATGGGCATGTAATAAACTTTCAATATTCATTCTCAATACAACATGTACTAAAAAAGTAACTCTTTAAGAAGAAACTGACCATTACCACAGGGGAGATGGGGTAGGGAGATGGGTGAAATAGGCATAGGGGATTAAAAGTTTATTTATCTTAATGAACACTGAGTAGTATAGAATTGTTGAATCACTATACTGTACACCTGAAACTAATATAACACTGTATGTTAACTATACAGGAATTTAAAATGTTTTAAATACTACAAAAAATTAACTCTTTACTCCTTCAACCCAGGCATCACATACTATTAATTAAATTGCAAGTCAATGGGCAGCACCTGGCTGGCTTATGGGGAAGAGCATGTGACTCTTGAACCCGGGTTGTGAGTTCGAGCCCCATGTTGGGTGTAGAGATTACTAAAAATAAATAAATAAATAAACTTAAAAAATGAATTGCAAGTTAATGAAAACTACTTCAAATTCCAAAGCAGTAAAAATACTATGTCTTCTTCCAGGGGCTCCTATTGATACCTTTGATGATCTCAAAATTATATGCATATAATTTGTGATTAAAGGCAGATAAAGTAACCTAGTCTGTCCTCCATCCTTTCAAAGTTTGTCCAAAGCAAAGATTCTCCAATTGATCTTTAGTAGACAAACACAGTTAAAATAACACAACAGTTAAAACCAGAGAATGTCTGCCATTGCTAACGAAGGGTTAGGCAATAACCCTTCAAAAAAGGGTTAGCCAACAAGTACTGGCAGGTCATTCCTGAAAAGCAAAAATGACATTTAAACCACAGTGTCATTATTCGGGGGTAAGTTTCCTTTCTTTTTCCAACTTCATTCATTTAAAAATATGAAGCCTGGTTTACTTTCCATTGTAAATTTATATAATTCTCACTGTTTGTATATTCTGCTACTAATGGCACAAGATCATTCTTTAAAAATAATTCTTCATGCTGTTTGAGTTTTGTAAGTTTACAAATGCATTAAGAAAGTATGTGTTTCAACACATAGATTATTATTATTATTATATTAAAGAGCTACTGGCTATTATTCATAAGGTTTTCTCTATAAAATTATATCTTTTTTATTGTAGCTTCCTTATTACAGTTCATAATATATTAATTAAGTTACCAAAAACAGATGCATAATTATATAATTTATAAAAGATTATGTATGGAAAATTCAATAACATGCAAAGAAATTATTTTCATGAACTATATTTCATTCACATTTGCTTCTCTGAGATGATACAGAGATGTGAGAACTTAGCAGAGTTACTGGAAAATAATAAATACTCAACATTAATCCTATTCTTACTATGCCTATTATTAGGCTATTATTTATTAATGCTATGAGTTAAACACTTTGTTTTTGTTTTGTTTTAATATTTATTTATTTTTGAGAGAGAGAGAAACAGAAGCAGTGCAAGCAGGGGAGGGGCAGACAAAGAGGGAGACACAGAATCCAAAGCAGGCTCCAGGCTCCAAGCTGCCAGTACAGAACCCAATGCGGGGCTTGAACCCACGGACCACGAGATCTTGGCCAGAGCCAAAGTCAGATGCTTAACTGACTGAGCCACTAGGTGTCCCTGAATTAAACACTTTGTGCAGACACAAAGGCAAGCAATAATTTTTGCTACCATAGAATTTGCCATTTATCAAGAAGATAGTTGTATATCTGAAATCACATAAACAAATATAAATTTACTACAGTAGCAAATTCTATGAAGAAAAGACATACAGCACTGTGAGAATGTAAAATTAGGAATCTGAGGTGTTCTGGATAATCAGGGGAGGCCTCCTGGAGGAGATGATGTTTGGGCTGAGATCAGAAGAAAGAGTAGGAATCAGAAGACCAAAACAGTGAGAAAAAGGGGTCCAGCATAGAGAATAGAATGATTGGGGCAATGGAGGTTAGTAACATTGGATCAAAGCCAGGGGGAAAAAGAGCGATTCAACAAATTTTTAGATAGTAAAATCTAAGAAGAAATCATGGATTGGATATGGAGGAAGAAAGAAACAAGTTGCCAATGATGACTCCAAAACCTGGCAGACATCACCTTAACCAAATTATCAAATTACATCATCAGAAATGAACTAACTGACTGAGAAGAGCCCCATATCATTTCTGTGATAGTCTTATGCAACAAAGTGATGGGAACACTGGATAAACACATACAAAAGAAAGAACTTGGATCCTCAACTGTATACCATTTACAGAAATGACTCCAAATGGATTAGAAACCTAAACCTAAGACCTAAAACTTTAGAAGAAAACATAGGGGAAAACCTTCATGACATTGAATTTGGCAATGATTTGTTAAATATAACCCAAAATAACAAAGAACAAAAGAAAAAATAGACAAATTTTAAAAGTTTAAAAATTTCTTAACAGCTGGGGCACCTGGGTGGCTCAGTTGGTTAAGTGTCTAACTTTGGTTCAGGCCATGATGTCATGGTTTGTGAGTTTGAGCTCCCCATCAGGCTCTGTGCTGACAGCTCAGAGCCTGGAGCCTGCTTTAGATTCTGTGTCTCCCTCTCTCTCTTCCCCTCTCCTGCTTTCACTCTGTCTCTCTCTCAAAGTAAATAAACTTAAGAAAAACAAAAACTTCTGCACATTAAAGAAAACAATCAACTGAGTGAAAAGCCAACCTATGGAGTGGAGAAAATATTTGGAAATAGTCTATCTGATAAGGGTCAATAATCAGAACATATAAGGAACTTCTATAACCACCACCAACAAAAAATCCAATTTTAGAATGAGCAAAAGACTTGAGTAATAAATAATTCTCCAAAGAAAACACACATATTGCTAAGAAGTATATCAAAAGATGTTCAATATCCCTAATAATAAGTAAAGCACAAATCAAAACCACAGTGAGATATCACCTCACTTCTGTTAGGATGGCCACTATCAAAAGGACAGGAAATAAAAAGTGTTGGTGAAGATGTGAGAATCTGGAATCCTTGTGCACTGTTGTTGAGAATATGAAATGGGGAAGCCATTAAAAATATTATGGAAGTTCCTGAAAAAAATTAAAAACAGAATTATGATATTATCTAGCAATCCCACTTCTGGGAATATATCCAAAAGAATTCAAAGCATGATCTTGAAGAGACATCTGTACACCAATGTTCATTGCAGCATTATTCACAATAGCCAAGAGGTAGAAGCAACCAAATGTCTATCAATGGCATGACTGTATAAATAAAATGTGGTACATATATATACAATGGAATATTAATCAGCCTCAAGAAAGAAGGAAATCTTATCACATGCTACAACATGGATGATCCTCAAGGACAATATGCTAAGTAAAATAAGCCAGTCACAAAAGGACAAATGGTGAATAGTTCTATTCATATGAAGTATCTAAATAATAGATAGATAAATAGATAAATAATAGAAACACAAAGTAGAAAGGTGGTTACAAATGGCTACAAATGGTTACAAAAGAAGGGCAAATAGGAATTAGTGTTCAATGGGTATAGAGTTTCAGTTTTGCAAGATGAAAAGCTCCAGAGATTTGTTGGACAACAATGTAAATACATTTAACATATTAAACTATACACCTAACAACAGTTGATGGTAAATTTTATACTATACTGCATTATATATATTATATATCAACATTATGAAATCAGAATAAAGACTGAGGAAGTATTCCAGAATAAAAGAGACTAAAGAAAAATGAAGCTGGATACTATATATGATCTTGGATTTTATTTTAATAAAGATATTTTATTAAGTCTTATAGAAAATCTCAATAAGGCAATATTGTATCAGACTCCTGCGTGACTCAGCCGGTTGAGCGTCCAACTCTTGATTTTGGTTCAGATGGGGATCCCAGGTCATGGGATTGAGCCCCAAGTCAGTCTCCACTCTCAGTGTGAAGTCTGCTTAAAATTCTTTCTCTCTCTCCCTCCTCCCCTCTCCCCTGCTTGCATTTTCTCTTTCTCTAATAATAATAGTAGTAGTAGTAGTAGTAGTAGTAATACTATATCAATGGTAATTTTTATTTTAATATTGTACTACTTTGATATGAAAAAAAATCCTTGATTTTAGGAATTAATGACTGAGGTATTTTGGAGTGAATTAGTATCCAAGTATACAAATTACCTTAAAAATGCAGGGAAAGAGGGCACCAGGATGGCTCAGTCCATCAGACAGCCAACTCTTGATTTCGGCTCAGATCATGACCTCACAGTTTGAGTTTGAGCTGACAGTACAGAGCCTGCTTGGGATTCTCTCTCTCTCTTTCTCTCTCTCTCTCTCTCCCCTCCTCCCCTACTCACACTGTGTGTGTCTCTGTCACTCAAAACAGATTTTAATTAAAAAAGAAATACAGGGGAAAGGGGCGCCTGGGTGGCTCAGTTGGTTAAGTGTCCGACTTCGGCTCGGGTCATGATCTCGGGGTTCGTGGGTTTAAGCCCCAGGTGGGGCTCTGTGCTGACAGCTCAGAGCCTGGAGCCTGCTTCAGGTTCTGTGTCTCCCTCTCTCTGTGCTCCTCCCCATCTCGTGTTCTGTCTCTGTCTCTCAAAAATGAATCAATGTTAAAAAACTTTTTTAAAAATACGGGGGGGAAAAGTGCGTGCGTGCATGTGTGCGTGTATGTGTGTGTACAGCAAAAAAGATAGAGCAAATGTAAAAAATTTTTAACATTTGGGGAATGTGAGTAATAGTTATCGAGGAATACTTTTATAGTATGTCTAATTTTTCGGCTTGTCCAACCAGGTGTCATTCACTGAAGTAGGGTATACTGTGTAAAGAATTTCCATTCTGCCCCCATCCTGAAAGCATGGGTGCTGGGCCTTTCCTTCCCACCTTCACTGCTGATCTGATGTATTTGAGGACCCTGGACTTCTGTAAAGGGGGAAGAAGAATCAAACAACCAATGCAATTTCTCTTGGCAATGCACAGTGCTTTCTCAAATGGATACACCAGTCCGCAGGCTTTGACTGACTCTATGTTTTGATTTGGCTTTCAGGTGGCTCACTATTGCTGTTCATCAGTGGGTTAGGAAATGTCCTGATTTTGAGTTCTCCATCTGATACCCTGCCACTAACCCAATTATATTCAATGAGATTTATCTGCCTATATCTAAGGTCATATCCTGTTCTCCTGCATTCCACTCCCAACCTATGCATTTTTTCTACTTCTGCAGGGGATATGGAGATATCTTTCTACCTCTAATCTTGATCCAATTCTATTATACATAAAACCTATGCCCTTTTTCCTCCAACACAAATCTCTATTATTCTTGATTTAAAAAAAAAAAACCTTTCTGGAGATCAAAACAGAATTCTAGAATACAGATAAAATTTTGAGTAATGACAGGTTGATAGTTGATAATTGAAGCCTTTGTTTTGGATGAATTTGCCTAAGAAAAGAGTGAGAAGACTAGAGGGCCTTGAGGATTTCCTAATTTTCAACATATTAAAGATTTAACTACTTATTAAATTATAGACATCATATATATTTAAATATTAACACTGAGGACTTCTTTAGGGCATTTAAAGTCCCTTTCAACCTAGAAATTTTATGATTTCATGAGTTACTTTCAGATTACCTGAAAATTACTTATCCTTGAGGAGAAATTTACATTTCCCTTGAGGAGAAAGAATTGATCAAACAAATGAATCAAAGTGACCAGTTCAGCTGACTTAATGACTTTTCTTGATTATTATACAGTTGACCATTGCTATAAATCTTATTAAATCACAGCAAAATACACTTATGTTGTGATAGTGGGAAAATTAATAACATTAATCGAGAGACAGGGACTTCATTTTTTCTCATCACAAAAATTCTTGTTGGAAAGGAAATCAGAAATGCAGAATATTATAAAGGAGAAAATAAAAATACCCACAGTTTCACTGCCAGAAATAACCTCTCAGTACTATTAGCCATCACTTTGTAATGATTTATTATAATCATTAAATGAGTATTATACCATGTATATGATACATACGGATAATGTATATGTGTTTATAATTGTATCATCATAGGGAAAAATTGAAAATCACCCCATCTATAGGGGATTAGTTAAACAAATCATGTACCATCTGTGTAAAGGGCTACTATATTTGAAAGTGTGGGATATTTGCTTGCGTTAGCACTTCATCACAATCAACTACAGAGGATATCTTAATTGCAATGGCCCTTGGCATTGTATGCCATGGATTATTAGTATTCCCTTTCTCACTGGCAGTTAATTTAGCACAGTATTCAAGGCCAAGCACATGATTTAGCCAATCCCAAAATTCCATCTTTGTGAGGTTATTGAGGGGACCACATTTGGTACTATGTACAGTATCATTTCAAGTCAAACCAGGGAAACAAAAACCACAGTGTTTCAAATAAGCAATTGATTAAACAGTAATTGGAGAATTGAAAACAGGAAAAGAGGACACGGAGATCACACTGAGGTAATAGCTAGTAATTTCAGGACGCTCTATCACCTCAATAGCAAGGGGCACAAAGAAAAAAGGTTGGGGTAATTAGCATCTAAAGCTAGGAAGAAAGGAGCCACAGAGCTGGGAAGAGGATGCCATCCAGCTCATGGTGGTAACGCAGGTGTTCAGAGGAGGGTCCTATGAAATGAAGACATTAATGTTTCTTATTTTATAGGTTCTTGTGTGTGTTAAATTAGATTCCGCACGCGAAGTTCTTAGCTATTACTATTAGTGAGAAGTAATGTAGGCCAGTAGATAAGTGCAGGAATCTTAAGTTCAGCTGCCTGGCTTAAATCTCCATTCTAAGAATTACTAGCTATTTCTTTTCGAAAGTCTCTTTGCTTCCTTGTTTATCATAATGACTATAAAATTTATTGGAATTCACTAAATCTTACTAGCATATCAAAGTGGACTATTTGTAATAAGATGGATATAAATTGTCAAAACAACCTTAAAATTTAAGTAGTATTCTTTTTCCCATTTCACAGATTAGAAAACAGAGGTATGATGAGGTCAAGTAATTTTCCCAAGGCTTCATTGCTCATAAGTGGTAGAACCTGTATTGAATCAGGATTCTTTATAATACTTATCACTATCTAACACATTATATCTCCCCTGCCCACTAGAATATATGTTCCATGAGAATAACAATTATTTATTTGTTTATTTGTTTGTTTGTTCACTTTGACTTTTCCAGCTCTTTGACCAGAGCATGGCACATAATGGGCACTGAACAAACATTTGGTAAATGGATATGAACCAAGGAGGGAAACTCAAAAATAAAGAACAGCTCTATATACTATGTTATTTTATAATAGCCACAATGTTGAGAAATAGCAGGATAGGTATTATTTGCCTGCGTGTTGTATAGAAAACAATTTTTAAAAAGTGAAATTATTCCTTCCAACTCACATACTTGTAAGCCCCTCAGCCTCTGGATTACCAGTCCATAACTTTATTCTATACTTTTAATTTGGAACAGAAGGCCAATAGAGAGAATCAGAGAACATGTGAAAAAAAGGAGCTAGGATCACAATAAAATGTTTTGCTATCAGTGTACAGCATGGGCCACAGTTTGAAGCCTTACAGGCTGACTGTTGTGAAAAATGCTATAGCAGGAATAATAAAGTGTACCGCTACTTTGGTTGCAGCTGACTTAAAATGTCAAGATCACTTTCTCCCTGATCTGAACACTCTTACAGATGTAGTTTCAACTCGAAGTCAAAATTACCTAGTCAAGGGGTGCCTGGGTGGCTCAGTCAGTTGAGCATCTGACTCTTGATTTCGGCTCAGGTGCTGACAGCCTGGAGCCTGCCTGGGATTCTTTCTCTCCCTCTCTCTCTGTTCCTCCCCTGCTCACACGCACTCCCTCTCTCATAATAAATAAATAAAGTTTTAAAAAATTACTTGATTAAATTTCCTATGGTTCTTTCCAGAAATCATGAACAAAAACTTCTGAAACTCTGAAAACCATGAGAACAACATAAAAATAAATCTACTTCAAGTTTCCAAGATAGCAACATGAGTTATAATCACAGGTTAAATATTTAAAGACTTCAAAGCAGCATTTAGAGAAATAAGAGGTTAAACACAACCTGACCCTTGTACGTGAAACTTCACAGGGTTTTGTAAATCTCAATTAACTGATGTTAATAAGCCATCATGAGATCATTGTATAAATAGTAGATAATAATAATTAAGCAGTGTTACATGAAATGCATTATTACATTTAAACTCTCATGAAAATTGCTAAAATGAAAGAGAATGCCAAATGAGAAAGCCTATAAAAATAATTTTAAAACGCATGTAGCTTCTTGAGTCTGAGCCCTGAAAAAGGTTTCAAATTGGTTAACTGCCATAAAAAGCTGAAGTGCTTTTTTTTTTATATGGTAAAAATAGAAGCCTAAAGAGATACAGAGGACAACTAGAAACAAAGCATCATTTTCCATAACATTGGAGCAAAGACTGCAAAAATCATAATTGAGGCAAGACCTACTTACCAAACAAGACCATAAAGAAACAAGTTTGTAACTGTTGTATCTAGTTGAGAGCAAAAAGCATACATTATCTTTACAAACACTAGCAGGCTCTTAGTCTTAAAATAGCTGCTCCTACTGCAAAAGAAGTCAGAGTCACTGTGAGTTTTCACCTAAGTTTCGGTCTAAACTGTAAACAAAAGCCAGTGTCAACAAACATGTTTGTTTATAAACTGTAAGCCTGAAAAGTTTTCCAGTTTTGTGAAATTGAATGCAATCTTCTCATTGTAGTTCTAACATGGTTTGCGGAATGAACGGAGATGGTAAGGCTGTCACACAACTGTCCAGTTTCTCAAATAATCCTCCTTGCACACAAGCTCTTCTCCCTGCCTCACTTACAAAATAGAGAACCTCTTCAACTTTCAAATAGGTGAAATATAAACAAGGCTGTGAGAGTTTATTCTTTGTTAGTCCACACTGATTTACACCAATAATGGCCAGTTCCCTGTTTCAGTACAGATCAGTAATCTTTTCCTATCTGAAAATCAGTGAGTTGAAAGTTTAGAGAGAAAAGCACTGAGCAACATGTAAGCATACTTGTTGACATCCCTCTGCCAATGCTTTTCACCTAGGCCTTTTCCAGGTGACCCACTTGTTTTATTTGTCAGCCAGTACCTAGATGCCTGACAGAGCAGCCTTGCTTTAGGCAGCAGAGAACGATCAGTAACAGAATGCAAGCGAGAATCCAAGGAGGAGATTGAGATGATAAACTTTTTTTTAACCTCTGGCACTATTGGTTTTCATCCCTTCCGATTTTAAAAACAGAAATTGATCTCATTCACACAAGAAGAATTTGCACAGACTACCGTCAGCTACTAAAAAGTAAGATAATTCAAAAATATTTTAGGAAGACTGATAAACAAAAGATGAAATAACCAAGATTAGTGTAAAATATCTACTTCTTATTTAAAGTTAAGTTATATTCATAGAGATTTAGAAAACATTTAAACCAATGCATTTTTTATTTATTGCTGAATATCAACTTATAGACATTATCAAATATTTACAGACAACATGGGGTCAGTGTATTTTTTCCCAAACTAATTTTGAATATAGTATGTATTTTAAACATGTGTTGCATTTTTAAATTTTCACATGCCTATTTTCTTTACACCAAGAACATTGTCCCATCTACACAGTAAAAAACCATAAAACTATTTTAAGTACTAGACTATCTTTTTTAGAAGCCTCTTAATTATGTGGTTAAAAACCTTTTATTGCTTATGGACTATTTCTAAGTTTTGGTCTTTTTTTTT
>CM053575.1:76203874-76267085 GCA_028646485.1 Cryptoprocta ferox
ATCGGATAAAGGGCTAGTATCCAAAATCTACAAAGTACTCACCAAACTCCACACCCGAAAAACAAACAATCCAGTGAAGAAATGGGCAGAAGACATGAAGAGACACTTCTCCTAGTTTGTTTATTTTATAAGGTTTTCTGTAAAGTCTAACTCATTTTTCTTCACAATCAACATTGTACCCACTCAGGGAGTTGCATTTTCTTTTTTCAGTCCAATATAATACTGGTGTTCTTCTCCTATTTCTTCACAAAACATCATTCAAAAACTTTCAGATTTCATTTTTAACTTCTATAAATTTTTTCATGCAATATCATGATGCCTCTGAAACTTGTCAGAAAATTTTATAAAACAAGAAAAGTTAGTGATGAAATTATGCCATAGTCAATGTGTTAAATTTGAATAGTTAAATCTTTTTTCATAATTAGACGTTGGAGATTCTAGGGTGTGGGGAAGAACAATCCACTGGGTTCCTTCTTGTGCCCAGGAGCAGACAATATAAGTCAGGTGTGTGCACTTAGCTTTATGAACAGACACTGCTTGACCTCTATTATTTATTGCCAGAGGAGGAATCTGGGCCTCCTCCATCACCAGAACTTCATGAACCTACCCTTGACAAAACTGCTTTCTTTATTTGATTCTGCCCTTCCCCCTGTCATTTTGACCCAACTCTCTCTGCTACCCCACCCAGATATCCCAGAAGAATATTTATGAGATCCATACAATAATAGTATTCTTTTTCCTGTTTATTTATTCATTTATTCATTTAGAGAGAGAGAGAGAATGCATGAGCAGGGGAGAGGCAGAGAGAGAGAGAATCCCAAGCAGACTCCACACTATCAGCACAGAGCCTGACATGGGGCTCAGTCTCATGAACCATGAGACAATGACTTGAGCTGAAATCAAGTTGGACATTTAACCAGACTGAGCCATCCATGTGCCCCAATACAATATTATTTTTAAAAGCACATTGTACTATATTTTTCTGGTGGTGTTATTTTTCAAATTTATTTTTAAATGATACCGAGAGTAAAACTTGAAATTATGATTTTTTACATAATTCCAATAAATTAAAAAACTAGAGCAAAATTTTTGTAGATTTGGTGTTACATTTTTTACAACGCTGTACTATATTTAAAATGACCTTTTGTTGTTTGCCACCACTTACAAAATAGTCCAGATTTCTTCCTAGGTCATAAAGTGCACCAAATTACTCTTTTATTTTGAGATGAAAATTTTGTGTGCCTATCTACATGCCTTTTCCATAGAGAAGAAATATTTTTTTAAGTGATAAATATGTTCTTTTATCTAAAAATCAGCGAAAGGAACAAAATAGATTAGAAGATTTAGTTTAGCTTCTTAATACCTGTGTGAATTTTGGCACATCAATCTCTCCTTGAGCATCTAAAATAGGGAAACCAATACTTGTCATAGTGTTTATGGTAACAAATGGACATCTATTGTCAAATTCTCAGCAATCCTTTTTCCCTCGGGGAACTGCGCCTTTGAGGGAACTGCACCTAACTACCCCACTTAGTTCTGATACAATGATTAATTCTGAGAGCTCCACCAGTCTCTAGAACACAGGGTTTAGCAAGTGACAGCAACCAGGCCAATCAGCATATCCCAACTTTCTCTTTACTGTGATGTGCCAAGAGATGGGCACGTGAGCCACAAACAGCCAACTGGAGTTCTTTTGTGAGCTTTGCTCTATGAACACACAGAGATTCACTCCTGTACGATAGCACTAAGCAACATGTGAGGCCAAAAAGCTAATTGACTGAGTTGTCAGAGAGAAAAGCTGAGCTGAGAGTTAAGGAGTTAAAGATAAACATAGAAAACACCTTAATTTTATGATGTTTAAAGTCAGATCCACCCCTGAAGTTTTTTTTTCTTTTTTTTTTAATGTTTATTTTTGAGAGAGAGAGAGAGAGAGAGAGAGAGAGAGAGCCAGAGAGGGTCAGAGAGAGAGAGGGAGACACAGAATCTGAAGCTGGCTCCAGGCTCTGAGCTGTCAGCACAGAACTGTGGGATCATGACCTGAGCCGAAGTCGGATGCCCAACTGACTGAGCCACCCAGGCACCCCTACCCCTGAAGTTTTCAATTAAGCCCTCACCCACCCCCAAAAGGATTTCCCTTTAATGCTTGCACTACTTCAAGTTTGGGTTAAATGAGACAAAAAATGCAAAGTATAAATACCTGTACAAACATTATGGTATAACTATCACTCAGAGAATACTATGTTGACCCCAAAAATTATCATGAGTAGAAATTTGTGTTAGAGAAATATAGTCCAGACTATACCATGTGGGGTCACATGATAAATATGAATATACTCATTACATGATTTCCAATCATACCCCATAACCAAAATTAAGAGAGGAACTTCCCTCCTGCAAGTACTCTGAATTTCTGGCAATAAAACATGGATAAATACAATACAAACTGAGCTCTGATGAACCACACTACATGATAAAGTTTCAAAAGCTGCCTAAAAAAAAAGAGCAATCATTTAGATATATTGTCTACCACAGAATTGCTCCCATTCCCTTAAATAATGTTGTCTAAACATTGTCTTAGTTGCCAATATGAATGTTCAAAGAACACAAACCACTATGATATTTTGTCTTTTTGTTTCTTCTAGGACTATGATGGCTCTCCCCCCCGCCCAAGTATTAAATTGGGTTGTTACCTTAAAAGGCAAAAATTAGTGACTATATTTGTCTCTGTTGAAACAAGGAATAAACAAACAGCTGTGGTTAGTGCATAGGCATTTAAGATGTTCAGAATGAAGATTGTGGTTTAGATATCTGTCTCAAAATTGGGATTCCCATGATAGAAGTCCATTTAGAAATGAATACGGTCTACAGGTAGAGCAAAGGCATCAAGGAAAATAGTGTCTGAAAGAGTACCTTGATTCCTTTATAAATACAAGGCTGGACAGTAAAATACAGTGAGTAAATAACCCTTTTTCTCTAACATGTGGGTTGGACAGTTTTCTGACACATCAGAAAATAAATAGGGCAAATCTGTTTTCAGTCTGTATGTTTTCCTCTTTACCAAATGGAAAAGAGTCTGTAATTGTGCACTAAGGTCCTGTGTGTAAAACACAGAAGACAGGGGTGCTTGGGTGGCTCAGTCAGTTGAGCTTCTGACTTCGGCTCAGGTCATGATCTCACGGTTCATGGTTTCGAGCCCCGCATCAGGCCCTGTGCTGACTGCTAACTGAGAGCCTGGAGCCTACTTTGAAATCTGTGTCTCTTTCTCTCTCTGCCCCCCCCCCCCCCCGTTCATGCTCTGTCTCTCTCTGTCTCTCAAAAATAAATAAATGTAAAAAAAAATATTTAAGAAAAGACACAGAAGACAACATTGGTGGAATAACAAGAATGCCATATATTTAATTTAATTCAACATAATGAATAATTCAAACACACACTCACAGTGTGACAGAAACTGAGTGAGAAAGTAGACATACAAATTGATTGATAGATATCCTATTCCTAAAGAGAATAGTCAGCTGTATGGAGACTGTATGGACTACAGTTTCCACTGTACTATGGGTTTAAGATTCCACATGTCCACAGTTATCAGCTCCTTCCCTATGGGGATCAAGTCAACAAATAGAATGTTATGCATTCATTACGTCTATGAAGCCTGTACAAGATGTGAGCTTGCCCATGGGAGAGAGTGGGTAATTCTCCCTGGGGATAGCTGGGAAGCTTTTTGAATGAAGTAATAGCTGGTAGGGTGTTTTTTTTTAAGTTATTATTTTTTTTTTGGATAGTGTATTAGTCAGAGTTCTCCAGAGAGACAAAACCAATAAGACACATATGGAAATTTAGTATAGGAATTGGCTTACATGATTAGGAGGTTGAAAAGTCCCATAATCTACCATCTGAGAGATGAAAAACAAAGTGAGGTAGTGATGTAATTCAGTCTGATTCCCAAGGCATGAAAAGGGGAAGGAAGAAGAAGAAGGAAGGAGGAAGGGAGGAATTGAGTAAGTCTCAACCAAGTCTTGAGGCACAAGAACCAGGAGTGCCAAAGTCTAAAGGCAGTGAGACGAGTACTCAGAGAGAGCAAGATCATTCGCCCTTCTTCCAACTTTTTGTTCTACACTGGGACCTTGATGGATTAGATGATTACCACCTCATTGGGAATGACCATCTGCTTACTTAGGTCACCAATTCAAATGCTAGTCTCTTCTAAAAATACCTTCACAGACACACCCCAAAACAACATCTTACCAGCTATCTGGATGTCCCTTAGCACATCAAGTTAACGTAAAATTAACCATCATACATAGGGATGAGCATTCCAGAAAGAGGATTCCAAGAAGAAATAAGAAAATCATGATAAGGGACATTTGGCTGGCTTAGTCAGTAGAGCTGACTTGACCTTGGGGTTATGAGTTTAAGCCCCAGGTTGGGCACAAAGCCTACTTAAATAAATAAATAAATAAATAAATAAATAAGAAAAGAAAATCCAGATGAGTTTGGCTAGAGAGTAAAATAAGCAAATCTGAGAGAGTTGAAGGAAAAATCCCTTTCCTAGATTGTTTATTTTAAGTACAGAAATGGTCAGTTGAAACCATAAATGAATTAATTTCCTCCAAAACCATCAAGCTATACAAGTTTCTATGGCTTCTAGGGTCAAAAGAATCTTATTCTGATAATGAAGTGGTAGCAGCCATGCTCATAAAATAAAAATCTAGTTCTGAACTCTACCCACCCAAGCTTGCTCCATCCAAGACTTTTTCCTCTCAAATAGTATTTTCACAACACTACAGTCATAGTTGTACATCACGGACAGAATTAGATGGAACCCATTTTAGGTCTCCAGCTCCTCACCCCAACCTGAACCTCAACCACAACCCCACACTCTCCAACATCCTGGTCAATTCAGAGAGCGTCTTATTAGGAAATGGGCCTTTTTCTATATCATCAATCCTGTTATCAAGTAAAGCCAAATGTATTTCAGGCTTTGTCCTTTTCTTAAAGGCAAACTGTACTTCACTACCTCTTACAGCTCCAATGAAGGTGCTAACCAAAATTGGATGGCAAAACGAAACCAGGGATGTCAGGGCCAGAGACTCCACAAGCTGCAGAATTTATCCTACATAACTGTAAGTTGGAAACCACAATTCCAGCTCACCCATGTTTAACCATACTTTGGCTAGAGGTTTGAGTACAGATTTTTCAATCTTTCCATTCTATTTTTAGTTCTGATGATGCATCAACCAAAATGTAATCACAATGTTCTTTTCACATTGTTTGAAAACTCTCTAAGCTTTAACCTCAATAAGCAGACCTCTGGAAAATTAGCAAAAATACAGACTTTTCAGCAGATTCTCTAGAAGACAAGAAAGCTTTTGAATTACCATATTGAAGTTAAATTATATGTAGAATATTATAATTATTTTATACTCTTAATTTTTTTCACCACAAATGTGAATATGTGGTATATTGATGTACTCTTTCTTTCTGCCCAAGAAGAAGCAAGCCAAGTTTTACATCCATTCATGCATTCAGAAAACGTTTATTGAGCAAGTACATTATGCCAATCACTGAACAAATAAAAAGAAGACAAGGTCTTTGTCATTGGGATAGTAGAGACAGCCAAATACACACTGTCAAGTGTTATAGATCCCATGAAAGGAATTAGGATGAGGCACAGTTGTAGTATTAAGTTGATCATGAGTCTCTGAGAAGGAGCCATTGAGAAAAGTAACTGCTTAATGGACATGGCAATGTGGCAAGGATGGCAAGAGAGTAGAGCAGTGTACTCCAGGCAAAGACGACAATAGAAGCAAAGGCAAAAAGGCATGATTTGGCGTAGTTCAGTGTTTTTAAAATTTGTATAGAATTTAGACCTCTTATAAAATAATAAACTTTTGTTTGTACACTAGAATCAGTTTATTTTCTTAACCATGTAGAAATATAACAAAGTATAAACCCCAATGTTTATAGCTATTATATAATTATAAACCCAAACATGTGGACAAATTAATTATAAAGGAAAACACAAAACTAAGATTATTCCAAATAAAAACATGAATTTAATGGTGTGAGTGCTATTTCTTGCTGAAACAATATTGTCTTTATTGCTATTGTTTGAGATTGGCATGCCTATACTACTTTTGGCTAAATGATGATTTAATTCTTTCATCATCTTTTTTTATTAGACTCATCGCCAGATATTCATACAGCAAGCTGTGACATCATTTGGCCTTCATTTGTGATGAATGTATCATTTAAAATATTAAGTCTGAAATAAACAAATGGGATTGCATCAAAATAAAAGCTTTTACACAGAGAAGGAAATCATTAACAAAATGAAAAGGCAAACTACTGAATGGGACAAAATATTTATAAATCATACATTTGATAAGGAGTTAATATCCAAAATAGATAAAGAACTTCAACAACTTAGAACCAAACAAAACAAAACAAAACAAAACAAAACAACTCAATTAGAAAATGGTCAGAGGACTTGAATAGATATTTGTCCGAAGAAGACATACATGTTGCCAACAGGCACATGAAAAGATGCTGAACATCAGTCATGATCAGGGAAATGCAAACCAAAACCACAATGATATATCAACTCACACCTGTCAAATTGGCTCTTATCAAAAAGACACACTTGTGGGGAAGAGCAGTGGGTGTTATATGGAACCCAACCTGACAATGAACTATAAAGTTAAAAAAAAAAGATGATGCATTTATAATCCCAAAGCAACTAAATATGAAAGAAATTAGCTAATGTGACCTACTACCTAGTGGAAGCACCAGTCTACAATATGCACTGTGTATGAGACAGGAAGAAATATGTATAAGGACTAAAACCAGAGACTTGATCAAAGAGTGAAAGTCCAAACATACTGAGATATGAAAACTTGAGATATGAGAAAACCAGGAATAAAATTACCATTATATTCAGTAAAGTCCTGATTTAAAAGGCTAAGAGACAGGTGGAATTTGCCTGAAGAATTTCAAGAATCCCCACGTTCATACATTGTCTTTCAGAGACTTTAAGATGTTTCTTCCATTTATAAAACTTTTTAAATATCTAAGGTTTTACTCAGAGACTTCGGGAAAGGATTTTGCTTTGGCAATTTAAATACACAGTCTTCTGAATTTGAGAATAGTATTACCTGGCCTTAGATTTCCATGGGATTTCAGGGCCATCTATTGATGTTTTGCTTTCCTAAAATAGAATTCTTTTAGAGTTTTCAGGTATCTGTAGCTAGCATACTTCCTTTGGCATCCAAGAAACATACAGCCTGTATCCATGACATCACTGATCTAAATAAGCCTTGCTTCCAGATGTCCAGATTCCAAAACATCATCCTCCATTGTCTCCTCTGAAAAACAGCGTTTCACTATATATTTTCCCCAAAAGCATGGGATTAATTATTTTCATAAACACAGTTGTTAATTATGTTTCCAAACTACTGCTGATCTGGCATCTAGTGGAATTAGTCTCTGGGCAGTGTCTTCTTTTTTGAATAAGAGATTTTCTTTGATGGAGCTATTATGACAAATACTTTGTCACTCTTCCCCATCAATTTGTTTGACTTACCTGTGCCTTGCCCAACAGACTTCCCTTTTCTAATGAAATGCCAGGTTTCCAAATACCCTCCTTTCTTCACTGTCTCCACAAATCTGTCCCATATTCTTCTCAAATTTAATCTGTACGATAGGCCAATTGTGAAATTGTGAAATGGTTGCATGTCAGTTTCACTCACATGAATCATCTATACAATAGATGTTTGGTGATTTTGATATGAAAAATGTCCTTGTAGAAATCAACTGTAATAGGAAACTTGCTCTAGCCTTACGCTGTTGCAAGGCCAGATTGGGGGCCATGGAGAGGATACACGTTCATCCATCTCATTGCATCCCTTGGCTGTTACGATTCCATAGATACTGCATTCGGGACTTCTTTTATCAGTTGTTCATAACTTTCAGAGAATGTTCTACTCTCCCTGCCTTATTCACGTCAATCAATAAACAATAATACTAGCTGGAAAAAAAAAAACAAAAAGGCAAAAAATAACAAGTGTTAGTAAGGATGTGGAGAAAAGGGAAACTTTGTGCATTTTTGGTGGGAATGTAAATTGGCGCAGCCACTATGGGAAACAATATGGCAGTTCTTCAAGAAATTAAAAATAGAACTACTATATGGTCCAGCAATTGCACTTCTGGGTATATATCTAAATAACACATGGGGACCTGGGTGGCTCAGTCGATTAAGTGTCCAACATTGGCTCAGGTCACGATCTCACGGTTTGTGAGTTCGAGCCCCACATCGGGCTCTGTGCTGACAGCTCAGAGCCTGAAGCCTGCTTCAGATTCTGTCTCCCTCTCTCTCTGCCCCTCCCATTCTCATGCTCTGTATCTCTCTGTTTCTCAATAATAAATAAATGTTAAAAATTTAAAAAAAATAAAATAAAGAACACAAAGACACAAATTTGAAGAGATGTATGCATCCCTATGTTTACTGCATCATTACTTACAATAGTCAAGATATGGGAGTGTCTATCAATAGACGAATGGATAGAAAAGATATATATAAAATGAAACATCACTCAGCCACTTAAAAAATGACATCTTGACATTTGGAACAACATGGATGGACATAGAGGTCATTATGCTAAGCAAACTAAGTCAGAGAAAGATAAATACTATATGATTCTCCTTATAAAGGGAATCTAAAAACAAAACAAATGAATGAACAAAACAAAAACAGTCTTATAGATACATAAAACCAACTGTTGGTCACTAGATGGGAGAGAAAGTTGGAGGGCAGGCAATATCGGTGAAGGGGATTAAGAGGTACAGACTTTCAGTTATAAAACAACTGTACATGAAAATGTACAGCATAGGGAATATAGTCAATAATATTGTAATAACTTTGTGTGGTGACACATGGTGACTAGACTTATTGTGATGATCATTTCCTAATGTGTAAAAGTATCAAATCACTATGGCATACACCTGAAACCAAAAGGATATTGTATATCAATTATAAAAAAGACAGAAAATAAAAATAATACATACATACATAAAATAAAATAAAATATTAAATCTGCTTCTCTGCTTTGGTAGTACTCAACTGGAAAGTGATCATTCTAGACCCCTATTACATGAAATGTGGTCCACAGAGCAGCACCATTGCCATGACCTAAGAGTTTTTAGATAGAAATGCCTTAAGCTACATAGTATTCACTAAACAGATTCTTTACAAGACATACAGGTGATTTATATGCATACTAAAGTTTGAAAGGCACTGATGACTCAAAATAAGCTTGTATTATTTTTAAATATAATCACTAAATTAGGGGCTCCTGGATGGCTCAGTGGTTAAGCGTCGGACTTTGTTAACATCATGATCTTGCAGTTTGTGAGTTTGAGTCCCGCTTTAGACTCTCTTCTGACAGCTCAGAGCCTGCAGCCTGCTTCAGATTCTATGTCTCCCTCTCTCTGCCCTTCCCCAGCTCACACTTTGTCTCTCTCTCTCAAATATAAATAAGCATTAAGAAAAAAAAAATTTTCTTAAATAAAGAAACTCAACTTGACTGAAGCATAATTCTAGGGGCAAAAGATGTGGCAATCAATAAGGTTAGAGAGATAAAAGAGACTGGTTTGGCAAACTAAGAAGTTTGGACTCTATCCGTTATCAATGAGAAGTCATTGAAGGACTTTAAGCCGTAGAGAGAATGATGAGATTTGCTTTTTTAGAAAGATTACTCTGGCTGCAATCATGGATTAGAGAATGGCTGACTAGAGCCTTGGAGACAAGCTAAGGGCTTATTTTTTGCCCACGCAATGAGGCTGACCTAGTGGTGAAGCTGGGGCTAGACAGGAGGGAATAGACATAAGAGATACCAAGGCAGTGGCTTAATGATTGATTGCATGTCAAATTTCTCATTCAGTCAAATAAAGCAGGAAATACAAATTGAAGAGCAGCTTTAGGAAAATGGAAGAAGTATAGCAAAGTACATATTGAGCTTGTGGTACCTTAGGAACAGCCATTGTGGAGATGTCTAGTGGGCAGCTACTACAAAGGTATGCCTGGCAATGTAGATTTGGGATTAGTGAAAGCAAGTGCAAAAAGAATCATCAGGGAATAACTTATGGAGAAGATGCTAAATTTTATATTATTGCCTTACCTTGCCATATAATCTACACATTTAAATGGATTCTTGGAGTTTATGAAATACCTACTTCAGTTTTATACTCTTGGCCAACATTAGATGATACTTTTCATACTGTCACAGTTAAGAGTCCTGTCTCCTACATTAACAGGAGTAATTTTTTTTTTCAGAAATGACTTAGTTACTGCATGTTTTTCTCATTTTTGAAAGTGTTCTGAAACACCTCATATGAGACCAGTGATTTTCCTTCTTCTTCTTCTTCTTCTTCTTCTTCTTCTTCTTCTTCTTCTTCTTCCTCTTCCTCTTCCTCTTCTTCTTCTTCTTCTTTTCTTCTTCTTCTTTTTACTTGAGAAGAAAATGTTTTAATGCTAGGTAACAGTTTGTCTGGCTTTACAGAAAGCTCATCAATGGCAATCTCTTTAGTACATAAGTAAGCTACTATTTATACTAACTGAAAGGGCAGAAAGAAACTATGATCAGAAAGGAGATCTCCCAACAGATCATTAGGAACGTAATGGCTTCTAAGAATGGCGCAAAACAGCCCCTCACTTTTATTGTTGCATCATCATCGGTCCCTTGGAATACTCTTTGTTATCCCTTTCTTTGTCCAATGTGCTTTCAATACTTTGATCCCCAATTCTTTGCCTTTTCAATTGTCCCCAACCCCAACACAAAAGGGCAAGTTAGGTCACCCAGGTCCTGAGTTACCTCTGCCTTCTAATTTAAGCAGCCTATAGGGCGGGATCTCAAAATACCTGTTCCATGCTGATACTGACATTAAAATCTAACACCAGGGAGTCATTGTTATAACAAAGGTTCTCCCTTTCATTTTTTTAATGTTTATTTATTTTTTATTTTTATTTATTTAAAAAAATGTTTACATATTTATTTTTGAGAGACAGAGAGACAGAGCGTGAACAGGGGAGGCGCAGAGAGAGAAAGAGACACAGAATCCGAAGCAGACTTCAGGCTCTGAGCTAGCGGTCAGCACAGAGACCTACGCGGGGCTTGACCCCATGAACTGTGAGATCATGACCTGAGCTGAAGTCAGACACTCAACCAACTGAGCCACCCACGCACTCCTTAAATATTTCTTTAAAATTTAATTTATTTTTGAAAGACAGAGAGCCAGTGGGGGCAGAGAGAGAGGGAGACAGAGAATTTGAGCTGTCAGCACAGAGCCTGAGAACCCATGAACCCTGAGATCATGACCTCAGCCAAAGTTGGATGCTCAACCAACTGAGCCACCAAGATGCCCCAAAGGTTCTCCCTTTTAGGTTTTACTTAAGTTTCCCTCCCAAAGGAAGGGATTGGGTGAAGAAAAGAAACCTATCCTGCCTGTTGCCTATCTTAAGTTTAACTATTTTTATTTTTATTATTTTTATTTTTTGAAACAGAGAGAGAGAGAGAGAATGAGCAGGGGAGGGGCAGAGGGAGAGGGAGAGAGAATCCCAAGCAGGCTCCAAGCAGTCAGCATAGAGTCCAATGTGGGACTTGAACTCATGAACCATGAGATCATGACCTGAACAGAAGGCAGGTGCTTAAGCGACTGAGTCACCGAGGTGCCCCCTGCCTGTCACCCATCTACATCTGTCATTCCTTCATAATCCCATTCCCACCCTTACTATGCCTTCCTGGCCTCTCCTCTAGAACAAATGAAACCCAGTTGGATGGGATGACAGATGCATTAGTGGTCAAAGGTTCATAAATAGCCTCCTGTTTCCTGACACAGTAGGTTTGAGAGGGTGCCCAATCTGTGTTTAAGGAACAATTTAATTCACCTTAAGTGATACTTTGGATCCCTATGATGAATCTGCTCCTGACCCAGACTGATCCAGAACAGTTCACCTTGCCTCCAGCCCTTCTCCTCAATTAGAGAACTGCCTTGTATTGAGGAAGTTGGATAAATCATATCACAGCTGTTCATTCCATTTCCTAAGATTTCACCTGACTTCTGCCAATCTCATCTAAACTGATTTTTGGGGGATGAGCTGGTTACTCTCCCAGAATAGGTACTCACACTAAGCACATTCTCCAAAACTGACACCTCTTTATGGTTTCAAAAATAGACATAATGCAGACATAATAAAGAAATTAGACACGGATGCTAGTCAAGTAGCTTTCTGAATTATGATTGCAAGTCAGAATAGCTTATATAAGATATCCACATTCAATCAAATTCATTTTTAAAAACAGTATTGCTAAGAGTAGACCGTCCCCCCAAATAAGAAAATACAAGATCCTATTTAGTTAATGTTTTCATTTACATATTGTAACAGAATCTTTCTGAGTAGCTCAGGCTGCCATAACAAAATACTATAGATTCAGTAACATAAACAAGGGAAATTTGGGGTGCCTGAATCTCAGTTGGTTAAGCATCCAACTCTTGATTTCAGCTCAGGTCATGATCTAAGTGTTCATGAAATCCAGCCCCCATCCCCCATTGGGCTCTGCACTGGCAGCACAAAACCTGGTTGGGATTCTCTCTCTCTCTCTCTCTCTCTCTCTCTCTCTCTTTCTCTCTCTCTCCCTCTCAAAATGAATAAATAAACAAATAATCTTTAAAAGGAGGGGACTTATTTTCTCACTGTTCTGGAAGCTGAAAAATCCAAAATCAAAGTTTCAGCAGACATCCGTTTTTGGTGACAGCTCTCTTCCGAGTTTGTAGACAACGCTTTGCTCTGTCCTTATATGGTGGAGAGAGAAAGATCTTAGTGTCTCTTACTTTTTTTATAAGGACACCAATTCTATAGGATTGAGGTACCATGCTTATGACCTCATTTAACCTTGATCACTTCCTTAAAATCCCTTTCTTTAATACAATCAACATGGGCAGTTAGGGCTTCCACATCTGAATTCTGGGGTGACACAATTCAGTCCATAGTAAAGTCCTAATACGCAAACTCCACTAAGTGACCACTCTGGAAGGCTTCCTTGAATAGATAGAAAAATGAAGTATTGTGAAGCCTTTCATGAATGGGAATTGCTTCTTATTAATGTACCATGAAAACTATTCTGTAGATTGGAAGCAGCAATTGTGTGTGTGTGTGTGTGTGTGTGTGTGCGTGTGTGTATCTGCATTGTATGAAATACATTAATTTCCTTCTATATGAATTTCAAAAGTTTGGAAATAAAGTTGATACAGTATTTGTAATTTGAATTCAGGTTCATGGCTCATGACTACCTACTTGAACAACTGGAATGATAACAGAATGACTATGGAAAAGATAGTTCAGCAAGTCCCATTCTGGTTACAAACAAGAAATAGCATCCTGGCTAAGCTATCTGGTCTAAATAACTGATGGTAACAGTGTTTCTCAAGTGGTAAATGTATCTTTAAACCCCAGTAACATTTAGAATTTGGCACATCCTGAAAGATTTAAAAGAATCAAAACTATAGCATTGAATTTCCAGGTACAAAGTAATTTGTTTAATACTTTATATTTTTATAATGTTTATGAGAGTTTATGAGAATTTATTTTTTTTTATTTTTTTAATTGTTATTTATTTTTTGAGAGAGAGAGACAGAGACAGAGACAGAGTACAAGTGGGGGAGGAACAGACAGAGAGGGGACACACATTTTGAAGCAGGCTCCAGGCTCTGAGCTGTCAGCACAGAGCCCAACGTGGGGCTCGAACTCACAAACCATGAGTTCACGACCTGAGTGGAAGTTGGACGCTTAACTAACTGAACCACCCAGGGGCTCTGAGAATTTGGTTTTTAAAAAATAACTCCCAGGGGTGCCTGGGTGGCTCAGTCCGTAAAGTGTCTGACTTTGGCTCAAGTCGTGACCTCACGGTTTGTGGGTTCGAGCCCCATGTTGGGCTCTGTGCTGACAGCTCAGAGCCTGGAGCCTGCTTCAGATTCTGTGTCTCCCTCTCTCTCTGCCCCTCTCCCATTCATGCTCTGTTTCTCCCTGTCTCAATAATAAATAAACATAAAAAATTTAAAAGTAAATAAAAATAAAAAATAACTCCCATTTAGAAATTTTAATTATTTCACTTAAAGAGTTAAATTGAAATTTTTTAAGATTTATGAAAACAGTTTTATAATAGGCTATAAGTTTCTTACTAAATTGATAAGATTATCATTTAGAAAGACTTTACCTAGGTAGAAGATGAAGATCTAAAAAGAAAAAAAGTAAATATTAAATATTTAAACCTGGCCCATTAAATTAATGTTAATAGAAGGGCATTGAATTTGTAAATGAAACCAAACATTATTCGCAGTTTCTTTAAGAACAATTGCTACCATGGGGTGCCTGGGTGTCTCAGTTGGTTAAGTGTCTGACTCTTGATTTCAGCTCAGGTCATAACCTCAGGTTGTGAGTTCAAGCCCTGTGTTGGGCTCTGTGTTGGGTGTGAAGGCTACTTAAAAAAAAAGTGGGGGGGCACCTGGTTGGCTCAGTCAGTTGAGCACCTGACTCTTGGTTTCACCTCAGGTCATGATCTCACAGTTTCATGGGTTCGAGCAGCTCGTGGGGTTCTGAGCGGGCAGCACAGAGCCTTCTAGGTACTCTCTTTCTCCCTCTCTCTCTCTCTCTCTCCCTCTCTCTCTCTGACCCTCTACCATTCACGTTATCTCTATCTCCCAAAAAAATAAATAAATAAACTTTAAAAAATTAAAAAACAAAAAGCAAAGAAAAACAAAAAACCCAACTGCTAACATTTGCTACACTTATATGTAGAACAATACCATTTGTGAGGCTATGACAAAGCAAGGTTGTTTTTTTAAAGCTGTAATTTCAATAGTGTTAGTTATTAAAATTAAAAATAAAACATTTTGATAGTCTTTTCTGTGGATTAAAAACTATCTTTAAGTGCACCAAAAAACTCACATCAACAATGAAAGCAAAAGCAATGCCATTTGATACAAATAATTACAATGTAATAAAAGTGTGCTTCTTTATTGTTCCCTCCCAACAGGGGTACTGGCCGCAGGCTGCCTCTCCCTGACATCTGTACCTACCTAAGCATCTGCTCATAATTCCTCTTATGTGTTCTCTCCTACTCTAATCACAAAACTAGATCATTGGGATAATCAGGATTATCTTGTTAAAACACAGATGCTAGGCAAAAAAACTGGAGTTTTTTATTTTGTGGGTAGAAGATATAGCCCAAGAATTTGCATTTGTATCCAGTTCCCAGGTGATGCTAATGCTGTTTGTCCATAGGTCCCCAATATTTCATTCATTAATTTAGTCAAAAAAAATTTACTGACCATACACTACATGTCAGACAGTGCATTTTCATAGCATTCATTTTCCCTAGAGTAATCCTTTCCTAGAAGCCATCAATAACAAATTGGAATGGTTCTTCTCAACACAATCTTCTTCCACTAATTCGATTAGCAAGCATTTACTTCAGGACAGTGCCAAGGGAAATTTCTAATCTAAACTAAATCTAAACTTCTAAACATACTAATCTAGGCTCAATTATTCTAAATTCTGAATTAGTGGAGTAATGACTAATGGGCTTTTTTTGCCTTCCAAAATAGTATTTTGAAGTTATATAGGACACTGATTAAAACTAAGTTTGGTGAGGGGCACGTGGGTGGTTCAGTTTGTTAAACCTCCAAGTCTTGATCTCAGCTCAGGTATGTATGTATGTAGGTATGTATTTTTTTGTTTATTTATTTAGAGAGAGCATAAGCAGGGGAGGAGCAGAGAGAGGGAGAGAGAGAATCTCAAGCAGGTTCCGTGCCCTCATTGCAGAGCCCAATGTGGGGCTAGAACCCATGAACTATGAGATCCTGACTTGAGCCAAAATCAACAGTCAGGCCCTTAACCGATTGAGCCACTCAGGTGCCCTTCAGCTCAGGTCTTGATCTCAGGGTCGTGAGTTCAAGCTGGGCATTGGGCTGAGCATGGAGCATACTTAAAATATAGGAACAAAAACAAAAGCAACCAAAACTGAGTTTGGAACCTTGGTTAGATACCATTTTGCATCTTTTTTTTTTTTTTTAAAGCTGTAGAGAAGGGCGTCTGGGTGGCTCGGTAGGTTAAGCGTGCAACTTCGGTTTAGGGCATGATCTCACGGTTTGCGGGTTCGAGCCCCGCGTGGGGCTCTGTGCTGACAGCTAGCTCAGAGCCTGGAGCCTGCTTTGGATTCTGTGTCTCCCTCTCTCTCTGACCATCCCCTGCTCACGCTGTCTCTCTCTGTCTCTCAAAAATAAATAAAAAACATTAAAAAAATTTAAAAAAGCTGTAGAGAATATTTTTGGAACAATTGGACGTTTGATGATATTTTTATCATACATTAATTTTCTTTAAGTTTTAGTTATTTGATGACACATGTTGAAATATTTAAGGATAATGTGGCAAGATGTCTAATATTTACTTTAAATGTTTCAGAAAAATTATGTATATATATATATATATATATATGAGAGATATCAGCAAATATGGCAACAAGTTGACATTTGTTAAATTCAGGTAAAGAGCATGTAAGTACTAACTGTATTTTTTTAGTTTTCTGCTTGAAAATTTTTATAATATAAAGCTTGGAGAAAAAGCAAGTTTGGAGTAGTTACAATAATTCATCAAATATTCATCTTCCATACCAACAAAATTTTCAGTATTTGGCAAATGTTATTCTACTTGATACCATAATATAACAGAGTTCAGAGACTTCACAAATCTTTGACGCATTCTTTGAAAGATCACAGAGGAAAGGATTAGAAGGGTGAAATGTGCTGTAGCACTAGGTGAAATCAGAACTACTTATACTACTTTTATTTATCTAGTAAACTAAAGTTTAATCTCAGTAATCTATCTCCATCTCACAATAAAAGTTTAACAAGTTGGCAGCTGGAGAAAAAAAAGAATTCACTAATAAATGTAAAAATAACTGCTCTTTCTGAAATAATAATAAATGCCATTATTATACACAATTTTGTAAAATTTTCTAATTCCATTATCAGATACAATTGCACTGACAGAGTGTAATTTAATGTACATTTTAAGGGGTAGTAGGCATTTTATTTTATTTCTCATAAAAGAAGTTGCCACTGTGACTATTGGTTGCAGATTCTCTTTCTAAAGATTTAGTCTTTTTTTTTCTCTAAAATGTTCAAGCCATAGAGACTGTGGGTCTGTTCTTTGTCAGTTATCCTCCTTATCACATTCATTTGTGTGCTTCACTCTAATTGAGTTATGAGTTCTTGCTGGTTGTGGAGTCATTTATTTGAGTTAGTTTCCTTAAGCTCCTTCTGGGCTTGTTATTTTCCTCATTACATTTTTCATTGTCTTTGCCAGGGCCTGTTACAGCTTGCTGAACAGCCAGCAGTTCCAGCACAGATATATTCAAGGTCTGGATGCACAGGTAAAAAGCTCCACTCTACCTTTCATACTCAGCAACATGTAGAAAAATCTCCATGCCAAATGAGAGAACCCTTTCTCTGCTCTCCTACAGAACTGTTCAGGCTCCTCTACCAGAGATACGAAGAAATAATTTTTAGAAGATTATAAAGCAATCATGTATTCAAAATATTTATTAGGTATCTTCTGTGGGTTAATAGTATATAAGGTACAAGAAATATGGAGAATAATAAGACATGGTCTAAAAGCTTAGAGTCTAAAATCAAAGGGTGTAAATGTGGAAAAATATGTTATAAATCTATTTAAGTGTTTTAGCAGAGATATTCATTGTGATGTGGTCTTAGAGTCAGAGACAGCTCGTTTTACCCTGGAGGGTTTGTTTTGTTTGTTGTGGATTTTTTGTCCTCATTGTCATAAAATTTCTAACTCTTAAGTTAAAGAGTACTAGACCCAGTGAGATCAAGGACACTGTAGTTGCTAAGGAAATTTGCCTCCTTCTTGTGTACCCAGTGGAATCTAGCAGAGGCCACTCCTAAAATGGTTTCAGTGAGAGGTAAGGAGGTATAAAACTTCCTCTCCACACATAGCTGCAAGTCTCTAAGCACACATGGGTCAAATATCAAAAACACCCCAATTGATTCTCATTGTCAGTTGAAAGAGATTCCTCATCTTAACTTTAAGTCATAGAAGCATAGTGATGTCTCAGGTATAGAGCTGGAAGAGACCTAAATGAAATAATGAATGTAAAGCAATTAAGTCAGAGAGTCTGAGAAGATGGCGGAATAGGAGGACCCTAAGTTCACTCCACCCCACGTTTACAACTAGATACCACTTACATGAGTAAATAAATTGGAGAGCCATCTGAAGACTGGCAGAACAAACTCCACAACTAAATGTAGAGGAGAAGCCACATGGGAGAGGTTAAGAAGAGCAGAAATGGTGGTAGAGAGCTGCCTGCAGGAGGGAGGGAGCTGCTGTGGATGCAGAGAGAGGAAAGCACCAGGAAGCCCAATGGGGAAAAGGAATCCTCACAAAGTCTGGCCTTGAAAACCAGAGGGGCTGGGTCCTTGCCCATAAACAGACAATATCCTAGGGAGAGATAACACAGAAGCAACAGTTGCACAACACCTGGGGTAAACAAGAGGGAGGTCTGTTGATGCTGATTTCAGAGCATGCTGGGGAACTTCTAGGGGAACTAAGGAACTAAGGGGTACCAATCTTCTCCCTAACTTCCAGGATAAACACAGCCACCTGTGGGAGGTAGTGCTACACAGACACTTGCTACCTAACCTGCTAGATAGCAGTGCACCTGCCCATGAATTCTCCTGAGGACTTCCCTGCTCCAAGCCTGGTGGCCTTGACCCAGCACAGATATTGTTAATGCAGTATGTGCTTCACCCACCTGCCACACGCTGACATCAACCACCCCTAGCCACCACTGCACGCTGTGCCCAGCTACCCTCAGCAAAGATACCACCTCGCCACCCACATTGCATGGTGCCACTTCCCCCAACTGCCATCACTTTTCTGGGAATCTGGCCTAGGACTAGCAGCTCAGCGTAAATTTTGCTAACACCATGGGCACATCCTGCCCTGCCTTTGCACATAGATACCACATGCCCCAGCAACTGTCACTGCCGATGATGCCAATGTCACTGCTGTGGCCTTGACACCACCATGCTATGGGGAATCTGGCCTATGACTAGGGTGCAAATTTTGCCAATACTGCCTCCCAGCCCTCCTGCAGTCACACCCTCTCAGAGCCAGCCTGCCTGGGTCTCACTAACATCACAGAAGGCAAGTACAGCCAAGAGGCAGAGAGTCAGTGCAGACACCTGGACTGAAAGGAAAAGCTTCTCAGACAGAATAGCAGGACACAAGCACAAGCAACACTCATTGGAGACTCTACTAAAGTGGCAGGTTCTATTGAACAGGAGACACTGTACTGCAGGGCACTACAGGACCTCTACTTCATTCTTCAAGAGCAGAAGATGTACTTGACTTTTCTAACACACAGAAACAGACTTAGATAGGTAGACAACATGAGGAGACAGAGAAATATATCTCAAATGAAAGAACAAGACAAACTCACAGCAGGAGATCTAAGCAAAAGAGAAATAAGTAATATGTCTGATAGAGAATTTAAAGTAATGATCATAAAGATACTCACTCACTGGACCTCAGAAAAGGGTGGAGGACATCACCAACACTCTTGACAAAGGGATTAAAAATAGCATAACAAAGGTCAAGAACTCAATCAATGAAATTAAAAATACAACAGATGGAATAAATAGTAGGCTACAGGAAGCAGAGGAACATATAAGTGACCTGGAGGATAGAGTAATGGAAAGCAATCAATCTGACCAGATGAGAGACAAACAAATATAGCATAATGAGAATAGACTTAGAGAACTCTTTGACTACATCAAGCATAATACCATTTGCATTATAGGGGTCTCAGAAGAAGAGAAAGAGGGGCAAAAAATGTATTTGAAGAAACAATAGCTGAAAAATTCCAGAATCTAGGGAGGGACACAGAGATCCACATTCAAGAGACACAGAGATCTCCCAACAAATTCAACCAAAGGAGGTTCATACCAAGACAAATAGTAATTAAAATGGCAAAAAAATAAAGAATTTTAAAGGTTGCAAGAGAAAAGGCATTACATGTAAAGGAAATCCCCATAAGTCTATCAATGGAATTTTCAGTAAAAACTTTTGAGACCAGAAGGGAGTGGCATGATATACTCAAAGTGCTGGAAGGGTAAAATGTGCAATTAAGAATACTGTATCCAGCAACAGTATCATTCTGAATAGGAGAGGAGACAAACAAAAGTTAAAAGAATTTTTGATCACTAAACCAGTCCTACAAGAAATGTTAAGAGGGATTCTGTGAGTGGAAAACAAAAACTGTAAGTAAGAGTAAGAAAAATAGGAAGCCAAAAAGCAAAAAAAAAAAAAAAAATAAAATAAATTAAATATATCTGTAAAAATCAGTCAAGAGAAGCACAAAATAAGAGGATGTAAAATACGGTACTAAATATCTGAAATATGGAGGGGAGAGGAGTAAAGAATGAGTTCAGAATTAAGTGAACTTAATATCAACTTAATATACACTGTTATGTGCAGATGTTATATATACACTGAATGGCAACCACAAATCAAAAAACAGTAATAGATAAACAAAAAATGAAGAAGGAATCTAAGTATATCACTAAAGAAAACCAGCATGCCATGAATGAGGAAAAGAGAAGAAAGGATGTAGAAGAACTACAAAAACAACCACACAACAAGTAACAAAATGGTAATACATATCTATAAATAATTACTTTGAATGTAAATGGACTAAATGCTCCAATCAAAAGGTAGTGTGATAGAGTGGATAAAAAATAAGACCCATGTATATGCTGCCTACAAGAGATTCATCTCAGATCTAAAGACATCTGCAGTTTGAAAGTGAGGGGATGGAGAAATGTTTATCATGCAAATGGATGTCAAAAGAAAGCTGGAGTAGTAATACTTATGTTGGATAAAACCCTTGGGATAGAGCAAAATTAGTTCTAAGAGGAAGTATATAGCAATACAGGTCTACATCTAGAGAAAAGAAAAATCTCAAACAACTTAACCTCACACCTAAAGGAGCTGAATAAAGAACAATAAACAAAACCCATAGCCAGCAGAAAGAAGGGAAAAATAAGAATTAAAGCAGAAATAAATGAAATAGAAACTAATAAAAACCAAAAACCAAAAAACAAAAGAAAAGATGAATGAAACCAAGAGCTGGTACTTTGAAAAGATCAACAGAATTGATAAACCTCTAGCCAGACTGACAAAAAGAGAGAGAGAGAAAGAGAGAGAAAGGACTCAAATAAACAAAATCACAAATGAAAGTAGAGAAATAACAATCAACACCACAGAAACACAAACAATTGTAAGAGAATATTATGAAAAACTATATGCCAACAAATTGGACAATCTAGAAGAAATGGATAAATTCCTAGAAATATATAACCTACCAAAAATGATGCAAGAATATATAGAAAATCTGAATAGACTTATTCCCAGCAAGGTGATTACATCAGTAAAAAAAACAAAACAAAACAAAACCAAAAAACTCCCAAAAAACAGAAGTCCAAGACCAGTTGGCTTCACAAGAGAATTTTACCAAATATTTAAAGAAGAGTTAATACCTACTCTTCTCAAACTATTCCAAAAAATAGAAGAAGGAAACTTCCAAATTCATTGCATGAGGCCATGCAATTTGGTATTACCCTGATACCAAAACCAGATAAAGACACCACAAAAAAGAGAGATAGAGAGAACTTTAGGCCAATATATCTAATAAAAATAGATGCAAAAATTCTCAGCAAAATATTAGCAAACACACTCAAACTGTACATTAAAAAAATCATTCACCATGATCACGTGGGATTTATTCCCAGGATGCAAAGATGATTCAATATTTGCTAACCAATCAAAGCGATACATCACATCAGTAAGAGAAAGGATAAAAACCTCATTATCATTTCAATAGACATAGAAAAAGCATTTGACAAAGCACAACATCCATTCATGATAAAATGATGATGTTTACAAAAAACATACCTCAACAAAATAAAAGCCATATGTGAAAAACCAACAGTGAACGTCATACTCAATAGGGAAAAATTGAGAGCTTTCTCCCTAAGGTTAGGAACAAGACAAGGATGTCCAGTTTTATTCAACGTAGTACTGGAAGTCCTAGCTACAGACGACAACAAAAAAATAAATAAATAAAAGGCATCCAAATCAGTAAGAAAGAAGTAAAACTTTCACTATTTGCAGATGACATGATGCTATATATAGAAAACCCAAAAGACTCCACTAAAAAACTACTAGAACTGATAGATGACTTCCATAAGGTCTCAGAACACAAAATCAATATACAGAAATCCATTGCATTTCTTTACACCAATAATGAAGCAGCAGAAAGAGAAATTAAGAAAACAATACCATTTACAATTGTACCAACAATAATAATAATAATAGGAATAAACCTATTCAAAGAGGTGAAAGACTTGTACTCTGAACACTATAAACACTGATGAAAGAAATTGAAAACAACAGAAATAAATGGAAAGACATTCCATGCTCATGAATTGGAACAATAAATATTTTAAAATGTTTACTTACCCAAAGCAATCTACAGATTTTGTGCAATCTCTATCAAAATACCAAAAGCATTTTTCACAGAACCAGAAAATTTAATCCTAAAATTTATATGGAACCTCAAAAGACCCCAAAGAGCCAAAGCATTTGAAAAAGAAAAGCAAGTTTGGAGGTATCACAATTTCAGATTTCAAGTTATATTACAAAGCCGTAGTAATCAAAACTGTATAGTCCTGGCACAAAAATAAATAGCTCAATAGAACAGAATAGAAAACCCAGAAATATACCCACAGTTATATAGATAATTAATCTTCAACAAAAGAAGAAAGAATATCCAATGGGAAAAAGACAACCTCTTCAACAAATGGTGTTGGGAAAACTGGACAGCTATATGCCAAAGAATGAAACTGGACCACTTTCTTATATCATACAAAAAAAATTGAAAATGGATAAAAGAGCGAAATGTGGGAGTGTCTGGGTGGCTCAGTTTGTTAAGTGTCCAACTTGGCTCAGGTCATGATCTCATGGTTTGTGGGTTGGAGCCCTGTGTCAGGCTCTGTGTTGGTAGGTCAGAGCTGGAACCTGCTTCGGATTCTGTGTCTCCCACTCTCTCTGCCCCTCCCCCATTCCTGCCTGCTCGCTCGCTCTCTCTCTCTCTCTCTCTCTCTCTCTTTCAAAAATAAATAAACATTAAAAAATTTTTAAAAATATAAAGAGCTAAATGTGAGTCCTGAAACCATAAAAATCCTAGAAGAGAGCAGAGGTAGTAATTTCTCTGACATTGTCCATAACAATGGTTTTCTTTAAATTTAGGTATTATTTTTAGAGAGAGAGAGTGCATATGTGGGGCACACACATACAGAGAGAGAGAAAGAGAGAGAGAGAGAATCTCCAAACAGGCTCTGTGCCATCAGCTGAGCCCAACATGGAGCTCAAACTCATGAATCATGAGATCATGAGCTGAAATCAAGAGTCAGACACTTAACTGACTGAGCCATCAAGATGTCCCAGCATCATTTTTGTAGATACATTTCCTGAGGCAAGGGAAATAAAGCAAAAGTAAACTACTGGGACTGAATCAAAATAAAAAGCTTCTGCAAAGCAAAGGAAACAATCAAACAAAACTAAAAGGCAACCTACAGAATGGGAAAAGATATTTGCAAATGACATATCCAATAAAGGGTTAGTATCCAAAATATATGAAGAACTTCTACAGCTCGACACCCAAAAACCAAATAATCCAATTAAAAAATGGGCAGAAGAAATGAATGAACATTTCTTCAAAGAAGATATACTCAATATCACTCATCATCAGGGAAATGCAAACCAAAACCACCATGAGATATCATCTTACACCCGTCAGAATGGTTAAAATAAAAAACACAACAAACAGCAAGTATTGATGAGGATATGGAGAAAAAGGAACCCTTGTGCACTGTTGGTGGGAATGTAAACTGGTGCAACTACTGTGGAAAACAGCATGCAGGTTTCTCTCAAAAGTTAAAAGTACAACTACTCTATGATCCAGTAATCTCACTCCTTGGTATTTTTTTTCAAATAAATACCCCCCCCCCCAAAAACCCAACCCCACAAACCACTAATTCAAAGGGATACATGCACTCCTAAGTTTATAGCAGCATTATTTACAATAGCCATAATATATGGAAGCAGTCCAAGTGTCCATTGATAGGTGAATGGATAAAGAAGTGGTGTGTGCGTGCGTGTGTGTGTGTGTGTGCGCGCACGTATGTGTGTTTGTGTTAGAGAAAGACAAATACCATATGATTTCACTTATATATGGAATTTAAGAAACACTTAAATTTCACTTATATATGGAAATTAAGAAACAAAACAAATGAGCAAAGGTAAACAAAAAAGAGAGACAGAGACAAACCATGAAACAGACTCTGAACCATAGAGATGGTTACCAGAGGGGAGGTAGATGGGGAGATTGGTGACATGGGTGATGGGGATTAAGGAGTATACCTGTGATGAGCACTGGGTGATGTATGGAATTGTTGAATCTCTATAGTGTACACCTGAAATTAACATAACTCTGTTGAGTATTTTAGAATTAAATTTTTTTAAAAAGGAGATTAAGTCAGTATCTGACATACTGCAAATGCTTAATAAATAACATTCATTATAACTATCATCCCTGATTTTATACCCAAGCCAGAAAGTCTGAAAAGTAAATCTCCTTAAATTACCTAGGTAATAAATGGCCTTTATGTGATGATTTGATTCCTGTCTCTACTATTATTAACTCATGAGACTAAAAATTTAATTAGGCAGGAATGAGGTAAATTTTTGCTTACATTTGTGTTCTCTGCATCTACAACAGCACTGGCATATAACAGATACATATAAATATTTGTTTAACACATTTGTTTCTTTTTTTTAAACAAATAATTTTGCCAGATAGACCTGGATTAAAATTCCAACTCCAGTACCTTCTAGCTATATAACCTTAGACAAGTTAACCACTTTGAGTCATAATTTTCCCACATCTTGAAAATGGGGCTAATGTTACTCAACACTTAGTTCACAGGCATGCAGAGAAGCTTAGATGAGGCAAGCACTCTGAGTATCAGGCCCCGCACAGGAGGGGCTCATTACATTTTAGTCTGCTTATCTTTTGCAGTCTGCTCTATAGTTTTCTGTCTGAATTAGCAAACATCAAGATTTGCCACAAGAGGGCAATACAATATGGAAATGGAAATCTATGCCAAAAAAAAACCCCACAAAAAACAAAAAACGAAATAACCCAAAAAAACACCCCAAGAAAACCTACTCCCAAACCAAAAACCTTTCCAAAATTACATTAATTTATTCCTCTATTCCTCTCTCTCTTTCTATCCTTCTTTTCTCCCTCATAACTATAGTTTGTTAATAATGTTTTCATATTTAGAATTCTGTTCTTCTCCATTATGTTCTCTAAAAATCAAGGGGCCTTAAAAATCATACTGTCACAAGGAACAAATTTCCCCCTCTGCAATTATTCCTGCTCCCTTAGTCGGTGGTCTTGACTTGCATGTAAAAAGATAATGCCTCTGGTTATATAAGTTCAAATCTTAGAATTATATTGGATTCCTGCCTCATCCATGCAATATGTTTCCTTCCTTTAATTAATATGCTTGGTGCCTATCTCTTCCCCATTCTCATGTCTACCTACCTGGTCCAAACCTCTCTTCTCATCTCTCAACCACTTACCTTTTGGTCTTCCAACCATTTCTCTTTAGTCCAATTTATTGAATGATAAATGCTTGGATCCAATACACCAAGGTGGTCTATGTTCTGTGCTCTTCCTAGGAAAGACTCCCATTTCTTTCCCTGGGACTAAATGATGTTTCTTTAAGGCTACATTTAACATTTTTGTGTTTCATGATAACAGTAGAAAGGAAGAGGGAGTATTATATTTGAGAATGGCTCTGCAATTTACGAAAGCATTTTTCAGCTGCAAAGGACATTAGCAAGTCACATAGGCTGCTGTCACTAAAGATATGTGCACTTGCCCATTGGAGAATGCAGGTTCTTATACCAACCAATCTGACAAGAAACAGAAATGTTAGAACCACCGTGAGGACCGAAAAACCAAAACCAAAACCAAAACTTTTAACAAGGCAGAATAAACAATACCTGCTATGGTGCTATGGAAGGGCTTGATCTGAACTTTCCTCTATTAGCAGAAGATTATCTTAGAAGTTCTCCTGATTCAAAAAATTTTTTAGTATAAAATGGCTTTGAAAACAAATCTGCTTCTTCTGTCTTCTTTGCTTCTCTTATTAATAACTGAATCATCTAAATTGAATATCCTAGACACATACAAATATTGTATGATTCCACTTATATGAGATACCTAGAGTAGTTCAATTCATAGAGAGAGAAGGTAGAATGGTGGTTGCCAGGGATTGGGGGAGGGGGTATGGGAAGTTGTTCTTTAATGGATACAGAGTTTTAGTTGGGGAAGATGAAAAAGTTCTGCAGATGGATGGTGGTGATGACAGCACAAAAATGTGAATGCACTTAAATGTCATTGAATTGCTGTATACTTAAAAATAGTTATATTATATATATTTTACACAATAAAAAAATCTCAAATTTGAATTATGTGTTTTATTCATTTGGGTTCAATATTGCTTTTCTAGATGTGATGTGAAGTTCAACTAGAATTGTACAAAACCTACTTTCAAGGAGCATGCTTTGGGAAATGATAAAGCATAGGCAGAAATGCAGGCAATGACAGTGTCCCTGCCTTCTCACTGTAATATAGGCTGAGGAGGATGTTTAGTCCTTTTAGGTACATTTGCTTTCAATTTAGTATACCCTTTACCAGGCCTGAATTTGGCCTCAGAATATCTGAGTCTCAGAGACCTAAATCTATAAAACAAATAGAAAAATACAGTATTTCCCTTCTTATCCATGGAATATATATTCCAAGACCCCCATTGAATCCCTGAAACTGTGATAGTGCCAAACCCCATATATACTATGTTATTTCCAATACATACATTCATATGATAAAGTTTAACTTATAGGATAAGTACAGTAAAAAATTTAACAAAAACAATTAATAATAAAATAGAAAAACTATAATAATTACTATAATAAAAGTTATGTGTCTATCTTCTCCCTGATGAGATGAAGTGAAGGATAACTTAGCATTAGGTAACTCTTGACCTTCTGATGATATGTCAGAAGGAGGATCATCTGCTTTCCTATTGCAGTTGACCATGGGTGACTACAACTGTAGAAAGTTAAACTACAATTAAGAGGCGACTACTGTAATAATAACTGAACAGTAACACTTATTAGGTACATATTAAGCACCAGGATTAAGTGTCAGACTGGATCTAGGTCAAGAAAAAGTTATAGGCAGTTTACAAATATCATATATTAGCTTACTATACCCAACTCACTATTTTGCTCTTTAAAATAAACAAAGCCTCACACATCCCATTGATTTCAGAATTAAGCAAACAAACAGAGACACACCTCTGTGCCAGTAACCATGCCAAAGAGTATAGTATGTCAGCCAATAATACTTATGAAACTCACATGCAGCTGACAGGCCCACATACTGTGAAATGGAAATTTTCAGAAAGGGTACACTTCAATCCATTAAAATTTCCTATGCACAAAAGCTTGCAGGTCTAGACACTCTTTGATTTAGAAAGCCTGTTCTTTCAGAAAAGAATCTAGTTCAATTATTATGGTGAGAAAAAATAATACATAAAAACAACATTTCAAAACTGACAGTAAATTCACCTCTTCGTTCGGTTAATGTGGCATAAGAGAAAGCTTGACTAGCAGGTATAATTAAAGTATGAATCACAGGGATAAGTCATGAGTAACCCTGAGAGCACCTATAGGGAAAAAAAAATCCATTATAACCTACTAAATTTAGAGACTAAAGGATGAAGGGTAGGAGGAAAAATCTTAATTCCATGTGAATGCAATTATGGGCCTGAATGGAAACACTGATAATGGCATTGATGCATTATTGGTCTAGCATCTGTGTGAGGCTCTGTAACATAATATACTATGCTTCATGTATTATGGGTACTCATTCTTGATGTTTTTTATTCCTAGAATTGCTTGAGGTCAGGTCCTTTGCTTTGCTTTATTTGCTTTTCCATATAAATCACTTCTCGACTTAGATCCTAATAATGTAGATAGTTGGCATAAAACACGCAGTTACACATGTGAATTGTTAAATGATAACCCATATCTTAGAATCTAGAATAAATGTGTCCTGACATATAAGACTTTTGAAAAAATGAAAAATGATATCTAATATATTAAATGTTACTTATCAAAGACTGTTTATACATTTGAAAGAATTAATCACAGGATTTTTATTTAATGAAAAACAGGAAGAAATTGTTATATTTTATCCTATTTCATGTATCAGCAGTTGGCATTGGATTCAGTTGCTTGGAACAGCAATATGGCAAAAGTTGAAAAAAAATATTTGTTAGGCCTGCCTTGTTTTTTGTCTTTTAGGCCGTGTGATGAATATAAAATTGTCTCAGGTGAAAAACAGCCCCACTGCATGGGCCACTCCATTAACTGACAAATGGCATTTTTGCCCACCATCTGACCCCACCTACCCAAATGAGGAGTACTTAACTGACAAACATAGGTTAGACACTGGAGTTAAAATGGCTCTAGTGATGATTGGACAGTCTGCCAATATTTAGAAGTATAATGATACGAATATGATTGGAAGGTTTTTAAGTCCAATTTTCTTGCTCAGAAGAATTTATTTTATTTAAAAATTTTGTTTTAAGTTTATTTATTTATTTTGAGAAAGAGCTCGAGCAGGGTAGGGGCAGAGAGAGAGAGATGGAGAGAGAAAATCTAAGCAGGTTCTGCACTGTCAGTGCAGAGCCCAATGAGGGGCTATGGCCTCTGAGATGGTAATCTGAGCCAAAATCAAGAGTCCAACATTTAACTGACTTAGCCACCCAAGCACCCTTTTGGCTCAGAAGAATTTAAATCAAAGCCATCAAATACACTGTTTACATCATCTTACCTTAGTTTAAGGTTTACGTGCTATTTTTAATGTTCATGTGTACTTCTTTAAAAAAAATTGAAACTAAAAGTCTTGACAGTCTCTGAAACTTAATTGGGAAAAATGTAAAGTACATTAATGGAATTTTTCCCATGATCTGTAGAAGAGTTTTTTAAACAGATGGTTCAAATGGACAAAGCAATGAAAACACAGAAATTAAAAGCAGATCCTTAAGAAAAATAACTGAGTTCTCAGAAATACTATGGATGATGGCAGGACTGGATGTAAGGCAGCACTTTGTTCTGCTGTCAAGGTTTGGAGAGAACAGGAATTTAATAGGTGATCCTCTATCTGAGAAGAGGTAATGACTCTTGGTGGGAATTAACTATTCATTTGGAACTCCAGCCAACTTCAACAATTTGAAAATCCTCAGGCTTGTAGGATAATTCCATCCAAGTGCTAATAAAATATATAGTATTGTGATTGTGGGTATTCTTCTAGAAATAGGAGCACCTAAGTCCAAGGTGCGTATCTGGGGGATGGAGATGATTTGAAATCTTTCCATCTTCAAAGCGACTTGGAAAAACAACGAACATCCCATGGCCTATGAACCTTTTCATTTTCAGTATAAAAACTCTGACTTTTTTAGATCAAGGAAGTGAGTAATGGGAAAGGGGCAGGAAAACTTTCAACTTGTAATTTATACGTATTCAGTGGAAACGTGTGAAATAAAATCTAAACTAATGCTAGAAAGTAGCATCTTCCAACTGGGCTTCAAAATGATTTCTCAGACTTTAAGCAAAGTTAAAGTTGGTTTCTCTCCCAGACAATTTTAGGGAGTGGGAGGTGAGGAAGACGGGTAGGGGGAGGTACGTTGAGAGTTTGAGATCCTTTAGGGGTGTGGAGGATCCCAGAGTGTCGCCGTGGGCTAGTCAGCTCCAGGTGCGGGGGAGGAGACAGAGTTGACGCCCCGAGCGAAGGCGTGAGCGCAACTGCGCGGAAGCCGCGCGCAGCTCGTGAGCCAAGTGCGGGCGGGTGGGTGGCGGACGAGGGTGACTGGGAGAAGGGGCGGGGTGGCGCGGGGTGGGAAAGAGGCGGCAGGAGGAGGGTCTCCCAGCCCAGGCCCGATTTGCAAGCTCTCTGAGCCTGCGTCCACCGAGGGGGAGGGCTTCCCTGGCCTGGCCGGAGCGGCTCACAGCACAAACGACTGTCAAGAGACTAGGAGAGTGGAGGTGCCGGAAGTGTGTCCGCGCGGTGAGATAACTTTCCTGCTTTGGCCGCGGCCCGGAGCCTCAGCCGCCTCGCTGTTCGCAGCGACGATGCGCCCTGATGACAACGACCTGAGCGGACCAGCGCCTCGGCACACCGCCAGAGTCTGCACACTCCTTGCCTCAGGGAAAGAAGACTGAGCCCGGAGGCGTCCGCGCGCCGCGGGAGCCGGGTGCAGGCGGCGCGGCGCTCGGGGCCCATTTCCTCTGCGCGGTCCCCTAGCGTTTGGCTCGTTCCCCGCGATCGCGCGTCCTCACCGCCGGCCTCGGTCGCTGGCTGTTCCCGCCCTCACCGCCGGCCCGGACGTGCCCCCGGCAGCCACTGGTAGCGTCTGTGCCATGGGGCTGCCTACTCTGGAGTTCAGCGATTCCTACTTGGACAGCCCGGATTTCAGGGAGCGCCTGCAGTGTCACGAGATTGAGCTGGAGCGAACCAACAAGTTCATTAAAGAGCTCATTAAGGACGGCTCTCTGCTCATTGGGGCGCTGAGGAGTAAGTGGAGCGGGCAGGGGAGGGTGGAGCACGCGCAGGGATGTGGCGAGTCCCCGCGGGGTGCGGGTCTGAGGGGTAGGATGGAGGACTCGGGCTTCTTTTGTTTGAATGGGTTCGGGACAAAAGCTGAAGAGCTCCCCTGCTGGTGGCCAACAAAGTTTGTTCTTAGGTGTTCTTTACTTAAATACTTTAATGTCTACAGAGAAGGGGAAGTTCTCCACTGGACACGAGGGTATCTTGAGGAAATTGTTCAAAGTCACCTTTCTGTATAACGCCCCTGGAAAAATGTTGGAGACTGTTGGTCCTTTTTTTTTTGTTTGTTTGTAATTTGATTGTGCCTAGTTTGAGCTCTTTTTAAAAAAGTCCTGAAGGAGGGTTTCAAGAGTTTGTTTTAAGGATAAAATGAAGGTATTTTAGTGATATTCAAAGAAAATTATTCATTTCTTATGTGTATCAGTGGCTCTTCACTGGGCACAGTCGATCACAGAATTGGCTTTTTTTAAAAAAGATAGGCATTTACAATTTCGTCATTTAGTAGGATGTTGGAGATGATGAAGACAGCATGGCACCAGCGGATTTAGTCTCTACCAGTTTTTTTGTGCGTCTTAATTTTTGGTTTATATTATAAATCTGATGTTGGTCGAATCACTGGGGACGAGAGTTCAGTGGTTAAAGGCCAACCAGAATTTCTGATGATTAAATAAGAGTAAAAACTGCCCCTAGGGATTTCCCCCACTTCTTTTCCGAGCGGATTTTCTTTACTCCCTCCTGAATCTGTTGGTTCTTCACTTTCAATTACTAAGACCTAAGAAAGTCTTAGTAAAAGAAACTCCAGTTTCTCTTTTTATTTTTTATTTTTATTTTTTTATTAAAACTTTATAGTTTATTGTCAGGTTGGTTTCCATGTAACACCCAGTGCTCTTCCCCACAAGTGACCTCCACCAAGACCATCACCCCCCAATTACCTTTCCCCCCTCCCCTTCCCCCCTCAGTTTGTTTTCAGTATTCAAGAGTCTCTCCTGTTTTGTCTCCCTCCCTCTCCCTAACTCTTTCCAGTTTCTCTTAAGAGAAAATGGGTGACTTAACTGATAAGGTTTAACTTGTTACCTTTCCCAGGAAGTATTTGCATCTTAATGGAAGCTTCTGAAGGTTTTAGCTACTGAAATGAAGCCCTGAATTCTCTGGCCTCTGATGGCTGGGTGAGTGAGGTATTTTCATAAGATGGAGAGCGTTTGGGTGATCTAGCAATCGCCAAGACAAATGTAGGGAACCATCATGGTGTGTGTCAATTGGAAGGTCAGTAACAACATGATGGCGTTGTGTGTGTGCCCAAAACTGAGACATTAGCATCTGATCTGTATTTTGAAGTATGTATTAATGGTAAGGATAGAGCTTAGCAAAAATGCCGTGAAGTAAGTGTGCTCCTAAATCCTTTTAACTATCCCAAATGCTAAAACATTTACTTATTACTTGTGTTACTCAACTAGGGTAAAGAAAATACATTTTATGCCTACATTCACTTAATTTCAGAATTTGAGGCTACTACTGATAACAGTAGTTACTAATTTGTGAAAAAAATAATTTATCTGCAGTTCTTTCCGTTCTGTACATACACAAATGTGAACTCTTCTTCCTTCTGGTTTGCAAATTCTGGTTGAGGTTTCAGGACTAGCATCTTTGCATTTTAGCCTCTTCCAAAAGAGTTTCCCCGAGTGCTGAGTGCTCAGCTGACTCCTGCTGGAGCTGCCAGGTGGTCTACAAGTGACATTTTCTCCTCACTTTGCTGGGGAGATCAATTTTAGTGTTTCAAAAATGGAAAACACTTCCATAGCTGTGATAAAAGCTCTGAAATGCATGTTATTTTACTAGTAATAGTATGTACTTTAATATGATTTTTGAATCTAGTGTTGCAAAGATCAAGTGATTCCTATCCTCTTAAGTTGGTTTTCCATGTATAAGCGAGGAAATCATGACAGTATAAGTTCCCTGAAAATGCAGAACCTGTCTCATTCATTTGGTCTTATGCACTTAAATATACAACCTGCTGCCTCTCTAGGATTCTTATAGGTTTGTGATGAGAGTACAGTATTTTAATTAACTTTTGCTTATTATTTATATCATTACGGAAGGAAGCCATTTTATTCCTTGTTGAAAGAGTTCCCAGCATCAGCTGCCAAATAGGGATTTGGAGCAGAGGAGCTCTTGAAGTCACATGATGGAACTGCTTTTTTCCCACCAAGCCACCTTCTGTCCCCTGGGACAGATGCATTGAGGCTAGGCTGTAGCTGCTAAGTGCCAGATCTCCGAAGCTGCTCAGCTAGGGTAAGCCTACTTACAGTTCTATACCAGATCCACCAAGAAGCCCTCCTTTCTCCAGTTCTGTCCCTTCTGACTTTTTCTTTTCTGCTTGAGGAAGCCTTCACCTTCCCTAACTTTAAACTATGCCTTTCCATTCTCTGTACCTACTGTTTCAGTAAGTGTATCCATTATCCACTTCAGTTTTATTTTTAGCACTTTGCTGTTATTTTCATTAATAATTAATGGTTTCTTAATATAGCCTTCCTGAGCTGACAGTCATCATCTAAGCATCTTATATTATTTCTATCCTAGTTCATAGCTTTTCTGGTGAGAATTTTGGTGTGGACTCTTGGATAATACATATGTAACTGTTTCAGTAGGAGTCACATATCCTCTTTTTTTTTAATTAAAATTTTCTTTTACTGTTTATTTATTCTTGAGAGAGAGATGGGGAGTGAGCAGGGGGAAAGGCAGAGAGAGGGGAGAATCCAAAGCAGGCTCCAGGTTCTGAGCTGTCAACACAGAGGCTGATGTCAGGCTTGAACTCATGAACAGAGAGATCATGACCTGAGCCAAAGTCAGAGGCTTAACCAACTGAGCCACCCAGGTGCCCCAGGTAAGGAGTCACATAAGGTCTTTGATTTTTACTTCAGGATGTACCTTTTGTGAGAATTACTTAAAGGGAAACTACACAAAGGCAGGCTGGGCATGTTGGAAGGGGAGGGTGGTAGGTAGCATTCAGTGTCAATTATAGGAGTATTGTCAGTTACAGACCCCTAATAAAAGAATCTCAACAGGAGAGAATCATCAGTTATGGCCCCCAACAGGGAAGATGTACATTGCATTTCCTATAAGAAATCAACTATTCCTGCAACTCATCCAATGAGAAAGCATCATCACTCTGAACTCTTGCTTTTCTCCAATAGACTTTTGTTCAGAACAACCCCTCTCAACTTTCTCCAACTTCTCCATAAAATAACATTCCTCTTCTTTGTTTTCTAGATTTACCTATGGTTTTGTGATAGCTTGCTTGTCTAGGATTGCAGTTCTCTTATTTACGAATAAACCCATTTTTTGCTTGTAAAATCACTGGCAGTGTTATTTTTAAGGTTAATAGTTTCTTTAATAGAGTATTTGGAAGGGTCCTTATAAAGGAAAACCTTGCTTGACTAGATGATTTCAATTTTACATAATATAAGTAAGATACTTAACATTTAAAAAAAATTACTGCTTTTCATATTCACATCCACTTTAAGAAAATGGATGACAGCTAATTAAGTGGATTGATATAGACCTGAATTTAAATTCTGGTGCTGTCAGGGGCACCTGGGTGACACAGTCAGTTAAAAGTCTGACTCTTGATCTCGGCTCAGGTCATGATCTCATGGTTTGTGGGTTTGAGCCCCACATCAGGCTCTGTGCTGGTGGTGTGGAGCCTACTTGAGATTCTGTCTCTCCCTCTCTCTCTGCCCCTCCCCCACATGTGCGTGTGCGCTCTCTCTTTCTCTCTCTCTCAAGATAAATAAACTTAAAAAAATTAAAAAAAGAAAAAAATAAATTCTGGTGCTGTCAAATGCTATGTGATAATTGGCAAGTAACTTAACCTTTGTGAACCCTATCTTTCCTATATAATGAAGGAATACCTATGAATATCCTACCACCAGAATTATTTGTTCATTTTGTTACATGTCATACAGACATTTGGTGAGCAATATTTGAGAATATTTGATACAGGAAAATTGGGTTTTAGTTCATGCTATGACTCAAAATCCTCCACCCTTTTCATCAAATGCTATTCTATGAACTTTGTTCCTTTAACAGTTGTCAACCTTAAAATTTGAGTTGTGAAATCATAGGCTATTTTTGCTTATTGATTTTCTTCTTTTATAGATAATATTCAAAGAATTACCTCAAAATGGCTTTTTCATATAATACCCCCTTTATTTTATACTTAATACTTTTGGATATTTAAGTAGAGCTTTGTCCTTGCAAGAATAGACTTCCCATCCTTCCAGAAACAGAAAAGAGAAAAAAGAAATAGACAGGAATAGAATTGTACTCATTTAATTGAATTATTGGGTGGGGAGAGCATATCAGCATTCTTTCCTCCACCTGCCCTGTGACATCTTGGGGTCTTCCCTTCTTTCTTTTTTCCTTCTTTTTTTAAATTTAAGTTTTTAATTTTGATTCCAGTATAGTTAATGTACAGTGTTAGTTTCAGGTGTACAATATAGTGATTCAACAATTTGATTCATTACTCAGTACTCATTGTGACAAGTGTAGTCTTTAATCCCCATCACCTATTTCACACATGCCTCTCCTCCCTCTCTGGTAACCATCAGTTTGTTCTCTCTAGTTAAGAGTCTGTTTCTTGGTTTGTCTCTCTCTCTCTTTTTTTTTAATGTGGTATAGATAATGGAATATTATTAAACCATAAAAAAGAATGAAATCTTGCCATTTGCAACAACATGGATAGAGTTAGAAGATATAAGGCAAAGCAAAATAAATCAGAGAAGGAAAGATATGTAATTTCACCCATGTGGAGTTTAAGAATCAAAACAAACAATTTAAGAAACAAACTTTTTTCTTATTACTATTGCTTCTGTTCATTGCCTTAAGGTGAAATTGGACAGCTATCTTCTCTGCATCGTGGATAATGTTTCTCAAACTTCTATGTCTAGGCTTCTTTTAGAGGGAAAAAAAAGTGAGTAGACTCTAATATTAGATTCAGTTATTAACCATGGTAGTTAAATATACATAAGCACAAAACATTCTTATGCTTACTCATACAATCTTAAAAGCAAATCAGTTTATGAATTAAATAAAAATAATGTGAAAACAATAAGAAAGCTTGTCAACTACATTTAATTAATCTCATGGTTGATGATGATTTCCTGAGATGAAATTTCCTATTATATAAAAACTGCTGATAGTATCTTGTATGTCGATGATTCATTTTCTCTTTGCTTTTACCAGTTGAAACTGCAGTTCTTCAAAACTGCTTGCCCAGATGATGGCCTTCTCTCTATTGCGAACTATTTAGTGGTCATATTGCCTCTGTTCTTAAGGAGTAGTGCCTGGCACTAGTAATCCCTGACACAAATAAGAAGGGCACCTATTTGAGTGGTAGAGGTTGGTTGCTCCTAAGTTTAGATGTAAAATATGCAGTTAATGAAGACATTAGGACCTGAGGAAGAAGGAAGCGCACAGTTTCTTGTGTCTACTGCCCTCTGTATTCCCAGAACTCAGTTTGAAGTAAGCAGCTATGGCACACTTGTGATCTGGGGATTAAGTAGTTGTTTACCTGGGATGCAAAGGCTACCTTGAGATACTGTGAAAAGGGTGAGGGATCCCTGCCTTATGCTTGCTATGTGTCTCAAACTCACCTTAGCCTGGTTTCACATGTTTTTCCACTATTTTGTGTATATGTTCTGGACCCACTTTACTACTGGAGTTTTTGGTGACATGGGAAGGAGTTAAAAGAGAAGTTTAAGAAATTTGAGACTTTCTGTAGTTATGTGCTATTTACTCGGTCATCCTTCAGCTTTTAGTAAAAATTGCTGTTGTTTTTGGCCATTTTTTGTATTTAAACTTGTACCTAGGTTTTATTTAGTTTAAATGGAATTCGTTGCAGCTTCTTCTTTACCCTGAAAGAGCTCCTTCACTGCTGCTTCTTCCACTAAGGTTGTTTTGCTTGTTTAGCTGGGCAGTCTAATCAAAGGTATGGATGTGTAATTACTTCAACCATTCATTTGGTTCTTAAGTCATTAGAATTAGAGTTAAATGATGAGAAGTAACTGTATCTTTCAAATGAACTGTGATTAATTTTAGGAACTGGTAGATTAGGGATGTGGTGCTTTCAGGTTCTGCTTCAGAGATGTTGCAAGTAAAAGCAGTTACACTTGTATCAATTTAAATGGCAGGCTTGGTGCTTATCAAAGTGGAAATAATTTGGGCTGGCTGAGTGCTCCCATTTACTTCTCTTATGATGCTCAACATGAACTTAATGAGTACCTTTTTTCATTGTCTTTATTTCTGTTGGATTTCCTTTTTCAGCAGGTAGTAATTTAGGGGCTGTCCTGTTTGAGGCCATGGAATGAGTTAGTGGGAGAATAGCTTAGCAATAACCACCTTTTACACTGCCATCTCTGACAGTTATAATCAAGATACCCTGAGAGTGTGGAAGGCTGAGGTAACCACTAAAGTTTTAAGTCACTAAAAAGCTGCTTTAACAAACATCTTTTGAATTATTAGTTTAAAAGCACAATGTTTATTGTGTTAGTGATGATATATTAGTATTACTCAAATTATAAATAAAAAAATAATACAGCTTACATTCAGTATTGCTTTGGTCTGACTGCAATTTTAAGTAATGAATACATAGAGAATGGCAAATTTTTTATTTAGATTTATAAAGAGAAATATTAGATTAAAAAATTCAGACCATTAAGCCACATTTGGTAAATATGCAACAATGAAATGTTTATTATGGGCAGTAAGAAGGGGTTTTAATGAAAGGGGGTTTATTTTGTCTTGAATCTCTTTCATGAAAATGGTTTCTTGCCAAAGCTTTGATGGCCACCTCTTTTGGCCCCAGCCATCCCTGCTGTCTAGATGGTAATTTCCACTCATTCACCCTTCTAGGTAGGTGCCAACCCCTCTGTAGTTCCACCTGCCACCCACCAGTTTCAGCTGGCAGCTGGACCAGTCTTCCTTTTTCCTCCAGCCTGCTGAACCTCTGCCCAGGATCTGATAATCCTTATAGTGTATCCCAGTCTATCTGCGTCAGCCAAGGACTTGCTACCTGCTTCTTGCTGACTTTCATCCTGAAAATTAAAACCATTTGCTAAGCACCTTGCTGTCTAGCGCATGGAATTTGTGCTTCATCTTTTGCAACTGCCACACTCCGTTGTAATGGCTGGGCTTTGTATAAGTTTGAAATTTACATATTTCTTGATCTTAATGACCCTTGAAAGCAAAGGAAAAGGGGCAGGATGATAACAGGACAGTCATTACAAATGTAATTATATTAATAGTTTTGTCTTTGGCCAGGTGAATTTATTTATTTACATGTTTATTTAGTTTTGAGAGAGAGAGAGAGAGAGAGACAGAGACAGAGACAGAGACAGAGGGAGTGAGGGAGGGGCAGAGGGAGAGGAAGAGAGAAGATGCAAAGCAGGCTCTGTGCTGACAGCAGAGAGCCCAACGTGGAGCTCAAACTCACTAACCTTGAGCCAAAGTCAGATGTTTAATGCACTGAGCCACCCAGGCCCCCCTGGCCAGGTGAACTTAAACTTTGGCCTGGATATTTCTGGTACTAGGGATCCTTCTCTATAAGATTACATCTAACTGGGATACTTGGTTAATCAGAGTGTGTCATAGTTCATATCTGCAGTATTCTATTTTATTACCAAGAATCCAATTACAACACTGAAGAAAGTGTTACCACAAAACACATGTGTATATCACTCTGTGAGGACTGTGATTTGCTTCATAAAAAGTGAATTGTGAAGTAGTAAGGTAATTTATAGTAGCTGATAATCTGCCAGTTTTTTTCAGCATTTTTCCTTTCTTGCAGAGGTATGCATGTATAAAAGAAAGTATAATTTTCCTAGGATTTTTAATTTTCCATTTGAGAGTAATTCTTTTAATTGTATTTTTCTATGGAACCTGTTGAGAAAAGTCTAAAAATAAGACTGATGACATCTTTGTAGATTATTTTATATTAATTATTAGAGACTTTTTAGTTCCAGTATTTAGATTCTATGATAAAGGTCTGTTCCTAATGGCATTTAAAAAATGTCAAAACATGACATTTTATATGTTGTTGGTTTATCTGATTTGGGTGAATTTCAGCTACAATGGGCAGTGCTTTGTATTTTGTGAAGGATGGGGAAGCATCCTGGGTTGGTTCTCAATGTCAGGTGGTGTGAAAAAAAATCAGAAAAAGTGCTGCACGTGTATAACCTTGCTGTATTAATAGAGTTCTCCCTGAACCTTGGCGTTACTCTGGGAAAAAGTTGGTAGACACACTATGACCCCTTTCATCTGGAAGTCAGACAGATTTCTCAGTAGTGGAATTTCTATATTTCCTCACACAAATCTAAAAAGCCATACTGCCTGTTTTTTTATGAAATTCCTGCCAAATAGTATTCCCTTGTGTGTAAACACATAATTGGAGCTTATCCAGATGAAAGGCCCAGCTTCAGTTTTCTCTTCAGTATACAGTAAAAGTGGTGATTTAATTTAGAAAACTGGTATGTGTTTGTGTGTGGAGGAGAGTGATAAGCTGCTAATAGAAATGAGTATGTATATTATGTATGTATGTATATTATCATTTTCCAAATGGAAGCTATGTAAATTGATTTTACTTTGCCTTGGTGAGAATTTTCTCTTCTTCATTTACTTAATTTCCTTACTCCTCACAACATATGAATGAAAGACATGGCCCCAAAAAGGGGATGGGAGGGGTGGTGGTGGTGGCGAGAGTGGTAAACAAGGGGAAGCAAATTAAAATTGGTTGAGAAAAGAATTTAAATATTATGGTTTTGTAACTTGTGTCTGGCTTTGTGTATCTTCTATGAAAAATTTACTATGTGACACTAGAGCATCAAAGGAAGGTCGCCTTCAAACTGTTGTAACAGTTGGGTTGTGCAAAATTTGAGGGAGATGGTTCCCATTAAAAACTGTCAACAAAAGAGATAATAGGGGGTGACTTTTTTAGGGGCATTGGGGAAGACATGGAAAAGCCGTGTACTCCAGAAAAAATGATGTCAACTTGGGAGGTAATAGGGAGGGACTTTTCAAGGCTTGTGTTGACTGCTTGTCAATCCTGGTTTTCCTTAGGTGACCCTTTCTAACATCATTAATTATTACTTCCTCTGGATCCCAGCTCCATCACAGCAACGTTTTTCTTAGTATGTGATGTTGCTGAATTCCTCTTCCTTTTTTAGTTTATTTTCTCTATCCTTCTCTTACATGTTGATAGTATACAAGGATTCCTTCTTAGCCCTTTTACTGTTTGCTTTCCTTGAGTGATTAACATGTCCTCCCGGGCTCTAGCCTTAACCTCATTTTCCTGAGCTCTGGACCTGATTTTTACCAGCATATCACCACATGGATGTGCTTCGGGGACCTCAGACTCAATGGTGTGTCAAAACAAGTTCTTCCTTGTTCTCCACCTTATTCTCTTTGTGTTCTTATTTCTTCGTTTATAACGTCATTCACCTGGTCATCTCATAAAAGAACATCTGAGTCCTTGTAACTCTTCCTGTTTCCTTCTCCAGTTTTTAAACTCCAGGTTTTTATTCTCAGCAGATTAGGACATTTGGTTAGTAATTTTGTGCCTGTAGATACCCTAAATTAGATTTTCTCTGCCTATGTTTAGAAATAACATTTTTTTTAAAACTTAAAACAATAGACATTTATACTCTTATAGTTTTGGGGGCTAGAAGTCCAAAATCAAGGTGTCATCAGGGCTGTGCTCTCTGAAGCCTCTAGGGGAGGATTTTTCCTTGCCTCCTCTAGCTTTGGGTGTTGCCAATACAAGATGTTCCTTGGCTTGTAGATGTGTCACTGTAGTTCATGGCGGTGCAGTCACATGGCATACCCCCTTGTCTGTCTCTATTACATTTTACTTGTTCTTTCAAATACAGACTTCTAGATGCCAAGAATATCTGTATTCAGTCAGCTCTGACCACATTGTGGATGCTCAGTGATTGCTAAACATCAACCAATTTCATTTTACTAAGAAGAGTATATAATATGGAGGAAGTTTTTGAATATCTATTGGAATGAATGAGCCATGGAATGAGGACCACAAGTTTACTTTTTAATATTTTTTTCCAGGAGACTTTATTTATAACTGCTCAAGCTTGGGTGTACTGATTCTTAGGACTGGATAATCCAGGGGGCAGCAGATAGCAATAGGAATTACAACTGTATTCTAGTCCTGGTGCTGCTACTAACTAGTGGCATTGGTACAAGCCACTTGTCTCAGAACAAATATTTTTCATCAAAAATGGGATTAACATTTGCTCTATATTTCTTGTAGGATTTTTGTGTGGGCCATGGAAATAATGCATAATAATATAAAAATGTAACATTATTTTCATTTGTTTTAGGTAGGATCATTGTGATCCTAATAATTTCTGGGTTTTTTTCAAGACTACATGTAATGCATAATGTTCTTGTTAACATTATTACCATATTCTGTAGAAATGAGATTTTTAAAGTGGAAATGCTTTAGTTGAATGTTAAAGTGTGGGCTTGTCTCCCAAATTAAATCTATTTGTTAGGAAATGATTATAAGATGTGGCATGGTTTTGGTTTACCTTTTTTCTTTTAAACAAGTATTTGCTATCATCTAGGAACCAAGAAAGCATTAGGTTGGCATTTAGAGATTACAAATAGGCAGTATAGATGTTGACACGTCATGGGCGTATCTGCTGGTGCTTTATTTCTGCTCAGGTCAGTGGTTTATAAAAGTTATTTAAATGATGGTCACAAATTGTACTTCTCAGAAGTGAAATAGATCGCTGGGCAATTTCACAAAATAAAATAGGCCAAACTGCATATAAGAGATATTTTTTTCACATCGGTTTCTGTACAGAAGGCAGATAGGGGCTTAGAAAAGCACTTTCCTGGGTGTTTCTTATGTTGCACAGATGTTCTGTAAATATAATAATGTTTGAGGTGAGAGCATCCTAGTGGTTATTGGTGAGAAAAGAAAATGATGAGATTGGTGGGACGTTGCTGGAGGGTCTTGGGGGCAGGGAATTATGGGAAAAATATATTTCATTAAGAATTGAAGTGGAAGATTCAGTTGGCTTTATGAGAAAATTGAATTGAGCCTGTTAGCTAGTTGGTTAAGGAAAGATGATATTACTGAATTGGTGTCAGAATTGCCAGGAGAGGCTATTTGGATGGTACCACAACGACAAAACAGATCACAGATCATTTAAAACAACAATAAAAACAATTTCTTAAGGGATCTATGAGTTTAAGGGGAGCTTGGTCCTGGAGCTGGGAGAAGTAGGGAGCATAGACTTCAGGGACAGTTTGCAAAGTGAAGCAAGGGCTGGAAAAAGCCAGCCTCTTCTGGGTTACAGAAAGAAAATAGAGACTATTATTAATCCTGAAAAAGAAGTAGCAGTGAGTGAGTGAGAGTAATAGCCTCCAGGTTCATCAGGTTTAAACTCTGTTGGGTGCATGTCCTTTTCTTCCCATTTATTTCGTTGGTTCCTGAGACAACTCTGATGGAAATTAGAGTTCTATGGATTTTCACAGCTGGCTGGCTGTGATGTTTTGTGACCCCCACTGAAGAGAAGGGATGAAAGAGGATGAACAAGGATGTGGAACTAAGGTGTGAGATACTTAAAATGTGCATCATGGTCATTTGATATCTGTGCATTGTGAATGAACTCCTGCCAGTTAGTTAATGAACACATCCATCTATCACCTCACATATTTATCCTTTTTTGGTGAGAACATTTAAGTTCAACTGTCTTAGTAAATTTCAATGATATAATACAGTATTATTGACTATAGTCACTATGTTTTAAGTTAGATCCTCCTCTCTAATTCATCTTATAGCTGAAAGTTTGTAACCTTTACCAATCTCCTCCTATTTCTCCTAACTCCCAGCCCCTGGAAGCTACCAATCTTCTTTCCTTTTATGAGTTTGCTTTATTTATTTTATTTTTTTTTTGGTTCCACATATAAGTGATACCATACTGTATTTGTCCTTCTCTGTCTGGCCTATTCTACTTAGCATAATGCCCTCACACTGTCCAAATTGTCACAAATGGCAAGATTTCCTTTTATCTCATGGCTGAATAATATTCCATTGTATATATATATACCACATCTTCTTTATTCATTTATGTTTTGGTGGACACTTTTTTCCATATCTTAACTATTGTGAATAATATTGCAGTGGACATGGTAGTACTAATATCTCTTCAATATTCTGTTTTCATTTCTTTGGATATATACCCAGCAGCGGGTTTGTTGGATTATATGGTAGTTCTATTTTTAATTTTTTGAGAAACCTCCATACTATTTCCATAGTGGCTGAACCATTTATATTCCTGCCAACAGTGTAGAAGCGTTCCCTTTCTTCCACATCCTTACCAACACTTGTTATCTTTTTGATGATAGCCATTTTAACAGGTATGAGGTCACACCTCATTGTGGTTTTGATTTGCATTTCCCTGATGATGAGTGATGTTGAATGCCTTTTGATGTGTCTGTTGGCTGTATGTCTTCTTTACAAAAATGTCTGTTCAGGTCCTCTGCCCATTTTTTAATCAGATTGTTTATTTGCTATTAAGTTGTATGAGTTCTTTATATATTTTGGAACCACTGTCTAATTTTAGAATAGTTTCATTGCCCTAAAAGAAATCCTATAACCCATTATCTCTCTTCCCTAGCTCCTGGCAACTGTTACTAATATACTTTGCTTCTATAGATTAGCCTGTTCTGAACCGTTTTTATATAAATGGAATGATGGAATCTATGGCCATTTACAACTGCTTTCACTTAGCATGTTCATAAGGTTCATTCATATTTTAATATGTATTGGTTCTTTATTCCTTTTTATTGCCAAATATTCAATTGTATGATTATACCACACATTTTGTTTATCCAATTATTAGGTGAAGGACATTTTGGTGTTTCCTTATTATTATTGTTGCTATTATTAATAATGCTACAAGCATTCATGTACCTGTTTTGTGTGGACATATGTTTTCATTCTCTTGGATATATCCCTAGGCATGGAATTATTGGGTCAAATGATAATTTTGTGTTGGAACTCCTTTATATATAGAAACCGTAGGTTTATAGGCATTTATATTATGTTCTTTATGAGAGAAAGCAATTTGAAAGTTAAATGTATATTTAAGGCAAAGTTATAATTTCCCATAGCAAATTCAGATATGATCTTTTTTTGTTAGATAAAACAAAATCACTTGGTGATATTTAAGGAGGAAACATTTCCATGTTCTTTTAATTTTCATTATACATGGGTAAGTATTCAAAAATCTCATAATGTAAATATAGGGCAATGGTGACTTTTACATAGGTGCAAAGAGTGGCAAGAGGAATGGAGAGGATAAAAGGAGAGAATGCAGAGTTCACGGTGTAATGGGCCAGGAGAGATGTGAAGAAGAGAGAATGGAACATTTACTTACATATTCATTAAGCAAATTTATTTATTTATTTTTTTAAAGTTTATGTGTGCTGTCAGCACAGAGCCTGATGTGGGGCTCAAACCCATGATCTATGAGATCATGACTTGAGTTGAAATCAAGAGTTGAATGCTTGAGTGACTGAGCCATCCAGGTGCCCCTCATTCAGCATATTTATTAGCACTTGATATATGTCAGACACTGTTCTAGGCCTTGGAAGTACAGAACAGAGGTCTAGCTTTTCTAGGTTTGCCTTTACTTAGGGCATGCTGGTGATAATGTATGGTGTGTGTGTTGTCACTGCTCAGTGCTAAGATCTAGAAGGTACCTTGTGTACCTTTTATTTCCTCAGATAGCCCTTCTCTGTTACCCAGGGTAACTTGTGCCTATCATCTTGTGCATAACAGTCAACACAGCATAGGGATCTCATATGAGAATGTGAATGTGTCCATTCTTCATTCTTCCATTCTTCATTCTACACACACACACACACACACACACACATAGACACACACACACACACACACACACACACACAAAGTACACTAAGTGGCCCTAGTAAGTCTCTCTTAAACTCTGGTTTCCTCATTTCACAATGGGGATGATAATAATAATAATAATAATAATAATAATAATATCTACTTTTTCATGAGGGTTTCATTGTTATTGTGAACTATTCTTAGCATAGAGCCTGGTACATAGAAATGAGCAATGGCTGCTATTATAATCATGGTGCTATTTTTTTAACAGATAAAAATGAAGTAACCTTAAAAAGTTAAAAATAATGTTATTTAATAACATTAAATGTTATTAATGTATATTTAATAACATTATTAAAAATAATGTTAAAAATGTTAAAAAATATTTAAAATGCCTTTCATGATGATAAACTTTATTTTATTTAGCTTTCCATGTCTACATGAACACACTTAAAAATATAAATATAGTCATAATATGTATACTATAATATATTTATATACAAACTTATACCATTATTTCAAATATTTTTTTGCTTCATTTTTTTACTATTAGCACATTTATGACTAAAAATGCTCAGATTGAAGGTGATATTTATGTGTAAGTAATTTAAAGCAGTCAACATTTGAAATGTAAGTAAAACCAGAGTAGGTTACATTTTGAGTAAAGAAACATCTGCAGTTTGCTACAGTTCACCCAAAGGAAATTGGATCATGTATCAGCTATGTGATCGAATAAGACTTTCATCTTTTAAAGAAATTTCCCTGCCTAAAATTTACATTCATCTGTTATTCTGAGATGAAGCCTCTGGTATATACATTGTGACACAGAGTTTGCTGAACCTCAGCATACTCTGTTACTGGAGTGCAGCTGCTGCATCTGCTGGAACTTAACTAGAAATCAGAAACAACTATTTTTAAAACTTCTTCAGGCTCACACGTTTTAGATTGCTTTTCTTAATGTGGACAGTTTGTCAATTCGTGCGTGTTTCTTTTCAGGTCCCCAGTTACTAGTCTTTTGGAATTACAAATCACGTCATCTTTTATAAACAATGTACTTTTTTTAAAGGAGTTACTTACTAAATTAGTCTGTGTCCACTTTGTGAAAACGTAACACTGAAATATTCTAAAGCTTAGGATATATGTGCTCATAGTTTTATGAACTGTTGCTCTCTTGACCATCCCATTCCTTGCTTCCTGAACCATCTCCCTGGGCTTCTTTGGAGCCATATATATTCCCTTACCAATCTTTTCATTGACTTTCCAACTTTTTCTTCTTAGTCTTTCAGAGTTCCTTCACTTTTTCCTTCCTCTTGAATGTAGCTGCTCATATTGTCCAATGAGAACATTTTCTCAATAGATGTAAGTTGGTGATGAACATTTATCCATAACCAAATGGTTAATATATGTAAGATAAATGGAGGAAGAAGGTGGTTAGGAAATCATCAGATCAGTAAATGATAGATACAGGAAAGTTGATAAGCCAAATGAAAAATACAGCCGTTACCCTTTATGAGGAGTCAGAGAAATGCAAATGAATATAAAGTATTTATTTTTATCTATTAACATTGCTAAAAGATTTTTTAAATGCCTTTTTAAAATTAGGCATTTCTTACCTTCTGAATGCTACTGATAGCATTATGAATTAGTAATATGTGTCAGGGACCTTAACGTGTTTATACCCACTGATATAGTGATCCCAATTAGGGTACTTTTTCTGCAGCAGGTAATACTGATTTCCTACCCAGCATCTGTGCCCTTTCATCCCTTCTATAACAATATGCAGTTTGTTCAGCAACTTAAACCTCCCCCAGGTCAGGGGTAAATCCTGATTAGTTGAGTCACTCATTGTAACCCACTTCCCCTTGCTAAGGATGGCACATGTTACTATACTTCCTTCCAATCCATTATAACAATTCTCTGTAAATAATTTGAGAGTGATTTTCTTAATTTATAGTCTTCACATCTTTTCCCTACTTGCTTTCCCATCTTCCAATTTCTGGCTATTTAATTTGCTTTCTCTTTTATCCAGTTATTTTTGAGCACTTTCTTTTTTCATTCTTTTAAAAATGGCATATCGAGGCAATCATAAAATGTACATATCCAGATTTGGGCTGTTTTGTTTGCCTGTAATAAGCAGACTGTTTTCATGGACAAATTAATTATACCTAGTGTTTTGTTAAAATATAACTAGTGTAATACCATAAGGTATTGTTCTCCTGTTGTCCAGGAGAACTCACCTATAGTGAGTTTGATTTCTTTTTTAATATTTTGTGAACTATTAGATGCAAATGAACGTCCTGTGAAAATATGATCTTACTGTCTTTGAGGTAACAGATATGAGGGCAGACAAGTGAGGGCTAAAAGGAGAAAACTTGAGACTCAGATCATGAAATGGCAGTTACTATCTGGTAAGGCTGGGCATCGGTAAGACCAACCTGGGCATAGATCCTGACCAGGTGGCCTGATATACAGCCTTGACTGAGGCCTTGGCTTCTTTGAGGCTGTTGCCTCTACTTTAAATTGGGGATCACTTTCTTTGACACAGAAATTTATTATGGTAATTGAATCCATTCTTTTATTAGATCAGGCATTGTGCTAGGAACATTCTAAGGTAAAAGATAAAAAAATGATAATATGATTTCTCTTTAATTTCTGCTAAAATATTTGAAAATTATAAAGCATTTAGTTGAGCAGAATTTGGTATAATAAGACATCAGCTATTTATTGGCTCTACTTTAGGGATTTCTTTAGGGAATCTGCAAAAATATGTTTCTTTGGAAGTATTACTCTAAGTGATCTGCTGTATTCATTGCCTTTCCATGCCAAGCTTAAATGTGAGCAAATTTGTTTATTTTGGTAACCCATGGGTTTGTATTTTTAACACGGTTTGAATTTTATTTATTAGTCATTCTTTCTAACAAAATTGTTATGTCACAATTGTCGTATCTACTCTCTTTTTTAATGAAAAAGAAAGGATAATCTAAGGCAAGAATTTTGGCTAATGGGCTCTGTCTGGCCACTCTGAACAGATATGGTTTTGCAATATGGTATCAGTATCCTGTGTTTTCTGTTATTTAAATCATGATTAACCATAGTGGGCAGAGTGATGCAGAGATTTCTGACATCCTATTTTTTTGTTAATGGGCAGAATCTACTTAGCAGAGGTTTTAAATGATCTAACAACTGAAATGTTTGCTTAAATAGGATTAAAATGTATTTACCTGTGAAGTCAGTTCTTAAATACTACAGTGTGAAAATTTTTGTTAATGACATTTCATATCTCTAAATCTGCTAAGCTTTATAAAAACACTTCAAATGATGAACAGTGAATTGAATTCTATATCCATTTGTATATAAAACTTACAGATTATTTTATGTGTTGTTGTGTGTGTGATATTTGACATAATTTACTGCCATTGAAGCAGACATTTCCATTAACCTCTACTTACAAAGTTGATGGGGTCATTTATCTTCCTTCCACTACCAGTATAGAAGTACATTTTAAAATTCCGGTGTTAAAGGAATTTTGGTGAATAGATGTGACAGCCACCTCTCTGACATCTGGAGATGGTTCTTGGGCTTGATGAAGAGGTAGTAAACATCAAAGAAGAGAAGAGATACCTGGCTAGTATTCTCAGATTTTTTTTTCCTGGTCAAGTTGAACTATAGCAGACAGACCTAAAGAATTCTTACTTAGCTTTGACTTTGGGTCCCAAATTAATTATACCCTTGTGCAATCTTGGATTGAGTAAGAGAGTGAGCATGAATTGAGGTAGGGGGGTGGGGGAGGGGAGAGAGAGAGAGAGAGAGAGAGAGAGAGAGAGAGAGAGAGAGAGAAAGAAAGAAAGAAAGAAAAAGAAAAAGAAAGAAAGAGAGAAATGAGAAAGGATCTCAAGCAGGCTCCACATTCAGTGTCGAGCCTGACATGGGGCTCAGTCCCACGACCCTGGGATCATGATCTGAGCCAAAATCAAGAGTCAGACCCTCAACCGGCTGAGCCACCCAGGCACCCCATTCTTGTTAACCCTTGTCTCCAGTTGGAGAATAGAGGAACTAACTTTCCTCTTTAAATGTATGGGGCTGTGACAAGATGAAAACATGGTGGAAGTAATAATATGCCTTTGAGAGCAATCTGCCTCACCATTCCATTTTCTGTTCTACATAACTTCTTGTTTGGGAACATGTTTATCTGAAGATGGTAACAAGAATAAACAATGTGTTTCCTTATGGCTCTAGGTATAAGTTTATTCTGATTTATTAGTTAATCACTTTCTCATTTTCACTACTGCTGGCCATTTTTAAAAGTTTTTTTTTTTAACCCATCATGAAAGGATAACAATATACCAATACAAGGAAAGCTAAATGTCAGTAGGATTTACCTAGTATCTACCTGGCAAAATACAACCTCTATAACAGTTGTTAGGGAACTTATAAGAGTCAGGAAGCAGTAATTCCTGTCCCTGAAAAGCTTACAAACCAAACAGAACACAAATATGTGAAAAGAACTAAAGTGGATGGTTTTAAATGGAAGAAAGGTCACTAGAGGAATTGCAGCTGGCATATGTTGGAGGGTGATGTCCACAGATTGGATGCGTGCAGGAAGAGAGTCTAGCAGTATGGGACAGCATGGGCAAAAGCACTGAAACAGATATGAATTACCCTGTGGCAGAGATGACAGATTGATTTCTTCTATTAAATAAAGCAATTAAATAAGAAATGAGAAGTGAATTGGGAAATGGGTACTGTGAATATCTTTGAAAGTTAACCTAAACTAACAGAGTACATATACTAGATGTAAGCTTCATGGGTACCTATAACTATCCTGTATTTTGACTTACTGTGGTTTCTGTCTCTTGAAGTATGTGGGGTCTTTGGGTGATGTGGAGTCATTACATGTTGAATATGGGCCATGAACAGCAATGCAGCACATAATTTAGTTAAAACCTGTTGGTGGTTCATTACAAAGGGATGTTTTTAAGCTTAGATAATTACAACACCAGAATTTAATTATAAATAAGTAAATGGAAAAAGTTAATGGTTCCCGGGTCAAAGATATGCTATAGGTAATTAATGAAGATAATGAAATTGAGTACTTAACTCAAGAAATAAGCCAAGGGAAGTTTTCTGGTTAGTGAATTTTCTAATTATTGATTTCTAAAGTATCAGTTTTTTCTCCTGACTTACTTTCATGTCTATTATATGAAATAGAACTATATTCTTAAGCTTTTATGCTCTTTGGGGTTAAAGCATGTTTCATTGGGGTAAGATAATGTTATTAGAAGGTGACTTGAGTTTCATCATAAAAATGCACCAAAAAATAGAAATTTAGCACAAAGTTTTATTTTCTTGGAGGTCAGTCTACAAAAAGGAAAGAAGTTATTTTAATTATTATTTTTTATAAGTCTCGTGAGAAATTTCAGGAAGTATAAGAAAGTCCCCCTCCCTCACCCTCTTTTTAAAAGCCATCTCCAGGTTATTTTGGGAATGAATGTGTTGAGAGGAGCAAAAAGAAATATTAAAAATAGCAAAGAGAAAGACAGTGGGTATCATTCCAGAATGAGCTCTTGAGGAATGTAGAGCTACAGAATTAAGTATTCATTGAGGGAATTCAGCAGCTTAGACACCTTTGAATAACACATATCATTAAACATAGCATTATCATCTGAGAATGATTCTGGGTTAAGTAGAGGACAAGTTCAAAAAAAAAGAAACCGTGGATAAGTAGTCTTGGTTTTGTTTCATACAAGTAGAGAAGGAAAAATAATTTGAGCTTGACGTGGATTTAGTGTTTACTCTTCACATGAGCTGCCCTGAGTGTTATCTTGGCACTCAAGTTCACTCATGTAGAATATTATATATTCACATGTTCCAATGATTATCATTCTGTGGGTGCTGATCCTTGAGGTTTCTTAAAATTGAGAATTTTGTGAGTTGTACTAGTATTAGGAAAAAATAGAAGAAATAAAACAGGACAGTGTATTGAATGCTTCAAGGGAAAATATTGTTTAATGAAACTTATTTCTGTTTTATAAGTACACATGGATGAGTAGATAACTTTGGGTTATAAAGTATAGTTCTTATTGTGAGTCATGGTCAAAAGTGTAAAAAACAAGTCACAATATTTTTATGAAAAATGTAAAAAAGAAAAAAAAAGGTACACTATTTAATGAGTGAAGTTGTATCTGTCCAGCATATATGTGGTGAGGCCTAATTAAGTTTTCTTTGTGGAGGTTAAGTGGGCTGATGCATTGGGGAAGAGCAATTCTGTGGTGCCACAGAGACATTTTGAGGTTGCATGCAGAGTTCTTGAAAAATTGCACATCCCATGGATCCTGTGAAGCTCTTCAAAACAGGTCCTGGTCAACTCCAGTGTAAATAGCTCTTGAAAGTGGTCATAGCCACTGTTATCTAGCAACTGACATTAAAGTCAAGAAAGAGCATTTATCTAGTTCCTATTTTTTTCTGAGACAGTTTATTTATTTTTTATATTATATTTTCAAAAATTTTTTTGAAAATAAAACTTACTGTGAAGTTAGCTAACATACATTATATTCAGTGTGCTCTTGGTTTCAGGGGTAGATCCCATGATTCATTGCTTACATACAACACCCAGTGCTCATCCCAAGAAGAGCCCTCCTCAATGCCCGTCACCCATTTTCCCCTCTCCCCTGCCCTCTTGCCCATCAACTCTCAGTTTGTTCTCTGTATTTAACAGTCTCTTAGGGTTTGCCTCCCTCTCTGAAACTATTTTTTCCCCTTCCCTTCCCCCATGGTCTTCTGTTAAGTTTCTCAATTTCCACATGTGAGTGAAAACTATGATATCTGTCTTTCTCTGACTGACTTATTTCACTTAGCATAATACCCTCTAGTTCCATCCATGTTATTGCAAATGGCAGGATTTCATTCTTTCTCATTGCCAAGGAGTGTTCCATTGTATATATAAACCACATCTTCTTCATACATTCATCAGTTGATGGACATTTGGGCTCTTTTCCATGATTTGGCTATTGTTGAAAGTGCTGCTATAAACATTGGGGTACATGTGCCCCTATGAATCAGCATTCCTGTATCCTTTGGATAAATTCCTAGTAGTGCTACTGCTGGGTCATAGGGTAGTTCTGTTTTTAAGTTTTTGAGGAACCTCCACACTGTTTTCCAGGATGGTTGCACCAGTTTGCACTCCCACCAACAGTGCAAAAGGGTTCCTGTTTCTCTGTATCCTCACCAACAACTGTTCTTTCCTGAGTTATTAATTTTAGGCATCTGAGCAGTGTGAGGTGGGATCTCAATGTGGTTTTGATTTATATTTCCCTGATGATAAGTGACGTTGAGCATCTTTTCATGTGTCTGTTGGTCATCTGGATGTCTTCTTTGGAAAAGTAGCTATTCATGCCTTCTGCCCATTTCTTCACTGGATTATTTGTTTTTCTGGTGTTAAGTTTGGTAAGTTCTTTATAGATTTTGGATATTAACCCTTTATATGATATGTCATTTGCAAATATTTTCTCCCATTCTGTCGTTACCTTTTAGTTTTGTTGATTGTTTCCTTTGCAGTGCAGAAGCTTTTTATCTTGATGAGGTCCCAATAGTTCATTTTTGCTTTTATTTCCCTTGCTTTCGGAGATGTGTCAGGTAAGAAGTTGCTGCAGCCTGCTTTCTTCTCTAGGATTGTGATGGTTTCCTGTCTCACATTTAGGTCTTTCATCCATTTTGAGCTTATTTTCGTGTAAGTGGTCCAGTTTCATTCTTCTGCATGTTGCTGTCTGGTTCTCCCAGCACCATTTGCTAAAGAGACTGTCTTTTTTCCATTGGATACTCTTGCCTGCTTTGTCAAAGATTCTATTCCATTGGTCTATATGTCTGTTTTTGTGCCAATACCATACTCTTTTGACGATTATAGCATTGTAGTAGAGGCTAAAGTCCGGGATTGTGATGCCTCCAGCTTTGGTTTTCTTTTTCAACATTACCTTGGCTATTTGGGGTCTTTTGTGGCTCCATATAAAATTTAGGATTGTTTGTTCTAGCTTTAAGAAGAATACCAGTGCAATTTTGATTGGGATTGCATTGAATGTGTAGATTGCTTTGGGAAGTATTGACTTTTTAACAATATTTGTTCTTCCCATCCATGAGCATGCAGTGTTTTTCCATTTCCTTGTGTCTTCTTCAGTTTCTTTCATAGGTTTTTCTGTAGTTTTTAACATACATATCTTTTACATCATTGGTTAGGTTTATTCCTAGGTATTTTATGGTTCTTGGTGCAATTGTAAATGGGATTGATTTCTTGATTTCTCTTTCTGTCACTTCATTATTGGTGTAGAGAAATGCAGCCGATATCTGTACATTGATTTTGTATCCTGCGACTTTGCTGACTTCATGTGTCAGTTGCAGCAGCTTTTTGGTAGAGTCTTTCGAGTTTTCCATGTAGAGTATCATGTCATCTTCAAGTGAAAGTTTCACTTCTTCTTTGCCAGTTTGGATGCCTTTTATTTCATTTTGTTGTCTGATTGCAGAAGCTAGGAATTCCAACATTCTGGTAAACAACAGTGGTGAGAGTGGACATCCCTGTCATATTCCTGATCTCAGGGGAAAAGCTTTCAGTTTTTCCCCATTGAGGATGATATTAGATGTGGGCTTTTCATATATGGCTTTTATGATGCTAAGTTATGTTCCTTCTATCCCAACTTTCTTGAGGGTTTTTATTAAGAAAGGATGCTGTATTTTGTCAGATGCTTTTTCTGCATCTATCAACAGGATCATATGGTTTTTATCTTTTCTTTTGTTAATGTGATATACCGCATTGATTAATTTGTGAATATTGACCCAGGCCTGGAACCCAGGAATGAATCCCACTTGATCATGGTGAATAATTCTTTTTATATGCTGTTGAATTTGATTTGCTAGTATCTTGTTGAGAATTTTTGCATCCATGTTCCTTAAGGATATTGGCCTGTAATTCTCCTTTTTTGTGGGGTCTCTGTCTGGTTTGGGAATCAAAGTGATGCTGGCTTCACAGAATGAGTCCGGAAGCTTTCATTCTCTTTCAGTTTTTAGAACAGCTTGAGAATTATAGGTATTAACTCTGCTTTAACTGTCTGGTAGAATTCCCTTGGGAAGCCATCTGGCCCAGGACTCTTATTTGTTGGGAGATTTTTGATAACTGATTCAATTTCTTTGCTGGTTATAGGTCTGTTCAAATTTTCTATTTCTTCTGTCAGTTTTTGTAGTGTGTGGGTATCTAGGAATTTGTCCATTTCTTCCAGGTTGTCCAGTTTTATTGGCATATAATTTCTCATAATATTCTCTAATAATTATTTATATTTCTGTGGTGTTGGTTGTGATCTCTGCTCTTTAATTCCTTATTTTATCTATTTGGGCCCTCTCTCTTTTCTTTTAGAGAAGTCTGGCTAGGGATTTATCAATTTCGTTTATTTTTTTAAAAAAACCAGCTGTTAGTTTCATTGATCTGTTTTATTGTTTTTTTGGATTCTATATGGTTTATTTCTGCTCTGATCTTTATTATTTCTCTTCTTCTGCTGGCCTTGGGATTTCTTTGTTGTTTTGCTTCTAGTTCCTTTAGGTGTTGTTAGATTTTGTATTTGGTATTTTTCTTGTTTCTTGAGATAGACCTGGATTGCAATGTATTTTCCTCTTAGGACTGCCTTGCTGCATCCCAAAGGGTTTGGACTCTTGTGTTTTCATTTTCATTTGCCTCCATATATTTTTTAATTTCTTCTTTAGTTGCATGGTTGACCCAATTCACTCTTTAGTAGGATTCTTTAACCTCCATGCATTTGGAGGCTTTCCAAATTTTATCTTGTTGATTTCAAGTTTCATAGCATTGTGATCTAAAAATATGCATCGTATGATCTCAATTCTTTTATATCTATTGAGGGCTGTTTTGTAACCTAGCATGTGATGTGTCTTGGAGAATGTTCCATGTGCACTCGAGAAGAATGTATATTCTGCTGTTTTTGGATGAAAAGTTCTGAATATATCTGTGAAGTTCATCTGGTCCAGTGTTTCATTCAAAACCATTGTTTCTTTATTGATATTCTGCCTAGTCATTTGTCCACTGGTGTAAGTGGAGTATTAAAGTCCCCTGCAATTACTGTATTCTTAGCAATGAGATTGCTTTTTTTTTTGTGATTAATTGATTTATATATTTCATCACACAAGTTGGGGGCATAAACATTTACAATTGTTAGGTCTTCTTGATGGATAGACCCTGTAATTTGATATAATGCCCTTCTTCATTTCTTACTGCAGGCTTTAGTTTAAAATCTAGTTTGTCTGATATAAGTATGGCTACTCCAGTTTTCTTTTGACTTCCAGTAGCATAATACATGGTTCTCCATCCCCTCACTTTCAATCTGAAGGTGTCCTCAGGTCTAAAATGAGTCTCTTGTAGATAACATATAGATAGATCTTGTTTGTTTTTTTTATCCATTCTGATACCTTATGTCTTTTGATTTGAGCATTTAGTCCATTTACATTCAGAATTATTATTGAAAGGTATGGACAGTGTCATTTTCTTATCTGTAGGTTTCATGCTTGTGGTGCTGTCTCGGATCTTTGCAGTGTTCCACTCACACTGTCCCCCTTAGGATCTCTTGCAGGGCTGCTTTAGAGGTCATGAACTCCTTCAGTTTTTGTTTTTCTAGGAAAGCCTTTATGTCTCCTTCTTTTCTGAACGACAGCTTTGCTGGATAAAGGATTCTTGGCTGCATCTTTTTCCTATTCAGCACATTGAATATTTCCTGCCACTCCCTTCTGGCCTGCCAAGTTTCAGTAGGCAGGTTTGTTATTACCCTTATGTGTATACCCTTGTAGGTTAAGGCCCATTGTCCCTAGCTGCTTTCATAATCCTCTCTTTATGTTTGTATTTTGCCAGTTTCACTATGATATGCTGTGGAGAGGACTTATTCTTGTTAAATCTGAAGGGAGTTCTCTGTGCCTCCTGGATTTGATGTCTGCCTCCTTCCCCAAATTAGGGAGGTTCTCAGCTATAATTTGTTTGAGTAAACCTTCTGGGCCTTTCTCTCTCTCTTCTTTTTCTGGAACTCCTAGGATACGGATATTATTACGTTTCCTTGAATCACTTCATTCTCTAATTCTCCCCTCATGGTCTAGTATTTTCTAATCTCTGTTTTTCTCAGCTTCATCATATTCCATTATTTTATCTTCTATTTCACTTATTCTCCCCTTTGTTTCCTCCATCCTTGATTTCACTGCATCTAGTTTATCTAGTTTATTAATGAAATGCTCATTCAGAGCATTTCTTAATTTGTCGTGACTATTTCTTAGTTCCTTGATCTCTGCAGCAATAGATTCTCTGCTGTCTTCTATGCTTTTTTCAAGCTCAGCTATTAATCTTATGATTATTAAATTCTTCTTCAGATATATTTTTATATCTCTTTTGAGCAATTTTCCAGCTGTCATTTCTTCCTGGAATTTCTTTTGAGGAGACTTCTTCCATTTTGTCATTTTGGCTACTTTTCTGTCCCTTATGTGTTTTAATCGGTTATTATGTGTCCTGCATCGGTGAGCACTATTATATTAAAAAGAGGTCATACACTGTCCAGGGCCTGGCCCTTCAGGAGGTGTTTTTGGAGTGTATTGTGTGCTCTCTGTTGTTTTGACTCTGGTTGCTTTATTTTCCTACTTGTGGTTGTTTGGAACTTCTACCACGTGTGCTTTGATTTGTTCATTAAAATAACCCTGGAAAAAATTTAAAAATGGGGGTGGTGGTGGAAGAAGCCTTATCCCATACAAAGAGAGAAATGACAGGGGTGAGGAAAAAGAAAAGAAAAAAAATTGACCAGGCAGAGAATAGAGAAACGATACAGAGAGAGAAAGGAAAATAAAGAAGGAGATACAGAAAAAGTGTAAAAAGGACAGTTTAAAAAAATGTCTGCTTAAACAAACCAACAACCAGACTAGAGAAGGGAAGGAATAAGTGGAAGAAAATGAAGAAGAAGAAAAATATATATATATAATAAAAATTGACCAAGAATCAAATCAGAAAAGGCAGAACTGCTGCACCAATCTCTGATGGTGCCTTGGAACCTGTGGCTGTACTGGTCTGGAAGAGGGGCTGTCTGGTTCAGTCAGTGTCAGTCTTGCCAGGCGCAGAGGGGCGTTATTTGGTGTAGGCAGGTCCTGCCTCCACTGAAGGCCCTTGTGCATTCCCTGAAGCCCCACCTTGTTGGTGATGGAGAGAAAAATGGTGACACCCCGGGCTTCCTCCCCACCCCAGACCAGGTGTCCCAAACCACTTTGTTCAAGCCATCCTCACAGTGCCATGCAGGTGCAAGCATGCCAGTTTGTTCCATTCCACTGCCTCCTGCGCCTCCCAGGTGCTTGGCTGGGATTCAAACCCCGATGTCTGAAAGGGTCCCCATCCACACCTCCCCATTCCAGGGTAGAGCCACTCCACCCAGCCGACAAAGGGCCTCTGGCTGGTGGGCACCTGCAGGGTCTTTTGTCCTTGGAGGCCATATGCCTTCTTCCCACAGCACTCAGGAGAGAGGACTGCTCTCTCCGACTCTGCCTCTAAGTTAGCTACAAGGGATCCCCTCCTCTCCAGGTGTGCAAATAGGGAAGCAGGCCCCATTCCAGAGAATGCTCCACAACCCTAGAATGAGGTAGAAATTGGTGCTTCCTCTGCTTTTTCCATTCACTTGTCCATGGTTTTCTCTTGTTCAAATTCAAGTCTATAGCCTCTCTTTCTCTTCCTTTGGTCTGTCCACAGAAGGAGTTCCCTCCCCTCCATGTGTACACCTCCTGCTTTATCTCCCTCAATTCACAATCACGCACCTATGGCCCGCCACGTTGTCCCGTGGGCCCCGAGACTGGTTTCTGTCACTCTGTGGCCTGGATTCCTGGAATTCCAGGTCTTCTGGCCTCAACAGTGCTGTGTTTGAGGCAGAGGGAACTTCGGGTCCCCCTACTTCAACTCCATGTTGACTCCACCTTCAAGTTTATCTAGTTCTTTAAAGTAGATAGTTTCTGTGTGCGACCTCCTGAACTTCTGAAAGAATCCATGTCTTTTTATTTTGTTCTACTGAAAATATTTCAGTTTTGAAGGAGTATAACTCTGTTGTTGCAAAAAGGAAGCTTTACCTAAGTGAGCAAGTTTGAAACAGATATTTACCTAAGTGAGCAAGTTTGAAACAAAGATTATCCTGTAGGGTTTACAGATGATAATAAATGAATTAGAGAAAGTTTCAAACACATCAAGAGTATAAAAATTAAAGTTACTTATAGGTAACATATTTAATAATGGATTTCAAAGAGGAAAATAAAAATGAGTCTCTAAAGAATAAGAATTTGATAAAACTGGAATCATCTATTTTGTGTTGCATAGTAGTTTCTTACTTAGGGATATGTTTATATATTGAATACACAGATTATAAAAAATGGGAACTGATAGTGAATCCTACATTGAGTAAACTATCATGTATATTAGTTTATTGTGCAAGTAATATCTTAGTATTTTATTTAACATAACTTAATGTTCATTGTATTTGATAGATTTTTTGTTACTTGATTGCAGCTTTAAATTAATGAATGGTGTTTGATAGAGAAGGTGGAAGTTGTGATGTCACACTATACATTTTTTATGTGACTTATTGAATACAGTGGTTTCATACATAATACTGTTACATTGAAAGCCCTACATATCTTCCAAAGAAACTTATATTACTGGAAAAGTATTTGAAAGACTTTTGGACTAACTGAAAAGCTGGTAAGTACCTGGTGCTAGATAAACTTTAAAAATGTCAGGGCATAGCTGAATGAGCTCCGAATTTTTGTCTCCCAACTTAGTTCTGTTTCTACCATTAGATGTTATCCTTTTCTTTTTGCTAAACTACCAGCCATATTGAATATTACCAGAAAACAACAGAATATTCAGTGATAGTTTCAAGTTAGTCAGATATGGATTTTATTGCAGATTAAGGCTATGACTATAGGATGTATACACTTTGAGCTCAGTTTAAAGTTTTGGCCATGATAATTATTTAATACCAGTCTCCATGGCAACAAGAAGAAAAAGTCTAGGCAAACAGATGGATTCAGAAAAACTTCAGCACTTCTCAGCAGGCTGGAGGTCAAATCTGTGGTGCAAATGGCCATTTGCTTCCTGGTTCTTGGCATTTGCTTATAGGAGCCTCACCGTATTTCTGCCTCCCCTCCCACCTCTCCTTCTGCCTCTTTTATTTTCTATTGCTGTGTCGTGTATGTGTGTGTTCAGAATAAGAGATGGTAAAACTGGCAGCAAAGGGACACTGTTGGATATGCCTGCTTTGTCTGTCATTTGGATATTGCATATCCTAAGTGTGTTATTCTATAAGGCAGATAATCAAAGCTGCCTCTGATATACACAGAGACAGGTGCTTGAAAACAGAGAGAAGCAGAGAACCAGAGAAAGCTTATTAACAATGCTGTTTATTATTTCTGTATCCCAGGAAAACATCATGGTTTTCCTAAATTGGATATCTGCTGCTGTGGGGGACATACCTCAGAGGTCACACTCTGGTTACTATCTATGTAGTAAGATGAAATGGTGTATGTGAGAGTGGGTAATCCAAACAAATCACCCTTTAATTCAGTTCACCAGTCTTTTACTGAGTGCTCAGAAACTAGATGATCTGGCAAAATTGAATGGATTATTTGTTTAAAACCTAAAGTGAATGGAAAGTTTTGGTGGCCTTAGGGATTCCATGTTTAAATTGTTTCTGTATATTGATTATTAATGATGTTGGAAAAAATAGGAAGATTTCATACAAATAACTGTTTTGATGGTGGGAATATTGTTATTTTTTCTCCCATCATTCTCCAAATTTAATATTATTTATATAATAATAGAAATAGTTTTTAATAATAACAGAACTAGTTTTGTTCTCATGGGGAAAAATAGCCCAAGATGACAATTCCAGATTTATAGAAGTAAAGGCATACCTCGTTTCTTGATCTTTTTAAAAATTTTTTAAATCATTTTTTATTTTATTAATAAAGTCTTAAAAACTTAATTTTAAAAATAAAGTTTTATTTTATTAATAAATAAAGACAGAGCGCAAGTGGGAGAGGGGCATAGAGAGAGGGAGACACAGAATCTGAAGCAGGCTCCAGGCTCTGAGCTATCAGCACAAAGCCTTACACGGGGCTCGAACTCATGAACCATGAGATCATGACCTGAGCCAAAGTCAGACGCTTAACTGACTGACCCACCCAGGCTCCCTAGTAGATTCTTGTTCTTGAAGAATCTGTGTCCAAAACAAAACAAAACAAAAAAACCAAAAAACTTAAATTGAGTTTTATGTTAATTTTATCTGACTATATTGTTTGAGACAGCTTGTTTTTTAAAAAGCCTAATATTGATACTTAATATTCATTGAACACATATTGATTTTAACAAGATATTTTTTAAGATATAATTATTAAACCTTGTGCAGCAATCCATCTAGCAAGCAGAGGGGAGCTCTCTGCTTTTAACAATTTAAAGAATAAATCTGAATGGTCTTCTAATTAGGATTCTATTTTATCAAAAATTTTAGTAATATTATCAGAAACATTTCAAGCATACTCAAAAATAGAATATTATAATCAGCCACCATATTCTTATCATTCACATTCTATTCAGACTTTTTAAAAACAGCTGTTAAAAAAATGTTGAGCATCTAGTACCAGGTTCCCATGTTATTTCCCCTTCCTGACATACACACATATACACAATTATATCTGTTATTAATATCTTTAATTAGGGTGGTATAATTGTTAGGGTAAATGAGCCAATATTGATATTATTATTACCTAAAGCTGTTAGTTTACATTAGAGTTCACTCTTTATGTTGTTTGGTTCTGAGGGTCATGCAAAGTGCATAATGTCATTTATCTACCTTTACAGTATTAGGCAGAATAGTTTCACAGCTCTAGAATATACTCGATATGTCACCTAGTGATTCTCTGTCCTTTTATCCTAAACCCCAGGAAACCAATGATCTTTATACTGCCTCTATAGTTTTGCCTTTTCCAGAGTATTACATATAGCCTTTTCAGATTGGTTTCATTCACTTTCCAATATGCATGTAAGCTTCTTTCATATATTTTGTGTGTGTGTGTGTGTGGTTTAATAGTTCATTTCTTTTTATTGCTGAATAATATATCATTTTATGAATGTACTACAATTTGTTTTTATCCATTCACCTACCTAAGGATATTTTGGTTGCTTCTAAAGTTTTGGCAATTATGAATAATGTTGCTATAAACGTGTGCATGTTTTTGTGTGGACATAGGTTTTCAATTCTTTGGAGTAATACCAAAGAGTGTGATTGGTGAATCATATGATAAGAGAATGTTCAATTATGTAAGAAACTGCCAAACTGCCTTCCAAATTGGCGGTACCATTTTACATTCACACCAGTGATGACTGAGTATTCCTGTTGCTTCACAGTGTTTTGGATTTTCACCATTCTTATAGATGTGTAGTGGTATCTCATGTTGTTCTAATTTATAGTTTCCTATGACATAGGATGTTCTTATTTACCATCTATATATCTGCTCTGGTGAAGTATCTGTAAAGTCTTTGGCCTATTTTTTAACCAAGTTGTTTTCTTATTGTTAGATTTTCTTATTAAAAATTTTAAGATTTTTTTGTAGATTTTAGATAGAAGTCCTTTCTCCCAGTCTGTGTCTTTTATCTTTTCAACTCACCTAACAGTGTCTTTCTTTCTTTCTTCCTTTTTTTTTAAGTTTATGTATTTATTTTGAGTGAGAGAGAAAGAGAGAGAATCCTAAGGGCACCTGGGTGGCTCAGTTGGTTAGTCTGACTCCTGATTTTGGCTCAGGTCCTGATCTCACAGTTTGTGGGTTCAAGCCCCACTTTGGGCTCTGTGCTTGACAGTGCGGTACCTGCTTGGGATTCTGTGTCTCCCTCTCTCTGCCCCTCCCCTGCTCATGCTCTCTCTCTCTCTCAAAAATAAATAAGCATTAGAGAGAGAGAGAGAGAGAGAGAGAGAGAGAGAGAGATTGAGAATCCCAAGCAGGCATCACACTGTCAGTGCAAAACCCAATGTGGGGCTTGAACTCACGAACCAAACCATGAGCTCATGACCTGAGCTGAAATCAGGAGTTAATTGCTTAATGACTAAGCCACCCGGGCACCCCCTAACTGTCTTTCAGAGCAGAGTTGTTGTTGTTTTTTAACGTTTATTCATTTTTGAGAGATGGAGAGAGACAGAGCGTGAGCAGGGAGGGGCAGAGAGAGAAGGAGACACAGAATCCAAAGGAGGCTCCAGGCTCTGAGCTGTCAGCACAGAGCCCGACCCCATGAACTATGAGATCATGACCTGAGCCAAAGTCAGACGCCCAACCGACTGAGCCACCGAGGCGCCCTCAGAGAAGTTTTTAATTTTAATGTCCAACTTATCAATTTGTTTTTTCATGGATTGTGCTTTTGATGTTGGAACTAAAGCATCATGCCCAAAGCCAAGGTCATCTACATTTTATCCTATGTTGTCTTCTAGGAGTTTTATGGTTTTAAATTTGTCATTCAGGTCTGTGGTATTAATTTTTGGGAAGATCTATGTTTAGTTTCATTTTTCTTGCATATGTTTATCCAGTTGTTTGTTAAAAAGTCATTTGTTAAAAAGAGTATCCTTTCTCCATTAAATTAATTACCTTTTCTCCTTTGCCAAATATGATTTGAGTTTATTTGTGTGGGTCTATTCTGAGTTCTTTCTTTTTTTCTTTTCTGTTTCATTGATCTGTTTGTCATTTGGCAATACCACAGTTTTGATTATTTTAGCTTTATACTGTCTTGATGTTGGGTAATGACAGTCCTCTGATTATTTTTCTCTTTCAGTATTCTATTGGTTATTGTGGGTCTGTTGCCTTTCCATATAAACTTTAGAATCAGTGTTTTAGTATCCACAAAATAACTTGCTGAGATTTTGATTGGTATTGCATTGAAACTGTTGGTCAAGTTGGGAAGAACTGCCATCTTGACAATATTGAGTCTTCTTATCCATGAACATGGAATATCTTTCCATTTAAGATCTTCTTTGATGTCATTCATCAGAGTTTTATGATTTTCTTCATTCAGATCCTGTTCATATTTAAAGATCCAATATTCTTTTTTTTTTTTTTTAACTTTATAGTTTATTGTCAGGTTAGTTTCCATATAACACCCAGTGCTCTTCCCCACAAGTGACCTCCACCAAGACCATCACCCCGCTTTACCTTTTCCCCTTCCCCCCTCAGTTTGTTTTCAGGATTCAAGAGTCTCTCGTGTTTTGTCTCCCTCCCTCTCCCTAACTCTTTTTTCTCCTTCCCCTCC
>CM053575.1:76267585-76348629 GCA_028646485.1 Cryptoprocta ferox
TAGTATTCCATTGTATAGATGAACCACATCTTCCTAATCCATTCATCCGTTGATGGACATTTAGGCTCTTTCCATGATTTGGCTATTGTTGAAAGTGCCGCTACGAACATTGGGGTACAAGTGCCCCTATGCATCAGCACTTCTGTATCCCTTGGGTAAATCCCCAGCAGTGCTATTGCTGGGTCATACGGGAGTTTTACTGATAGTTTTTTGAGGAAGCTCCACACTGTTTTCCAGAGCGGCTGTACCAGTTTACATTCCCACCAACAGTGTAGGAGGGTACCCGTTTCTCCACATCCTCGCCAGCATCTATAGTCTCTTGAGTTGTTCATTTTAGCCACTCTGAATTCATTTTCTTGATGCTAGTGTAAGTGCTATTAATGTTTTCAATTTCAAATTCCAAGTGTTCATTGCTGACATACAAGAAAATGTTTGATTTTTATCTATTAACCTTGTAACTTGCAATCTTGCTATAATGTCTTATAGGCTTTGAGAGTCTTTTTGTCGATTCTTTGGGACTTTCTACATAGGCCATCCTGTCATTTGTGAACAAAGACATTTTTGTTCCTTCCTGATCTGTGTATTTTTTTTAATGTTTATTTTTGAGAGAGACAGAGCATGAGTTGGGAAGGGGCAGAGAGAGGGAGATACAGAATCTGAAGCAGGCTCCAGGCTCTGAGCTGTCAGCACAGAGCCCAATGTGGGGTTAAAACTCATGGGCTGTGAAATCATAACCTGAGCCAAAATTGGATGCTTAACTGACTGAGCCACCCAGGCACCCCCTTATCTGTGTATTTTTATTTCCTTTCTTATCTAAATGCATTAATTAGGGTTTCCAGTATGATATTAAAGAGTGGTGAGAGGGGACATTCTTGCCTTTTTCCCAATCTTAGTGGGAGAACCTTTAGTTTCTCACCATTAAGTATGATGTTTCCTGTAGATTTTTTTTTAAAATAGATGTTCTTAATCAAGTTGAGGAAGTTCCCCTCTTTGCTAGTATGTTGAGTTTTTATTATGAATATATGTTGGACTTTGTTACATGCTTTTTTATATCTAATATTATGATCATATGATTTTTCTTTGGAGTGTTGATGTGATGATAGATTACATTAATTGATATTTGAATGTTGACCTAGTCTTACATACGTAAGATAAATCCCAAGTGGTTGTTTTATAATTGTTGGATTTGATTTTCTATTTTGTTGAGGAATTTTGCATCCATATTCATGAAGACATTGGTCCACCATTATCTTTTTCATGTCCATGTTAGTAGTATTGATAGCCCTTCTTTTATTCCTGTTAGGGTAAATTGTGTCTTCTTTCTCTCTCTCTCTGTCTCATTCTGCCTCTCTGTCTCTGTCTCTATCTTTCTCTCTGTTATCCTGGCTATAGGTTTAGTAGTTTTATTGATCCTCTTAAAAAACCAGCTTTTGATTTATTGATTTTTTAAAATGATTTCCTGTTTTTAATTTTATTGATTTTTATTGTAGTTACATCTTATCTTCTGCTTGCTTTGGGCTTATATTGTTTCTCTTGTTTCCTAAGGTGGAAGCTTAGATTATTGATTTCAGATCTTCTTTTCTAATATTTGCATTAAATGCTATAAGTTTCCCTGAAAGCACTGTTTTTATTTCATTCCACATTTTGTTTTTAAGTAGGCTTCATGCCCAGCACAGAGTCCAATATGGGGCTTGAACTTATGACCCTGAGATCAAGACCTGAAATGAGATTAAGAGTTGAATGCTTAACCGACTGAGCCACCTAGGCGCCACTCATTCCACACTTTTTAATTAGTTGTCTTTTCAATATCATTTAGTTGAAAATATTTTTATATTTCTCTTGTGACGTCTATGACTCAGAAATGTGACTTAGAAATATATTTAATCTTCAGATATTTTGGGATTTTATATGAGTCCATTTTCTTTCCTCTCTTGCATAACTGTTATATTTCTTTCTAATAGTTTTATAACAGTTGCTCTGAAATTTGCAATGACATTTACAATTAATCTAAGACCACTTTCAAATCACACTGTACTGCATTACTAGTTGGTAATTACCTAATATCTATCTGAGCATTCTCAATTCCTCTGTCCTGTCCTTTATAATAGGAAATTCATTCATTTCACTTATCAGTATGCTATAACCACTCAATACATTGCTGTTGTTTTGAATTAGAACAAATCATTGTCTTAACTATTAGATAAATTAAGAAAAAATAATAATTTTTTATTGTTTATTTATTCCATTTCTCTTTCTTCCTTTCTGTAGGACTAAAAGAATTTTAAACATTTTTTTGCAAAGTAGAGTTACTGATGACACAATGCCTCAGTTTTTGCTTGAGAAAATATTTATTACTATTTCCCCTTTGAAGGATAATTTCACTGGATCCAGAATTCTAGGTTAGTGTTCTTTTTCTTTCAACACTTCGAATAATTCAGTCCATTTTCTTGCTTACATCATTCCTGAAGAAACATGATGAAATTCTTATTCTTGTGTAAGTAAGATGTAATCTTCTTCTGGCTTCTTTCAAAATTTTCTTTCTTTTTAAGACATTTTTGCAGTTTGAATATGGTTTGCTTATGTGTAGATTTTGGATTTATGCTGCTTGGTGTTCTGTGAGCTTTCTGGATCTATGGTTTAATGTCTGCCATTAAATTTGAAAAATCATCAACCATTATTACTTCAAATGTTTTATTTGCCCCTTTCTCTCTTTCTTAAGATCCTTCTGGTATTCCAGTAACATGCATGTTACACTTTTTGTGATTATCTCACAGTCCATATTCTGTTTCTAAAAAAAATTTTTTCTGTTCTTTCCATTCCTTTTTTTATTTTTGTTTTTGTTAAAATTTCAGTTTGGGAAATTTCTGTTTGGTTTGGGACATTTTTTAAAAAATTTTTTCTTAGAGTTTTCATCTTTCTCCTTACTACCCATTTGTTTTTGAATTTTGTCTGCTTTTTCCATTAGTGCCCTTATCATATTAATTATAGATACATTAAGTTCCTTACCTTATAATTTCAAAATCTCTGTCACATCTGGGTCTGTATCTAAATCTTGCTTTGTCTCTTCAGACTGTGTGTTTTTTTCTTATCTTTTTGTATGCTTTGTAATTTTTCTGTTGAAAGGTAAACATGAAATATCAGGTAATAAGAACTGAGATAACTAAGCTTTTACTAGGTTTTATGTTAATTGAGCTAGGATCCAAGGGTGTGTTTAATGTGTGCTATAGCTGTAGGAGCCACAGACTTAAATTTCTCTAGTGTTTTTGTTTTTTACTTTCCTTGTTGTCTTTTGGATTCACAGTCTCAACATTTTTAGGACTTGAAAGAATATTAAATAACCTTTTCATTCAGTTAATTTTGCAGATAAAAAACACCAAGAATATGTAGAAAATAGGATAATTCACTGGGTTTTAAATCATACTTGACTCAGTAGAGAGTGCTATTTTTTGTCAGCATGACATAAATGAGTGCTTAATTTGCTGTTTCATTTTCATTTCTAGATGAAATCTTGTCTATATATTGTTTATATTGCCATTCTTATACATACCAATATAGTATCCAAATAGAAATAGTGGAAATATAGTAAAGGCATGACTTCTTGTGCATTACTTCCTTTACCCTAAGTATTATTGAGCCCTAGGGATCACATGATGAAATGCAGCATTTCAATATGACCAAGTTTTTGCTACTTAAAAATTTTTTTGACAGTGTTTCACTTCTGAATGTGTTCTGTATGTAAATGTATATGTACTACATTTTTTATTATATATCTTGGCAGATATTATAAATTTAAATAGTTCTTTTTAAACTATTGTATGCATTTCTGATTTTTCAAAGCATTGAGTCCTGCATTATAAAGTGTAAGCCAAATTACAATATATAAATGAATAGGAGCATCAGAGATTTGAGTGCCACCTACTTGGGTGGTGTGAGATTTACTGAGGTAAAAATGAAAAGTTAAGGCACAACAGACAAGTTAAGTAATAAATAGAAAAAATAAGAGCTGTTAATTGTCCAGGGGGTTAACTGAAACATTAAAGAGGTGGTAGGAGCTGTGATTGAGGAAGTGTATAGATCATTTTGGGATCCTGAAGTGGACTGTGAAGACCGGCAGCAGAACTGGTCTCTATAGACAAATGTAAGAGGTCTGAGTTAGGGATACTGACCACCATATATCCAAGTGCTCCAAAGTGCTAACAACTGTTTTCTAAACAACCTGTTCAAGTTCTTGACCAAAAGATTGATTAATTATTGACAATTTAACAGAACAGACAGTTAACTGCAGGCCGAGGTTAAGGGATAAAAATAAAAGATTCTTACGCTATAGATCTAAGTGATGTATTCTGGAGAAAAGAGATCATTGAGTAGTAGGAAAGCTTTCTGGTTCTGCCCACTTGAGAAAGTATCCCCCAAACCTAATGGTTAAGGCAAGGAAATTGAAATACAACCCAATCTAAGTTTTGATCCTGGTTCTTGTCTTTGTTAATTGTGGAGACATTGATGATGTTGATGGGTTAAGATGATTAAATGAACTGGTGGAAGTGAAGTAATTAAGTCAGTGTTTTTCACATACCAAGTACTCACTAAATGATCATTACTATTCAGTAACAGTAATAAAACCCCAAATCAGTTGTGTGCCACATAATTGTTTTGGATAAAAGATACCTTTTTCATGCATTTACAATGAAGGCTCGTTAATAGTGGCAACTACTGTTTTGTTTAGAAACACTGTATAATGCAAATGGAAAAGGACCAAAACTGTTGTTACTCTTATGGAAAGTGGAATTTATCTGCAAAAGAAAGCAGTATAATTTGGGGAGCTGTATTTCTATATCTGTAATTTACATGGAATTCTACCAAAAAGTCTATAACCTCAGCAGTGAAGTCCTGTGTTTAGCTCTTTCAGCAGATGACTGAGGCATCTGTATTGTTATGGAGATGATTATAATTACTTTTTCTTAATTGGCTGAATTCAGCTGAGGGAACTCTGTAGTGCTTTTGTTTAGGATTATATCTGTGTCAGCTGGGCTTTCATGTGACCTTGCTCAAAATCATCATTCCAATGGGAGGTGAGATGATCCTGGGGGGGCTGAAAGTTGAGGATGCTACAGAATTGTCGATTTAGGGAACGATTTAATTGGTTCTAATTACTCTGCTCCTCACAGGAATCCATGAGAATGAGTTGCTGTATGGTCTTCTATGTTTGAAGAGCCATGGATGAAAGAAAGGAAGGCTATAAGGAAATTATTACTGTTTTATTCTGAAAAGTTTTTCTTTCTGTTTTTCTAATTAATAGTTTCATTTGAAAGAGTTTTGTGTAACAAACCTGGGAAATCTTTAATGTTTATTGCACAGGTTAATACATATTAGTAATTGCTAAAATACACATTGGCTTATTTGATAAATTTTGTTCCCTTCTGAGAAAGACAGTACGCATTGATACCTCTCTCAATAAACCTGCTAGAATTGAAGTTGCTTTATTATGCACTAAGTTGTTGAAGAGAAAAGTCTGCATTTGCATTGCCACCTGCAGTAAGGGTGTGTGGGGTGGAACAACCCATATTGAGTGGGGATTGGACAGAGAAGTTGAAGCCCATGAATAAAAGTTCCCTAGTTTTCAAGTTTAGCCCGAGATTCAGTAACTAGAAGGACTACATTGAGAGGGTAATGGTGACTTAGGAGAGAGACAGTGACATAGAAGAATATAGAGGACTTCTGGAGCCTTGATTGTCTCTCTCAGGAATGCTTACTTTTTTCTCACTTTCTATGAGAGTAGTTGTCTGTTGTAGTACTTACACAGTGCATTTGCAATTTTTTGCTTTTCTCTTTTCCTCTTTGTAAACTCCATGGAAGTAGAAAATTATCTTTAGCATGAAGCAGTGTGTTTGGTACACAGTAGGTCTAAATAAATTTTAAGTAAGTAAAATTATATGAGCAACTTTCTTTGCTCTATATTTTTTTCTACCTGCAGAAATGGAGTCAGAAAATAAAGGGTTAGGGTTATCTTAGTCAAACTACTTAATTGTACACTAATCTTAGCAAAAAATACAGACTTGTATTTATTTAATAATGTTGCCAAACGATATCTAGTAACTTAAAAAAATTTTTAATTGTTTATTTATTTTTGAGAGAGAGAGAGAGACAGAGAGACAGCACAGAACTGGGAGGGGGCAGATCAAGAGAGAGAATCCGAAGCAGGCTCCAGGCTCTGAGCTGTCAGCATGGATCCTGACGTAGGGCTCCAGCCCACAACCGTGAGATCATCACCTGAGTCAAAGTCAGACACTTGACCGACTGAGCCACTCAATCGCCCCCGATAGCTAGTAACTTTTAGATGATTTAATAAACTTACTGACTAGGTATAAATCCTGAAACTTGGCATTCAGAAAATGTTAATAATCAAAGTCATTACATCATATAGATTTCATGTGACAAAAGGAAACCTGTACATCAAAATGTTAAAACCTAAAGTATAAGAAAATCATGAATACTACCAGTTGAGGCGATTGTGTGCCAATTGCGATTTAGCCTGCTTTTAGAGAAGATGCCAAATGCTCATATGGTAAGGGAAAGATCAGACTGAAGAGTTAAACATTTCCAGTCTAAGAAGATACTCTGACTTTCTTTCTCATCATCATCTAGATGTGCATGCTCCATGTTAGTTTATTCATCCTTAGGGAATAAAGTGTTTGTGTACCTCAATTTTATAGGTAAATGAGGCTTACTTCAAAAGCAATTTTAAAAACATTTCTGAAATGAAATTACTGGCATCCATGCTACCTAGAACAGAGGCTACTAATAGAATCTTCTTTGTCAATGACTAGTGTGAGCATCATGAACATCAGGTGATACTTTTTTATGCTGACATGCAGCAGAGGTCTCAGGAAGTGCTTTACTGGGGATTCTTGGCCCCGAGTTTCACAGCCCACTCTGTCCAATTACCCATTTTCCCTTTTGGTCTGGAGTCCTTTCTGTTGCCAGGTGTGCCTTGGGCTGACCCTCTCAACAATGCAAAAAAAAAAAAAAAAAAAAAGAAAAGCAGTTTTTTCTTTATTGACTAACAGTCCAGAGGTAAAGAGATATTTTGCACGGTAAATGGGGAGTTTCCTCAAATGGCATTTTATTGAGGTTTACTTTCCCCCCTCCTCTCCTATAGATTGTGTTTTGTTTTAAATGTTTCCCTCCCTCTATCCCTGTCACTTTGGTGGTATGTATTAGGAGAAATGTTCAGAAAGTGGTTGGCCCTAAATTATTAAAAAAAAAAAGGTGAATCATGCAGGGTGATGTCAACATGGTGCCAGTGAAAAGTATTGTTTCCTAGGAGCCTTGCTACTTAAGTGTGGTTCATGAGCCACCAGCATCTGCATCACCTGGTGGCTTTCATTTAATGTACATATTGAGCTCATCAGGATCTGCTGCAGACCTGCTGCATTTAACAAAATACTCAGAGGATTGAAATGCTCATTTAAGTTTTAGAAGCACTTAGGCTGCATAAGAGAACATGAACGGGGTAGTAAGTAGTTCTTATGCAGATGTGTACAAAAAGGTAGTATGATTTTTGTATACTTTTGATGGATTTTTGAAGCATGGGCAGCCTATAATTTGTTTTTTTCTCACAGGAGTATTTCTACATAATGAGACCATGTTTCTGAAAAAACTTACCTTTTTCAGATATTGCATGCAGATGTGTTCATGCGCACACAGATATCAGGACTTACTGGGAATAGAGTTAAAGGCACAAAGTTAAAAAATCTCTAATATGGGGCGCTTGGGTGGCTCAGTTGGTTAAGTGTCTGACTTTGGTTCAGGTCATAATCTTGTGGTTCTTGAGTTTCAGCCTCACATCAGACTCTTTCCTGATGGCTCAGAGCCTGGAGCCTGCTTCCAATTCTGTGTCTCCTGCTCTCTCTGCCCCTCCCCTGCTTGTTCTCTCTCTCTAACACACTCTCTCTCTCTCTCTGTCAAAAATAAACATTAAAAAATATTAAAGAAAAATCTTTGTAACTTGAGCTACAGCATCGAGAAAAACACTTCTGATTAAAAATGCCAAGAGTTGACTTCATTGACATTTGTACCCAGTGGATCTAGCACCTTAAACTCTGGGGCTCTTGCTTCCCCCAGAAGAACCTGCTCTGTGGTGTTAACTTCTTTAATTCTGTTGTTTTTAATATAAACACTATACACTGCATGTATAGCTTTATCAAATAGCTTAATGCTGTGGAAGGTGTAGTGAATATTGAAGCCACTAAATGAGCCTCTTCTTATGCTAAAAGAAAGCTCTTCTGCAGGATTTTTCATCTTTCTCGTAAAGTCTTCATGTAGGCAAGATATTGTGAAAGGCGTTGTCCTTGATGGCATCAGAATGTCAACATGTGGAACTTCCAGGGAAGATGGGGAGTAGGAGGATCTTAGACTCACCTCATCCCTTGAATAAACTAGATATTACCCACATCAGTGTAAGTAACCCAGAAAATGATCTGAGGACTGGCAGAATAGGCTTTCCACAGCTCATTATAGAGAGGATGCCACACTGAGGATGGAGGGAAGGGTGGAACAGTGGTGGGAACCAAATTGACCCATGAGACTGTGAGAAGGAGGGACACCACAGACACAAAGAGAGTAGAAGAGCAGACCCTATGCCAGGCACCTCATCATGGGGAACCCACACTGGAAAGATGAGTTCCTGTAACATTTCGCTTTGAAAACTAGAGGGACTTGACTTTATGAGTTCTTGCAATCAGTGGAATTTAACACTGGGAACTTTAAATATCAGCAAGAGGGTAGTAGGAAACTGAGTCTCTGCTCTTAAAGAGACAGCATAACAAACAAATTTGCCAAGATACAGCACTGAAGCAACAGTTTGAGAGGCATCTAGAGTATATAGGAAGGAAATTTATTTGCTGGTCTTATGCATGTGCAGGAGGGGCAAGGATCTTTGGGAGACTTTTCTGGAGCAGGGGAGCTGGTGTTTGCCATTTCTCTCCCCTACTCCCCAGCCTAGATAGAGGGATACCTGCAGGAACCAGCATGATGCTCCATCGAGCTTGCTAACAGTGAACCCCAGTCCGGCATACTCCTGTGGATACACCCCATCAAACCTTGCCCCACTCAGCAGGAGTCACTTCTCCAGGTCTCTTCCCACAATCAGACTAGTGTAAAACCTTGCTAATACCATGTACTCCACTCCTGCATTCTGTAGATTATCCTGCCAAATCTGCCTCACTCAGCAGAGTCCATCCAAAGTGGTGCCACAAGTATTGCATTGTTCAGGCAGCCCCAACAGTGGCCAGCACCAACCCAGAGTGACTCATGCCCTGGGTGGAGGGGAAGATAACCACAAATACCAGTTTGACTGCAGCCCCTGCAATGGGTTGGAGGCAGACATCTGATTGATGGACCTGCCCACCAGCAAAAACCTCACAAGGACAGCAGAGAGAGACTGGCAGTTTAGGTTCATTTCAACCCCAAAAGACATACTGGGGGCAGACATCTTGTCTGACCACAGGCTCCACCCACCAATGAAAGCCTTTTTGGGGAAAACGTAGGGAGAGAACCCTGCATTTCAGTGCAACCACAGTTCTGGCAAATGAGCTGAGAGCAGGTATTTGTCTGATCCAGCTCAAGCCCAGGTTGGCTCCAGACTGGTTCCTTAACAGCACAGGGACTAAGTCCTACCCACAGTAGGTAAAGAGAGCCATTGCACATTATGACTGAAGGCAAACAGATCTGAACTACAGCAGTAGGGCACCCATAACACGCATAGGAGACACCCCTGTAGTGCCAGGTTCTGGTAAAGAGTGGACATTATACTACAGGGCACCATAGGACCTCTTCTCCATAAGGTCACTACTTTTAAGAGAGGAGATGTAGCTGACTTTCCTAACATAGAAACAAACACAGAGAGACAAAATGAGAGGACAGAGGAATATGTTTCAAATGAAAGAACAGGGCAAAATCACAAAAGACCTAAGTGAAATAGAGATAAGTAATATGCCAGATAGATAATTCAGAGTAATGGTCATAAGTATACTGGACTTTAGAAAAGAGGGGAGGACCTCAGTGAGACCCTCAACAAAGAGAAAATATAAAAAAGAAGCAATCAGTGATGAAGAGCTCACGAACTGAAATTTAAAAATATACTAGATGTAATAAATCATAGACCCGAGAACCCAGAAGAATGGATCAGTGAACTGGAACACAGAGTAATGGAAAGCAACCAAATGGAACAGGCAAATGAAAAAAAGAATAATAAAACATGAGACTAGGTTAAGGGAACTCATTGACCCATCAGGTGTAACAATAATATTCATATTATAGGGATCTGGAAGGAGAAGATTATAAAAGGGGGGAAGAAAATTTATTTGAAGAAAGAATAGCTGCAGACTTCCCTAATCTGGGGAAGGAAACAGACATCCAGATCCAGGAGGTACAGAGAACCCCCCAAAATAATTAACCTAAGGAGATCCACCCCAAGACATATAATAATTAAAATGATAAAATGTAGTGATAAAGAGAATTTTAAGAGCAGCAGGAGAAAATAGGACAGTTACAAGTGAAACCTCATGAGGTGATCAGCTGACTTATCAGCGAAAAATTTTCAATGATTTTTCAGTGTATCCAGAAGGGAATGTCATGATATATTCAAAGTGCTGAAAGGAAAAAACCTGCAACCAAGAATACTCTACCAGGCACAATTATCATTCAAAATAGAAGGAGAGAGAAAGAGTTACCCAGACAAACAGAAGTAAAAGGAATTCATCTCCACTAAAATTGGTCCTACAAGAAATATTAAAGGGGATTCTTTAAGTGGAAAGGAAACACCATAAGTAGAAGTAAAGACCGTAGGAAAGGAAAAAATTTCACAGGTACATATAAACATACAGGTAGATTCGTCACTTATAAATTCAGTATGGTAGTTACAAGCACAAAAGCAGTAAAATCAAGTGTATATGTAAAAATCAGTCAAGGAATTAACAAATAAATGGATGCAAAGTATAACACTATTGACCTAAAATATGAGTGGGGGGAGTAAAAATTTAGTGGTTTTTGAATGGGTTCAAACATAGGCAGCCATCAACTGCTGTATGAGTAAGGTGTTATATATGAATCAAATGATAACCACAGATCAAAAACTGGTAATTGGATATACAGAAAATGAAAGGAGTCCAAGCATATCACTAAAGAAAGCCATCAAACATGAAAGAGGAAAACAAGAAAAGAAAGAAACAAATAAGAAATATAACAACAGCTGTAAAACAAGTGACAAAATGGCAATAAATACATAACTCTCAATCATTACTGTGAATGTAAAGGAATTAAATGCTTCAATCAAAAGACCTAGGGTCATGGGATGGATAAAAAAGCAAGACCCATCTGTATGGTCTACAAAACATTCATTACGGACCTAAAGACACATGCAGAATGAAAGTGAAAAGATAGAAAAACATTTATCATGCACGTGGAAGTAAAAGAAAGCTTGGCATAGCAGTCCTTATATTGGACAAAAGAGACTTTAAAACAGACTGTAACAGGATACAAAGAAGGATACTACTACATAATGATATAGGGAACAAACCAACAAGAGAATATTATAAATATTATGCAGTTGTAAATATTATGCACCCAACATGGAGCACCTAAATATATAAGGGAACTATTAACAGACATTAAAAAAAGAAATAGGCAGTAATACACTAGTAGGAGGGGACTTTAAACCCCATTTACATCAATAGATGGATAGATCCTGTTAGAAATCAACAAGCAAACAGTGGCTTTGAATGACATGTAGGTCACGATAGATCTAAAGATATATTCAAAACATTCCATCTAGTAACACCAGAATACCCATTCTTTTGAAGTGCATATAGAATATTCTTCAGAGTAGATCACATATTAGGAGGCAAAATAAGTCTCAACAAATTAAAAAAAAGATTGAAATCCTGCTATGCATCTTTTCTGACAACACTATGACACTATAAATCAATCATAAGAAAAAATCTAGAAGGAACACAAATACATGGAAGTTAAATAACATGCTACAAAACAATGACTGTCAACCAAGAAAGTGAATAAAAAATACATGGAGAGAAATGAAAACACAATGGTTCAGAATCTTTGGGATGCAGCAAAAACTGTTCTAAGAGGGAAGCTTATAGCAATACAGGCCTACTTCAAGAAGCCAGAAAAATTTCACAAAGTAAACTTAAAGGAGCTAAAGAAGAACAAATGAAGAACAAACAAAGCCCAAAACCAGTAGAAGGAAAGAAATAATAAAGATTAGAGCAGAAATAAGTAGAAATCTAAAAAAACAAGAACAAAGCCACAATAGAACAGATCAGTGAATCCAGGAGGTGGTTCTTTGAAAAGATCAATGAAATTGATAAAACTCTAGGAAGAAGTATAAAAAAAACTCAAATAGAAATGAAAGAGAATAACCAACACCACAGAAATACAAAGGATTATAGGAGAATGTTATGAAAAATTATATTCCAACAAACTGGAAAACCTGGAAGAAATGGTTAAATCCCTAGAAATATTACTTCTCAAAACTGAATCAGGAAGAAATATATTATTTTAATGTACCAATTATACTAGCAATGTATTTGAATAACTAATCAAAAAGTTCCTATCAGAAGTTCAAGACCAGGTGGCTTCACAGGTGAATTCTACCAAACATTTGAAGAAGAGTTACTATCTGTTCTTCTCAAACTATTTCAAAAAATAGAAGACAAAGAAAGCTTCCAGTTTCCATGAAGCCAGCATTACCCTGATATTAAAACCAGATAAAGATGCTATGAAAAAAGAAAACTATGGTCCATATCTATGATGAATGTAGATGCAAAAATTCTCAACAAATTATTAGGAAACCAAATCCAACAATACATTAGAAAAGTCATTCAGTACAATCAAGTGGGATTTATTCTTGGGATGTAAGAGTGGTTTGTTATTTGTAAATCAATTAACATGATATATCACATCAATAAGAGAAGGGAATAAAAACCTGTATGAATGTGGTTTCTAGGTGGCTCAGTTGGTTAAGCATCCAACTTCAGCTCAGGTCATGATCTCAAAGTTCGTGAGTTTGAACCCTGCATCAGGCTCTCTGCTGTCAGCACAGAGCCCACTTCAAATCCTCTGTCCCCCCTTCACTTTGCTCCTCCCCTGTTTGTGCATGTGCTCTCTCTCAAAAATAAATAAACATTAAAAAATAAAAAAAACATAAAAACCATATGAAAAATACAACATCCATTCATGATAAAAAGCCTCAACCAATAGGTGTAAACACACAACATAATAAAGACTATATATGAAAAACCCATAGGTAACATGAAATGGCAAAAAATGGAGAGCTTTTCGTGTAAGATCAGGAAAAAGACAAAGATATCCACTCTCATCACTTTTATTCAGCATAGGACAACAATAACAATAACAACAAAATAAAAGATATCAAGATTGGTAAGGAAGAATTCAAACTTTGACTATTTGCAGACAATATACCATATATAGAAAAACCCAAACAACAACACCAAAAAACAACTAGAACTGATAATTGAATTCCTTACGGTCTCAATACAAAATCAACATACAGAAATCCATTATATTTCTATATACTAGTAATGAAGCAGCAGAAAGAGAAATTAAGAAAACAATACCACTTAAGATTACACCAAAAGTAAGAAGATACCTAGGAATAAACTTAACCAAAGAAGTTAAAGACCTGTATTCTGAAAAACTATAAAACATTGATAAAAGAAATTGAAGATGACAAACATGGAAAAATATACCATGTTCATGGATTGGGACAACAAATATTATTACGATAGTCATACTATCTAAAGCAATCTATAGATTCAGTAAATCCCTATCAAGATACCAATGGCATTTTTCACAAAACTAGAATAAATAATAATCCTAAAATTTGCATGGAACCACAAAAGACCCCATATAGCCAAAGCAGTTTTGAAAAACAAGAACAAGGTCACTTGTGGGGAAGACAACTGGGTGTTATATGGAAACCAACCTGACAATCAACTATAAAGTTAAAAAAAAATAAAATCTCCTATTCTGATATTAAAAAAGAAAAGAACAAACTGGAGGTGTATTTCAAGATATAATACAAAGCTGTAGTAATCAAAACAGTATGGTCTGGCACAGAAATAGACATTGATCAGTGGAACAGAATAGACAGCTGAGAAATAAACTCACACTTTTATGTTGAGTTAATCTTTGACAGATGAGGCAAGAATATACAATGGCAAAAAGACACTCTCTTCTATAAATGGTGTTGGTAAAACTGGACAGCTACATACAAAAAAAAATGAAACTGGATCACTTTCTTATACTGTACACAAAAATAAACTGAAAATAGATTAATGACTTAAATTGAGACCTGAATCCATGAAGCTCCTAGAAGAAAACATTGAAAGTAATCTCTATGACATCAGCTCTAGAAACATTTTTCTACATACATCTCCTGAGATAAGGGAAAGAAAAGCAAAATTAAACTATTGACTGCAACAAAATAAAAAGCTTTTGCACAGTGAAGAAACCATCAACACAAGAAAAAGTCAACCCACTGAATGGTATATCCAATATGGAGTTATATCCAAAATACATAAAGATCTTATACAACTAACATTCAAACTAATAAGGCAATGAAAAATAGGCAGAGGACATGAAAAGACACATATGGCCAGCATAGACATTAAAAGCTGCTCAGTATCACTTATCATTGGAAAAATGCAAATAAAAACTACAATGAGTTATTACCATATCTGTTAGAATGACTAAAATAAAAAACACAAACAATCAGTGTTGGTGAGGATAAGGAGAAAAGGAAACCCTTGTGCACTGTTCATGGGAATGCACATTGGGGCAGCCATTGTGGAAAACAGTATTGAGGTTCCTCAAAACATTAATAATAGAATTGCTCTATGATCCAGTAATTCTACTGCTGGGTATTTACTAAAGAAAACAAAAAAACTAATTTGAAAACAATTATGTACCCTTTATGTTTACTGTAGCATTATTTATGATAGCCAATATGTGGAAGCAACCCAAGTGTCCACTGATAAATGACTGGATAAAGAAGATGTAGTATGTATATACAATGGAATATCACTCAGCTGTAAAAAAGAATGAAATCTTGCCATTTGCAACAGCATGGATGGATCTAGAGATCTCGTATAATGCTAAGTGAAATAAGTCATAGAAAGACAAATATCATATGATTTGAATCATGTGAATTTATGAAACAAAACAAATAAAGAAAAAAAAAAAGACAAAAACCAGGCCCTTAAGTTTAGAGAATAGTCTGTTGTTTGCCACAGAAGAGGTGGATAGGGAATGGGTAATATAGGAGAAAGGGATTAAAAGTATAGTTATGATGAGTGTTGAGTAATTGATATAATTGATGAATCAGTATATTGCATACCTGAAACTGATAGAACACTTACATATACTGGAATTAAAAAAATGAAAACAATATGGCAGCATGTTCCAAGGAGAAATTATACTTGAACCCACGTAAGTTTAATGTCGCATCCTATCTGCTACCCATGAATGACTGAAGTTACATTATAGAAAATTATAGTAGCATAGATTGAAGTTTTCAGTTTTCTAATATTTGGAGTTTCCCCAGAGTGTTCTGAAAGCAAAGATAGAAACTTTGTGTTTAATGTATTGAGTTGATCCATGTCATGAGGGAGTTGGCTCACAGTGATGAAGGAATGTAAGTGAAATTGAAATGCACATCAAGGACAGCACAAAATAGCTTTTTAAAAAGCCACTGGATGTGAAACTTTATTCTTGACCTCTTCTGGCTTTATATCCTCACTTTGAGGTGAAGAGTTAGACCTGACAAAACAATCTCTAATTTCCCATCTTGCTCTGACTTTTCTCTTATAAATATTTTTTGATTCCTTTTAATTTATGTTTGTGCTTTAGTGCTAAGCCGGTGCCAGAGTAAATGAATTCCTACTCTTTCTACTTTGGGCGCTCTTTGTAAGTGGAATCCCCCTTTCTGTCTCTGGCATCTTTCTTAAGTGGCTTGCTAAACTCTGGAAAAGGAAATGCCAAAAATGATTCTGCTAGCAAAGTCATTTTACATCATTTTTCTTTCATTGCTTATTCAGGGAGTAATCTGCATGAATTCCAGTCTTACAGGGGCTTTTAAGAGTTAGAAACATGAAAGCACTGGGTAAAGTTCAAAGGAATGGGTAAAGGTAAGTGATGACATTTAAGAGTTTCATATATGAATTACTGTCCTCATTTACATAGGTAATGTGGAAAGGCCATATATACAGCTTTCAGAAATCAAGGTAAAGGAAAACAATAGAAAGGAAAGTCTTGTTTTCAGAGCTGGGATAGATTTTTCCGAAGCCGTGGCCTCTTTGTACTGGGAGCCATCTACAGTTGGGCAGTGGGAGATGACATACTGTATTCAACCTAAGGTTTTGTTCATTTTTTTAAACCTGAGTACACAGTTGATTAGGATTTAGAAGAATGGGGATAAGAGAATGCCTTACCATTTTTGTGGAGCTTTGTGAGCTTTTCATTCTTCTCTGTTTTCAAAGTAGCCTCTTAATTTCCTTGTGGATCTATGCCTGGGGCTTCCTGATTGTCACTTGAGGATGGCTCTGGTAAGAGGGAAAAATTGGTGGAAATCCCCTTGAGTTGCTTTCCTGGAATAAATCTGGGTTGAGAAATCATGGGGCTCTGGGCACACAGATAATGTCTGGTAGATAAATCATTGAGTTACCTCTTACCAAATGTGATAAACTAGAACTAGATTGTAGAGACAGCATTGCAGCCTGGAAAGATGTGTGTGTGTGTGTGTGTGTGTGTGTGTGTGTGTGTGTGTGGTCTTGTTTTTCTTAAAACCTCGTTCCTATAAAACACAAATACACTCCCTGGTAGCACCCTTTGTGGGGAATAGAGTGATTTTTAAATACTTAGACCTGGAGAATATAGATTAATTTCTCTAAAAGGATCTTGATGTTTTATTGTTATAATAAGCTAAGCAATTAGTCACTTTCCAATAAAACGTCAACTTGGCATATATAAAAATAACATTTCTGCCTGTGAGAAAAGGAAGAAGGGACAGGGCAAACATACTTATTCTGGGTTTTACCCCCTCCCTTTGATCAAGCCTTTACACATAACTTCCTGACTCTAGGAAACACCAGGGATGGAGGAGCAAGTTCAATGACACTTTGAAGAAACACTTAGCCAAATCCAGAAATCTGGACATAATACAAAACAAGTGAACTAGTTTAGTCAGTGACTCAGTGGCTTGTATAAAGAAGGAAAAAAAAAACCCAGGGAACCATTCTATACTAAAAGGGACTTAAGAGATCTAAGAGACAAAAGTGAATGCAGAATTTATAGAAAACAAATTTTTTAAAGTTTTTAATGTTTGTTTATTTTTGAGAGAGACAGAGACAAAGAAAGACATAGAGTGTGAGCAGGGGAGGGGCAGAGAGAGAGGGAGATGCAGAATCCGAAGCAGGCTCCAAGCTCTGAGCTGTTAGCACAGAGCCTGATGTGGGACTTGAACTTGAACCATGAGATCATGACCTGAGCCGAAGTCAGACCCTTAACCAACTGAGCCACTCAGGCACCCCTGTAGAAAACAAATTTTAAAGGTACCCCTGTAGAAAACAAATTTTAAAGGTAATTGGGGAAACTTGAATGTGGTCTAGCGTTTGATATTAGAGTTATTGTTAATCTTGTTTACACAGTCATATGGCTATTATCATTTTTAAGAATGTCTCCCCACTCTGCCCCCAAATGCATTCAGATTAGGCAAGCTCCTTAACTTCTTTTAGGGTCTTTTCTCCATCTCTGAAATGAAGACTATTGTTGTGGAGGCTTTTGTAGGGTTGGCGTGAAGATATGAGATGTTACAGAGTTGAGCCAGGGATTGTTGCATGTAGTTATTGTCATTATTACTACTACTATGTGAAGTACATGTATCACTTTACTCTAACCCAAGCTTGTGTTTCTTTGTTTTTCTGTTGGTGTCCTATCATTCAGTACATTGACAGTTACCCTACATGTCCTGGGCCACAAGGCTTAGTTCTGGGCCCATCTTGGTCTTTCTCAACATTTACTGTCAGTAACAAGTTAGTTGTATACTAGGCCCAGTGACTGGCCCTGAGTAGATGCTTAAATATTTGTTGAATGAATTAACTCTCTTTTCTGTGAAACTGATAGTAAAAAAAAAATGATCTTTATTCTCATTGGTACTAAATGGTACTTAATGATACTAACACTGCTTACAGGCACACTAATTGGCACACTTATTGCCACTGGGTGGGTATTTAAAAGGGCCCATACTCAAGCACTGTGGTGGGTACTGGAATCTGGATTTCTTACATTACATTTTATTTTATTTATTAATGTTTATATTCATTTTGAGAGAGAGTGTGTGAGCAGGGGAGAGGCAGAAAGAGAGAGAGGGAAAGAGAGAATCCCAAGCAGGTTCAACCTGAACTGTTCTTGGATATCTTGATGGGGATTTAGGAGAATATTCGGTGTAAGAAATGATTTTTAAGTAATTAAATAAACTGTTAGTTGTAGAAATAATGAGGTAGCCTGTAACTTATTGCTGTTAAATATTAATTTGGTTATAATTATAATGTTTGAGGGAATTATTTACATATGTTTTCTCCATCTTGACTATTAATAATTGGGGGTGGGTGGGAAAGAGGCATTTCTTTAGTATAGATTTGACATTCAAATGTGGAAAGAGCTGAAATTTATTGAAACAGAAAGGAGAGATTAGATGCTTGTATTTCAGCAGTGTGGTCCATCTAAAACCTCACAGTACTGTGATTACTGAGGTAAGTGCTTAAGTCTGAATCTAACCTCTAAGTGCCATCTTTGTTTTAGGTTTAAAAGAGTACCCATGTAAAGTATTTGACATTTGCATAAATCAGTAATTCTAATGGATGTATATGTTTTTTCTCATCTTGCAGTTTAATTAGAACATTGCTTTTTGGTGTCTTACCTGTTTTTATGTAAGGGGGTTATGATTTTATTTATTTTTGAGAGAGAGAGTGCAAGTCCTAGCTCTTGCAGTAGAGGCAGAGAGAGAGCAGGTGGGAGAGAGAGGGAGAGAGAGAATCCCAAGCAGGCTGAGCTGTCAGCATAGAGCTGCCCAATGCGGGGCTCAAACTCACAAACTGTGAGATCATGACTGGAGCCAAAACCAAAAGTCAAAACACTTAAAGACTGAGCCACCCAGGCACCTGGGGGTTATGACTTTTATCATTGAGAATGATGTGTGTGAAGCTCATAAACAATCTATTTCCCTACATAAAGTGAATAAGTATGTTATAGAATCATGGCTACTACTAATTACTAATACCTAAAGATAGGTAAAGAGTAGAAATGTTATGTTACAAATAAAGTGAATATGTGGAAATCTACTATTACATTTCAAGTTTGAATAGTTTGTTTTCTTTTTCTTTAAGAAGCAGGAGGGGGAAACTGCCCATTGCATTCCATGCCAAGGTCAGTTCTCCATATTTTGTCAGACTGCTTAATAACACTCAAACATACAGGCAGTCAGGAGACCACTCTCATTAATAAATCCATAGTTATAAAGAAAGCATGTACTTCAGAACTTAAGCTGTTTGTTAACCCCAAGCCTTATTTGAGATATTTTTGAAAAGTGGTTATAATTTTCCAGAATACCAGGATTAAGACAACGAAACGGAACAGTAATGTATAGAATTGGAATGACTTTCTTTCTTTTTTTTTCCTTTTAGTTTGAATTATCTTAGTGTCCTCTTTTAAAAAGTTGGGATCGTAAAAAAAAAAAAAAAAAAAGGAAAGGCACATCAGAAAACAGACTGTTAACTATAGAGAACAAACTGAGGTTGCTGGAGGGTAGGTGGGCTGGGAGATGGGTTAAATGGGTGGTAGGTTTTACGGAGGGCACTTGTGATGATCGCTAGGTGTTGTGTGTAGGTGATGAATCACTAGATTCTACACTTGAAATTAATGTTACACTGTATGAGAACTAACTGGAATTTAAATAAAAACTGAAAAAATATATATCAATAGATTAAAAAAGGAAAGGAAGCATAGAAGCATATGGGAATAGACATATGCTTAACTCATTGAAACTACAATAACTCAATAAAACTATATTGTGTATGAATAAGAAAAGGTAGCTTGTATTAGTTGTATAATTTGAGATTTGTTAACTGGTTATGTCTAGTCTGAATTTTATTTATTTATTTATTTATTTATTTATTTAAAAGTTTCAGTGTTTAATTTATTTTTGAGAGAGATAAAGAGACAGAGCATGAGAGCAGGGGAGGGGCAGAGAGAGATGGAGACACAGAATCTGAAGCAGGCTCCCGACTGTCAGCACAGAGCCTGATGAGGGGCTCGAAACCACTCGAACTGTGAGCTCATGACCTGAGATGAAGTCAGACACTTAACGAACTTTGCTGCCCAGATGCCTCTAGTCTGTGAATTTTTAACAAAGTGATTGAAAAAATGAGGAACTATTGACCTTTGCTCTTAGATTTTACATCAAGTCCAGGATACATTCACCAAGTTTTTAAACTATCTTGTTTTGTGAAGAGCTCTAGATTCGAAAATTTGAAATCCTGAGAAATATTTTTACTATGACTTTGAAAAATAACTTTAAACTGTATTTTTTTCTGAGAAGGATACAGTAGATATATCATGATTATTTTCTTGAGTTTCATTTGTGTGATTGACTTTAATAAGAATATTCTAACCTAATTCAATTTATTAACTAAACCAGTGTAGATTAAATATTTTGAAATAGGCTAAGTCTTTTAAACCATTTTTAGAGTTTTTAAATAAAAGTTTTAAAAACTAAGTAATACATAATCTGTGTGTATATTCCTCCTGGCCCCCATCATCTAATAAGCCCTTCTTTTCTTGTTCCACTTTGTAAACATGAATTGCTTATGGCTTGTGTACTGAAAATGCTGCCAGGAAGTAGGGTGAGCAAAAGTTCTTTTCCCATGACCCTTACTCTAATGTTGTTCCAAGGGTTCCCTACTTGGAAATGCCTTGATAACCACATTCATTCCTGACACACCCTGCCCCCAACACACACAAAACTACTGAGTGCCATCTGACCCCTAGTCCAGCTGCAGCTTTTTAAAACACTGGTGGTAAAGGCTTTTACCTAGAGCAGTGAATATCTGAGAAGATTTTGCGCGTGATGTGTTGCATGTGTATAGAAAAAAAATTTTTTTAAAGATTCAGTTACTTGGTGTTGTTCTGCATGCTAAAAGTTGATTAGTCTGTGTTTTTGTTTTTGTTATTCTAATTTCAGACTGACTAAAGTTACTGTGTATGTGTATATGTTTATCCTTTTTGTATTATTTCTGGAACTTTTCCTGCTGATAATGAAATCTAAAGTGTTATACTTTAGTTTCTCTTGTTCTATAAATTTAAAATGCATATACATTGTTTTAAAAGATCAGGTTATATGCTGGTCAGCATCCACCCACCCCCCCATTCTTATATGATGCTCTTAGCTTCTTTGGAATAGAGAGGAGAGAAACATATTTAGCTAAGAAATACTAGAGTTCTGAATTTCTCTAATCTTCCCACCAACACTGAACTACACAGTAGCTTTCTTTAATGTTTAGAAAATGAGACTGCGAGGAAGAGATTAAGTAATTTGCTCAAAGTAACAAAAAGTTAGTCAATCATGAAACTAGGATTTAAATCTGTCTGATACCAAAGCACTATTCTTTGCTATTTGATAATATTGTTCAAGCTTAGAACACTATCTAGTTTTCTGTTCTAGGGACAAAAGAATTGAGAGTGGAGAGGAAAATGCCTAGACTGCAGAGTTTTATATGGAATGGTCCCTGAAAATGAAGGAGGCTGGGACCAGAAAGTTTAAGATAGAGGACTGGCCAGGTAAACTACTGGTACCTGCTGTGGTCCAGTGTCAGACTACTGCTCCAGGCAAGATTCCACAACTACAGTAGTTGGACAGATGGTTGGGTGATGTGTTGGAACTTCATTTACTGTATTATTTAATATATATATTTAGAGGGGCACCTGGGTGGCTCAGTTGATTGAGCATCTGACTCCTGATCTTAGCTTAGGTCATGATCTCACAGTTGTGAGATCAAGCCCCACATCCAGCTCTGTGCTGATAGTGTGGAGCCTGCTAGGGATTCTTTCTTTCCCTCTCTCTCTGCCCCTCCCCAACTTGCATACACCTTATCTTTCAAAATAAATAAACATAAAAAAATCAAAATAACTAAACATTAAAAAATATATATGTAGAATAAAGGAGGTACCTGTGGTTATACTATATTTTCCCTGTCCTAAGGAGACAAAAGCTGACAGGGTTATGTATGAAGCATAGCTATTCCTGGAGTGAGGATATGAGTTCTTATTCCAGTTTCATGATGGGCTTGGGTTGAAAAGCAGACTTACTAGACAGACTACAAGGCCATTTTGCAGAGTACACATTATGAGAGAAGGAAGAAGGAGCCTTATTCTTATATATCATGATGTGATGCCTCCTCAATAGCTAGCTGTGACATGTGAAGGGTAAGTGTGTGGGATAAATGGAACTCTATTTGTGAACCATTTCCTGTTACAGCATGCCCACCATGTAACTGGCCTTTATGTATCCCTTGACTTCTCTCTGTAGGCCCTAGCCTAGACTGAAGAACTTTGAAGGCCTTAGGTTCTTTGTCTTGTTTCAGTTACAAGGAATTTGAATTATGGCACACAAGTTAACTGCTTCAAGCCTAAATGAAAGTGTTGGAGGACCCATGTTACCAACATGCTACCTAGAAAGAACATTTCTCTGTGTAAAGACTTTTTACCTACGGTGTTCCATTATGAAAGTAGAGATTAATTTTGGTAAAGTAGTTTAATATGAGAAGTACTTATTTTAATATGAAAATTGTTATTTTGTTCTTAACTAAGTTTAGAGCAAGCATTATTTTGCATGTGTGCTAGTGACCGCAGTGTGCCGTTCTGGCATGCCCAGGCTTAGAAATCCAGAGGTGGTCTGCTTTAACCTGAGACTTCCAGTATTTCTAGTTTTCTTTCCTTTTTTTCTTTTTTCTTTTCCTTTCTTTTCTTTTCTTTTCTTTTTTTTCTTTATTTCCTTTTTTTGTAGATAAAGAAAAACTTTTAGAGGATATCTTAGTGATGTCTTCAGGAAACAAAAAGTGAAGGGCAGCTGTTCCGAACAAAACTATAGGTAGTTTTATTTCCCTAAGCTAGCTCCTACACATGTTTATAGTAAATTAGTGCCAGTGGAACTAGGACTGCAACCCTTGGCTTCTGACTTTCTGTTCAGTTATATGTGAGTGATAATCCAAAGTCTGCATATTTTGAAGTCCCAGGAGGCACAAATGTTTGTTATGTTAGATGAGCATTTTAATTCTAAATTTTTGAGGTATTTCCCTTTAGAAATCCTTAAAACCACGTGATAAAATGGGAATAAGTGAAATTTCATCTGGTCAATATGGGACATTTTGAAAAACTTTCTTACCAGATTAGTAAGATCCCTGGCATACTTAACCATAGTAGTTAAATCTATATGTATAAATATTGGTCTTTACTAGTTAGTCACTGTGAACAAGGGCACTAGTAGATAGTGGAGTATTAAAGAACTCTTCATCCATTTGGAATTGAAACTAGAAATCAGACATGTTTAAGATCTATAGTGGGGAAAGAAAGAACTAAATAAAACATCTTTCATGTAACAAATGCTAATTTTGATTTTTAAAAGGTGCGCTCTATTGAGGATGTCCTCATTTCTTCTCAGAAACCAACTGGTACTTTAAGGAACATTGAGTTCAGGCCATGTTTGCCTTTTTTTTTTTTTTTTTGTTAAACATACAGTGTTTCATTGGTTTCATATGTACACTGTAGTGATTCAACACTTCCAGTACATCACCCAGTGCTCATCACAAGTGTACTGATTAATCCCTGTCACCTATACCATCCAGGCCCCCATCTTCCTCCCCTCTGGTAACCATCAGTTTGTTCTCTATAATTAAGAATTTGTTTCTTGGGGCTCCTGGGTGGCTCAGTCAGTTAATCCTCAGACCTTGGCTCAGGTCATGATCTCGAGGTTGGTGGATTCAAGCCCTGCATTGGGCTCTGAGCTGGATCCTGCTTTGGATTCTGTGTCTTCTCTCTGCCCCTCCCCAACTTGCTCTCTCTCTCTCTCCCTCTCTCAAAAATAAATCAATATTAAAAAAAAACTGGGGCACCTGGGTGGCTCAGTCGGTTGAACCTCCAACTTCAGCTTGGGTCATGATCTCACGTTTCGTGGGTTCGAGCCCTGCGTTGAGCTCTGTGCTGATGGCTCAGAGCCTGGAACTTGCTTCGGATTCTGTGTGCCCTCTCTCTCTGCCCCTCCCCCACTTTCTCTCTCTCTCTCTCTCTCTCTCTCTCTCTCTCTCTCTTTCTCTATCCCTTAAAAATAAGTAAACATTAAAAAAAATTAAAAATTTTGGAAAAAAAAGAATATTTCTTGGTTTCTCTCATTCTCTCTCTTTTAGCTTAGCTCATTTGTTTTGTTTCACAAATTCCACATATGAGTGAAATGTTATGGTATTTGTCTTTCTCTGACTGTAGCTCCACCTATGTACTTGCAAATGGAGACCTTGTCAATGTTTGTGTTGATTCCTCAGTAGCTCTTTTCTCACTGGCTTAGTTCAATTCCATACCTGCAGGAAATAAACTGAAAACTTTAATCTTAGATTACTTGATTCAGGTTAGCTCTAAAGAAAATTGCTTAACAGTAGAATGCAAAATTGGGAAACATTTCCTTTCAGGTATATTGAAACATAATCATTTATGATGATGATGTTTTAGTTCCAGCATATTACTTTCCATACATTCCTATAAAATTAATTCCTAAAATGAGAAGAGAGGAAACATATACCCAATTTTAAACACCTATGCCTCTTTTCTTATATGACTAATCAATGTATATTTCCATTCTATCACAAAGCCAAAATTTCTTTTGTTTTTTATTTACTTTTTCCATAATATTCCATAACAACTGTTTTCATATAAAAACAACAATACAAAGTGCAGTGCTTATGTTACTCCCCTATAGGATATACATATTTTGTTTTAAGAAGGCTGCTATTAAAGACCTTACTATATCCTTTTAGTTTCATTCATTTATGCAAAACTAGATGCCTTTTATGTATCAGGCCTAGATCTGTTTGTTAAACAGTGAACAAAATAGGCAAAAATGTGTACTTTCATTGAAATTATATTGTAATTGGAGATAACAAATTAATGACTGCATTATGTTATAGGTCAGATAGTGGTAAATGCTCTTGAGGAAAAAAAATCTGGGGAGGTTATGTAGAAGAGTGTGTGTGGGCATATGCCTGATCTTCAGGGGCTAGTATGCTTTTGAATAGTTGTCAGGAAAGGCCTTACTGGGAAAGTAACATTTGAAGACCTCAAGGGAGTAAGGGAGTGGGACTATGTTTAGATAATTAATGTACCAATTCCTTCTTGAAAAAACACTTCATTTTGAGTAATGTCTCACTTTAGTGCTTTTTAGCTAGTTAGTATACTATTATAACTCATCTTGCACTACCTTTGAATAATCTGGAGGTGATTGTAAATTTAGTGGTTTGATAAGTTGACCAACATTTCTATCTATTTGACTGTGGTTAGGGAAAGTTACTTTTCAGTGTCGTTAATACTGCCAAGTAGTCTGACATTCCAAATTCACTCTGGTTCTTACTTACTCACTGTCTGGATGATAGGAAGTAAGATCTTTGTAGACTGAGAGATGTAGAAATTGCATAGAGAAGGAAGTTAATGCCTACCTTTTGATTGATTAAATGAGCCTTGTGTGGTAAAGTTTTGAGGAAGGGAACTACTTTGTTAAGTTTTTTGTCTCTTGAATCATAACATTATCAATAAAAATCTCTTTAATGTGGACTTAATTATTTTAGTATTTATTGTATTTGTAACTGATTTGAGGTTAAAATTTACCCTTGCTTAAGCAAAGGATTTTTCCATAGGTAGTACAAATCAATAGTGCAGATTTGTTTGCAGGTTAATAGTCAAGGTATTTAGGAAAAATATCTTCTTTGTCCTTGAGAAACCCATTTATATGTAAGTGATATGCTGATTATATATCAAGTTTACTACTCAGTAAACCTAAAACCCCAAGGACTTCTACTTATTCAGTACTTCTTCATTACCTTGGTTTGAGGGAATGTGACTAAAGAAATATAAAATTTAATTTCATTGACTCTAATAATTTTCATGGTAAATTAGTCTGATATTCATTGTAATTTTTTGTCGTATTACTATGATAGCAGATATCAATCATTCACAGGCAGGATTTCTAGGGATGCTCAGGGTTGTTTACATATACCCTTCACTATTCTAATGTAATTTTAAGTTATTAAATTAATTAGCTGAACCAATGCTAACCCCTGCCCCACCCCTACCACGGACTGGTGATAACTAGTGCACAAACTTCATTTCTTCAAAAGTTGCTCTCTTGAATCACAGTGATCTGGCTCCCTACACTGCACAGCATTGGAACTGAATGTGAATCTTATATTATGAGAATTTTCTATACTTCAAAAATTGTGGTCAGGGAGCATGTGGAGCAAATAGGAACATTACACACAATTTCATTTTTTGGTTGTATAACTCTTTAAGAATTTCCAGCCTGAAAATAGAGACTCTAGTTTGTTATCTTGAGAGCCCTTGTTAAAATATTGCCCACAGTCCTATTGTTTCAGTGTTTCTAGGGATGAGTGGTAGTTTGCACACAACTGCTGATAGCCCCTTCAGCTCTTATATTATATTATCTTATATAGGTGGTTTGAGTGAAGGCTTCAGGCCCTTTAAATGACCAAGGAATAAGAAGTAAGCTAGAGAGAATGGATTTATTTCCTCCTCTCATAATGGTTAGGGACAATGCAGACTGAATATTTCTAGAACAGGCTTTTCACGGTGTTAGGTTTCTGTGGTATTTAGAGATAGGAGAAGGCAATTGAAGTAGTGCCTCGTGTTCTATTTATTTTGTTTTATTAGCTTCTTGATGTTAGGGATAATGCTTTCCTTCACCTGACAGTTCTAATGCTCTGAAAGATGCCATTGTTCAATATGGTTGAGCAAAGTATAAAATATAAAGATACATGGTAACTCATGGAATCAAAGTTGTACTGTTTTTATATTTTAATATCTTTAAAATTGTGTGGGGAACTTTTTAAAAATAATTTTTATAAATTAGCATCTTTTAAAAATAATTAGCATCTTAGAACATATGAACTGTGATATATAAAAAGTCATCTTAAATTTTTATCAGTTGAAGAACAGACATTAGTAAGTTTTGAAGAAGACAAAAATATCAGGTCAGAGGAGCTGAAAACCATATATATGTTTAAGTTTTTGAATTGAATGGTGAACTAATCATGGACTGTCTATGTGCTAATAAAAACCTGGCATAAATTATGTGTGTCATTTGTATGAGAAGTCACTTTTATTTGCAGTAATAAAATAGAGACAATATGCCTTCCAGAATGTGGGAAGCTGTAAAGCCAGAAGTACTTGCACAAGTTGACACAGTTGGAATTCCTCTGCTCTGGTGGCTAAATATGTCTTAGCTGTTTAGAATCACAGCAGGCAGTTGCTGACTATACAGATCATTCATGTGTATGCATGTTGGTAACTCAAACAACATGGCATTTATGTGAATGGAGTTTTCTTTTCAAATAAAAGATTTGAGATTCATCTATGCTTTCTGATGAACATAATTAATCACATTAAATAAAACAATATTTTAAACATGACGTGTATAAAGCCACTTAGGCATTTTAATAATGACTGTTCCATGTAAATAACAGTACATCAGCAGTTAAAGTAGTTGCCTAGGGGTGCCTGGGTGTCTCAGTCGGTTAAGCTTCCAACTTCGGCTCAGGTCATGATCTCACAGTTTGTGGGTTCAAGCCCCGCATCTGGCTCTGTGCTGATAGCTCAGAGTCTGGAGCCTGCTTCATATTCTGTGTCTCCCTCTTTCTCTGCCACTCTGCTGCTCATTCTCTCTCTCCCTCTCTCTCTCTCTCTCTCTCTCTTTTCTCTCTGTCTCTGTCTCTCAAATATAAACATTAAAAAATTAAAAAAAAGTTACCGAATGGAGATATGGTATGAGGATGAGGGATTTTTTTTTAAGTGAGAAAATAAGAAAAGGAAAATTGTAAATGATCCCGTTTTAAAATAACTGTTTACTATTGAGTTATGCCTTGAATGGTAGAATTGTAGGTGTAAGAGGAATATTTATTTAAGAAATATAGAAAGAAGTTTGACTTGTACAAATTCCAGCCCTCATTCTATTTCTTGGGTAAGTCACTTAACCTTGGGCCTTAGTTTCCTCATCTGCTAAATGGAGATAATTACTCAGTCTGTTTCCCCAGTAGGGTTCTAGTGAGATAAGGGGGTATAAATATGATTTTGAAAAATCTCATTATGTGTACTGAAGGTGGTGAATGGCTGTAGTAAATCAGCTTATTAAGAACAGAATACTTGGAATTTAGAATAAAACAGTAATAAAATAGTGTATCCTATAAAAATTGTCTTTTGTGATACCTTAAAGATGGGGTAAGTGGGGGATTGTCTCTCAAGGTGCACAGTGGAATCTACTATGTTAAAATGTAGTTTTCTTGAAATAGTCTGAAAAAATCTCTTTAGTGTTTAAAATGGGGTAGGATAGCAGGAAAATGGTCTGTAAATATGTAGGATAACAAGTCTGTTGAAAGCAACTTACAAAAACATTGTGGACATGGAGAATAATGATCTTTGTGCCTTTAATTCCTTGGCAGCCCAAGCTCTACCCTGTTTTACAGAGTCTATTTCTTTTTCGAAGAACCAGGCCTGATGCTGGAATACTTACACATCTCATCTAAGACAGAAGCTTATGTACTTGCCTTTCAATTACTATTCGTAATAAAATATTTCTAGTCATTAAGAGGATGCTAGTCATACAGCTATATGAAAAATTTCTTTTGCCATAACCATATTGTTCATACATAGCCATGATATTACATATTATACACTTTTGTTTGGCCAAAGAAAATAAAAGTACAGTAGTAAAAAACCCAAATACGCTGTCACAAACAGAGCCAACCATTTATGCTATGCACACATTCTAAACTTATTACTCCATTCCAGTTGTGCTTAGAAAATTTTTAGAGGTTCATGTGTGTTAGTTTGTTTCTTCACTTGGTTAAACAGATTTCATTATTCAGTCCAGGAATGTTTTTCTTAAGGAATGTTAGAATGTGCAGAAATTTATTAACCACTGAGACAATACTTTGAAGTTTTAATAATTGTCAATATGAGTGTTCTTATAACTTTCATTAACGTATATGGTGCTAAACAGCTGATGGGAAAATGCACTTAAGGAAATGGTTAATTTACCTTTTGGAATAGAGACAATTTGACTGTAATGGTGTTTGTTGTCACTTTAGTGTTTTCTTGGTCAGCGGGTACTTTGGCTACATTAAATTTGGTGCTATCACGTAATAGTGCATTATCTTAAATCCTGAGAGGTGAGCTTAATGTAGGTTTAGTATTCAAGAGCCAACTATAACATGTCATTGGTTTCCTCCTGAAAAATTAGCTATCATAATTATAACTACTATTATCAAGCTCTTACTGTGCTATGCCGAGCCCTTTCCATGTATGATTGTCATTATGAAGTGGGCATATTATTATCCTCATTTTGCAGATAGGTAAATTGAAACTTGAAGAGCTTAAGTACCCTCTCTACAAAACAAAACTGAGAGTTTAGCTAAGTAGCTTGCGTGATGTCAAAATCTTGCTCTTAGTATTTTAATGGGACTTCTTTGTATTAGCAAATGATATAAGGAATTAAGAATCTGTGCTAGCTTTCTTTCTAATGACTTAAGTATATGGAACTTTTTTTTTTTTTTTTAACCGAACGTTCTCCTCATCAAGCTTGATTAGACCACCAGACTCATTTTTAGTGTTGGATTTCTAAGACAAGGGTGAGAATTTAGGTTAGCACCTAAAATATCTGGACTGGTTTTGTCCGCTTCCACTGCTTTGCTTTTTGCCCAGCTTGCCAAACGATCTTAAATGAAAGAACCTTGTAGCTATTCTCTGTGGCTCCTCACATTTCATGTACGTGATTTGACGTTCAGATCATTAGGTATGTTGTTTTGCTGGGGCTCTGGTTTTTCTGTTCCTCTTAGCACCTTTTATAGCTAGAGGCAAGTCTGTGACTAAATCAATTCTTATCTGGAATTGATTTTTGCCAGTTCTGGAAAAGCCTTAGTTTACCTTTCCTAAATCCTCTGAATTCCTGCATTCTAATATGTTTATTGTTAACTCCCTATTTTCAAGACCGTGTGCTGGCTGCAGTAAAGACTAGAGAGATTCTCTGCCCTCCACAGGCTTACTGTTTGGTGAGGGTTATGGGACTTGGACACAAATATGTAATAATAATAGAATGTAAACTTGTAGGGCATGTCAGTAGATATCAAAAAGGCAGTATATTACAGTAATGTAGTACTTCTCAAATTTTTCTACTAGAGAGGGGGAAAAATATACCCTCAGTTTGAGGACATGGCCCAAACTGACTGTCTTGATGGAAATAACAAAAATTAATTCACATGACTCTTGCTTTACTCACAATACATACTTGTTTTGTTTTTTAATTTTTTTAAATGTTTGTTTATTTTTGAGAAAGAAGACAGAGTGTGAGCAGGGGAGGGACAGAGAGAGAGGGAGACACAGAATCCAAAGCAGACTCTAGGCTCTGAGCTGTCAGCACAGAGCCTAATGCGGGGCTTGAACTCACAAGCTATGAGATCATGACCTGGGCCGAAGTCAGACCCTTAACTGACTGAGCCACCCGGGCATCCTGCAATATGTAGTTTTAAAAAAATGTGGAACAGGATAAAAGTAATGAGGTTCCATCTCCCCAATTTTCTAGTAAAAGTTACAACACCAGGAAGATACACTAAAATTATCCATGGCTTTGTGAACACTTGACATACTATTGTGTACAATAAGGCATGTCAGTATTTGGTATCTGTAAACAAGCAGATGTGTTGCTCTGGCTGGATTATTTAGAGTGGCTTTTAGATTAATCTAGAAATCTAATGTTGCTTCAAAAAGACTGAAGGAAGCTACATGCTGCATCCTCAAGTATAACCAGATGCTCTTTGAGGTATGATGAAGCTTCATAGTGGAGCTATGAGTACTTTATTTGAAGATATTTGAAGGTCATAACAGAAAGTGTAGGAATATTTCCAACATGGGGAATGACTTTATGGATGTTGAGAGAATTCAAGTTTAGAGTGGTTTGTTTGGCAGGCATATTGAGGATGCAAAGAAGTTTGAGAAAGATGTCCTGAAAAACCTAGAAGAAAGATGATATGCTTGAATCGCATAGTGGGTAACAACTTAGTGTGGTGCTTTAAGAAGGAAACTTAACTAGTCCAATTTTACCACAAATCTGTTTAGTATATATTACCAAGAAGGGGCTCATTGAAAAAATAAGCTTTACGAGTTAGCAATAGGCTGCCACGTGACATTAAAGGTAAGGTAACACTAAATACTCTTCCCAAGTCATTATCTTCAATAGATAGCATTCTTCAGGTAGTCAAAAGAAAAGGGAGCTGGAGATGAGGTAGAACACTAAACCACTTCATGTTGCTGCATCTGTTCATAAGAGTGTAAGTTGTAGATGCCTGGCAAGTAGTGCAAAATGAGTGAATGGACTGGGGAGAGGTCATGGGTGGGATAGTAGACTAGGAAGTCCAGGAAAATGTGCCAGGCCATCCTGTGTTGCTAGGAAGCTTAGGAAACCTGCAAAGTTCTCCATGTCAGTGTTTTTTTACCTAAATAAAAAAATGCAAGGGGGATATTTTCTTTAATTTTGCATGGAAGTGCAGCATTCAGAGGTAAGTCACCGCTTTGGAGTTCCTGTATATAAATATACATAGTTTAAAAAAAATTTTTTTAGCATTTACTCATTTTTTGAGAGACAGAGAGAGACCGAGCGTGAGCGGGGGAGGGGCAGAGAGAGATGGAGACACAGAATCTGAAGTAGGCTCCAGGCTCTGAGCTGTCAGGGGCTGGAACCCACAAACTATGAGATCATGACCTGAGCTGAAGTTGGCTACTTAACTGACTGAGCCACCCAGGCTCCAGAATATATAGTACTTTTTGAAAGAAAACAAGTTTTGGGGTAAAACAAGGTGTGACTAAGGAGGAAACCCTCCTGAAGGAAAGTGTGAGGAAAGGAAAACTCAAAGGCAACAAAGGAATGCTTATTGAGGAAGTGAGAGAATACTGAGAAACTGCAGTGTGCCATTGTTTCCTTACACTTCCTTTTTCAAGTTTTTCCCCCAGGGTAGAAAGATGGGTGGTTTACTTCATCTTTTGAACTTTCTATTTTTAACTTTACTTCTAGTAGCAGTGAAGTCTTTGTGGGTTTTTGTTTTTAATTTTCATGGAATTTGTAGCTTTATTGAAATTGTGGATAAAATCTGTCCTACTGTTGGTTCCTGTTTGTTTTTAGGTTGGAATCTTCTGGAACTATTTGCTAGACACACATCACTTAACAGGATTACAAACTGGTCTTAGAGGCCAGCACCACTATTTATTTTCACTGAAGCTGTCCTGAAGATAGTAATTTAATTCACAGACTAAATGTGTCATGCTTACAATGAAATTATTTCATATTCTGCATTTGCCATCTTAGTGAATAGTGGTTTAATAGTTAACATTTGTTGAGAACCAGTATTTCAAGTTTATTCTGTTCTGTACCAGACACTGTGCTAAGCTAGTTTCATGTAATATTCATGACAGTCTCGCAAGGGTTTACTGTCTTTCTTTTGTACATGTGGAACCTGAGATTCAGAGAAGTTAAGTACTTGCTCTAAGACATATTGCATGCAGTAGGTGAAGGTCTCAGGATTGGCGACCATGTCTGTTCCACTCACGTGCACACTTAATTCATGATGTGGAAGAATGATTGATTCTAATAAAGGACTTCTTCCCAGATCTGAGCAACATTCATCACATAAGACTGTATCACTGAAAACAGATGCTTACACTGCCTGCCACAAAGGTACATGTATCCAAAACAGGATGCAGAAATAATACCCTGAATACACATCTGGCATAAAAATAAATGAAGCCATCTGAAGCTAGGCCAACTTTATAGTGCCAAAGCAATATTGTTCCATTCACAAATACAGCAGTTTAATTTAGTGGCCTAGAGTAGTCTGTTCTTTTTGCATTTCCAGAGGGATGAAGAGTGGCATCAATGCCTCATTGCCCTCTGATTTTTTGTCTCCAGTGACCTCCTGTGAATATGGCTATTACTACATGTAACAGCGTTTCTCAAGGCCTGCAAGGAAAGAAAACTGCTTGATCCCATTACTGTAAGTCACTCATTTTCACTTTAGCTCAACATACATACATTGAGTGATTACTAGTACCAAGCTTTTTCCTGGATCTTCTTTATGAAGACTTTTCTTTAGTTGTTAATATTGGACAACCAGTATTTTCTAACCATTTATGTAAACTGGGAAATAACAAAGTGGACATTTAAAACTTTGTTTAAGTAAGAGCCATAGAAATGATTTTTATTGACAAGTTCTCATTGCATTTTTATAATACTTCACCACACCTAGTGCTCTTTTCCTCTGACTTTTCTCCCTCTATCAGACTGACATTTGTGGCTCTCAGAGAGAACACTAAAAACATAACTGCAGGTGTTAAAAACCCAGGCTTAGTTGATAATTCCTTGACATATTCTGCACTGTAGTGTTTGGTATATTTTCTAGTAAGTTAAGGCTTCCATTTATACTCATGTTTATTCCCAGTACCGTAAGCTTTGCAGTAATTGATCTATAGTGGATTTTTATATTAACGCATTGGCGTACACTTCTGTCTTTCTGGTCCCTCTGGTCTCTTTGAGTCCTCTCCCTACTGGGCACTATGGACAAAAAAAGATGAAGAATATATACCTACCTTCAATAAGCTTAACACCTAGAATATTATTCAGTTCTCTTGTGGCATTAGAGAGTGTAAAAGCGCTGTGTGTTTCCTTTGGCTTCTAGCATGGTGTTTCATAATGACCATCTAATGTATGTTTGCTGCTACCTTACTCCATGCTAATGAGCATAGCTAGCTCTAATGTATAGTTCAATACTTGGAGTCTTACTATTTTAGAGTTTATATAGCAGATAAAGGCTTAGTTAGATGTTGTTAAAGGACACACTTTCCCTGATTTTAGTGCCTATTAGTCATTGGGAATTAGCTGTGATATGTAGCAGAAAGAACCTCAAATTGGGGAGCAGAAGACCTGTCCAGATTGGGGTCCAGATCTTCTTGGACATTGGGCTAATTATTACTTAAATTTTCAGAGCATCAGCCCTCATAGTTTTGTGTGAGAATTAGGAAAAAATATGTAAGAGCTTTGAAATAATAAAACATCTTATCATTATTGAGAATGTATATCAAAGCTCCTTGTAAATAGAAAAACTTTTTATTATTTATTATTATTTTTCAAAAGTTGACAACCCATGTTTTACCAGTGGTTGAAAAAGCCACATCAGGGGATTGCAAGGGTAGGGAGAAGGGAAGGTGAAAGACATCTGGAAAGTTGAAAGAATTTATCGACCTTACAGAAATTCAGGCTTTCAAAAAATGAGCTCTTGCATATAAGAAATGGTGCTGGATACTTGGATAGTATTTGCAGATGGTAAAACTTCTAACCTTTATTATGCTTTTTAAAACAGGGTGAATAGACTAGGTTTATGGATAACAGAGTAAAAGGTAAAAGAGAGAAAACATACATAGGTGAGCCACAGCATGTAGTGGAAAATAAAAGGAGATAGTGCTAATCTGGAAGGGATCAGGAAAGGCTATTTGGAGGAAATGGGGGCTTGAGAGAAATCTTGAAAGAGTCCATGGAGAGGAGTATATCTCTAGAAGGTGGGATAATGATATAAATGTAGGTACAAGAGACTGGATGTTTGTTTCTGATGTTAACCAGTACCCCAGCTTGACATGAGTCTTTATAAATGTGGTTGGATATGTTGGTGGAAGATGCCTCTTGGAAGATTGGCCTCTTGGCCTCTTGGCCGTGCCTAGTGTGTTGTCAAATCTTTTAAGTCTCTCTTTTCATTGATTCTTCCATGAAGCCTTACCGCATGCACTAAAACAGAACTGATTGTGCCTTCTTCTTCTTCTTCTTCTTTTTTTTAATGTTTATTTATTTATTTTGTGAGAGAGAGAGAGAGCAAGTGGAGGAGGGGCAGAGAGAGGGAGACAGAATGTAAGCAGGCTCTGCGCTATCAGCATGGAGCCTGATGTGGGGCTCAAACTCACAAACTGTGAGATCATGACTGAGCCAAAACCAAGAGTCTGACATTTAAATGGTCCACCCAGGCACCCCTGATTGTGCCTTCTTGTTTGCTACCTTTATGTGCAGAGCAGTGTGGCAGTATGGTTAAATGGGGATTCCGGAGCCAGACTTCCTGGGTTGAAAATCTGGCTCTGTTATTTACTAGCTTGTATGAACTTGGGAAAGTCACTTAACTTGTCTATGCCTCGGTTTTTTTTACCTGTAAAATGGAAGTGATGATATCTGCTTTTTGTGACTGTTTTGATAATTAATGATTTAATTTACATTAAGTGCTTGGAAAAGTATCCAGCACATAGTAAGTACTATCTATAGTGATGGTCTTATTTTTTTTTAAGTTTTATGTATGTATGTATGTATGTATGTATTTGTTTATTTTGAGAGAAAGAGAGAGTGAGAGGGAGGGGGAGAGAGAATCCCACGTAGGCTATGTGCTGTCAGCTCAGAGCTGCGGGCTCCATCTCACAAACCCTGAGATCATGACTTGAGCCGAAATCAAGAGTCGGATGCTTAACTGACTGAGCCACCCAGGTGCCCCTGTAGTGATGGTGTTATTAATCTCTATAAGAGACTTTGTCAATTGCCCTATGATAGGATTTATTTATATGCCCCCTGACCCTATTGGACTGTGCCCTTTTGGAGGAAAGGACTGTGCCCTTTTGGAGGAAAGGATACATCTTATTTTTACCTTTGTGTTCCTGTTGCTTTGTACTGTCTGCCTTCTGCATGGTAGTGTGAGTATAATTCTACAACACATATGTCTGCAACACATTGCCCGAGTCTTAAGTCCAATCTCGGATCAACTGGGTTTCAGGAAGAACTGCCTTGTACCAGTAGACTGGCTGGTTGTTCATGCTCTGACAGAAATATAGCTTACTTCCATAGGTAACATTGTAAAAATAATTCCATTAACACTTCTAAAGTAAAAGGCAGCTCTTAATGTATAAGAAGAGTTATAATTATTTCCGAAGTGTGTTTTATTGCTCTAATAAAGTGAAGTTTTAGTGTTTCATTAGCATGATCTAATCATGAATGCTATAGGTTAACTCTTTGATATAAACACATTGCTGACTAACTAAGGCCTAGTGTAATTTCTTCCAACTTAATGTGAATACATGTGAAGACATTCTTGCTTAACTTGCAGGTTAGACAAATGGAAAAGATATGGTATGGGTGGTACTTAATGACATCTTTACTATATACAGTCTTGCTTGCTAGTAAATGTTATTCCTCTATGTTCACCTTAGAATGTGGCCAGCAGCTTTGACTGGGATCTTTTTCCTGTTTATTTTCAAGTTCTAATAGTTGGGTAGAAATAGGGAGAAAGAGGCACTTTTGCCTAAACTAGAACTCTCTGTCATGTTTTATATACTTGATCTTTCTTTTTGTATTTAAGAGAAAATGTAGGTTCTTATCATTATACATTTTGATACTTTAAAATTCAACAATAGAATTTTAAAAATTAGGTTTTAATCAGGTGTGAATCAATTTTATTTAAAAGGTTTTAGAACCAATACTTCTATGCATCTGGCCATTGTTTAGAAACTTTAGGCAATTAGGGAATAGTGTGTTTCATGTGGTTTCAAGTCATTGGAAGATTTTGTGCTTTCTAGTTCAGAGGGACATGGAGCCAAGATTAAAACCTGTAAGCTGGATTCCTCATTTTGCAGACTAATCAATATTACTGGCAGAAAATATCATAATTTTTACCTTGGTAATATTTTTGACCTGATTATTACTATGGTTTTTAGAAAAGGAGAACGAATAAAAGAAAAATCAAGAACCCAGACACTTGAAGTTGAAAATAAGTCCTATTCATATTTCCCCTTATTTTTGGAATTGTTATCTCAATTAACTTGAAAACAAATTTTTTATATGTAATCCTGTCTTGTTATGCTTCCAAAGGGCTATGGAGAGATAATTTGTGCATTTTTCATTCTGGTGTTGAAATAGACACGTATCTCTTACTCAGAAATACTGAATAATCAGGTTGTCTCTGTCATGGCCCAGTTGCAGTGCGGTAAGAAAGGATTTGAAACTGCTATCAACAGGTGGTTTTCTTGGGCACTTTCCAAGGTTATCTAAGGTCTAATAGCTGCTACCTTCATTCTTGAAACATTTTTTTTCCTTTTCTAAAATGTTTACATGGAAATAGCTGAACAATGTTCCAGACACTGTTCTAAGTTCTTCATCTATATTTAACTCATTTATTCCTCACAGTAACCTTGAATGACACCTTCTGTTCCACTTAACAGATGAGGATACTGAGGTACAGAGAAGTTAAGAAACTTGCCCACAGTCATGTCACTGATTGGTAGAGGCAGGAAATTAGCCCAGGTAATCTGCTGCTAGAACTCACACTCTCAGTCACATGGCCATATTGACAAGAGCAGCTGGTAAAGTGGGCTTCTGTGTTCTTGTCTGGGGACAGGCATTATTCTAGTGCACCCACTGTGATGTCTGTGAAAGGAAAGAGCAGCTTACCTTTCTTAGTAAAGGAGCAAGACCATGGGAAGTGAAGAGTAGTTCAGGAATAAATGATTGGTTGTGGGGTGTTCTGTCAGAGTTCCTTTTGACAAAACTTCCAGATAGCTCATTGAATTTGTTTGAGGGGAAACTCAGAGGAACTAATGGTGAGGAGGGTAGAGAAGGAAAGATCACTCTTTCAGAGTTCATAAGCACCCATATATACCACCCCTCATCTCAACTCTGCTGTAGGAATTGAATCTGTGGCTTCAAATCCATTTTACCATAAGCCCTTTATATTGTACGTAGAAAAATACAGGGGCATTAAATGGAATGCTTTCCCTGTCTCAGGGAGAGTACTCACGTACAGCTTAGCTTAAAATATCCGAGGAGTCTACTTTCTTTCTTTGTCTTCTAATAGCATTTGATATAGGTGTTATGATTTCTCTACCCATAGGCAGATCTGTGCACTGTCAGATAAATGTATACTTTTGCACAGTGCCCTTCTGTCTGCAAGGCCAGTCAACTTTCCCACTTTTATGAGCTGGACTTGAATGATAATAACTGATGCCGCTTATTGAATTGTCTAGTATGTACCAGGCACATACTTCATTTAGTCTTTAGATCAACCCTGTGAGATCAGTATTAATACTCTATTGTAAAGATAAGAAAAATGGTTTGTGGGAAGGATGAATCATTGTCCAAGGCCTCAAAGATAATTGGCAAAGTCTAGTTCTAATAAAGCGTTTGTTTTCTCATTGACTAATAATTCTTTAAGAAGGCTCTCTTCATCTTGCTTCCTGAAAGCCCAATCTAGAGACATTCTTAATCTGATAGAACTTTCTCTCTTAAATTGAAAGTACCTCTCAAGCAGAATGTGTAGCTGGCCCAAAGTTTTAGCCCCCTTGTGAAAATAGGTGTTATCTATGAGTAGCATCATCTTTCCAGAGAATAATTATTTTTTTCCAAAAAATCTGTCTCATGTGTGTATTTTGATTTTTTTAAAGCCTCTCTAAAGCTTGAGGCCTGTCATCTTCATAATTGTATTTGTTCAGGGTGTTGGTAAGTTCTTTGGGTCACAGTGACACAGAAAAGTGACCTTAATGTTTAAAGATCTGTTCATTCATGAGTACTTACATTGATAGGTGCTTACTGTTTCCTGAATGGTGGGTTACCACAGTAAGTCCTGAGGTCATATCTAGGCATAGGGCTACAAATGTTCTCTTAAAGAAAAAATTATGCTGACACTAAGACTGCTAAAGGTGTCAAGCTGTATTCAAGACTGCTAAAGGTGTCAAGCTTACCACACACAATAGAGGAGAGAGAGCATACTCCACTCTGAATGCAACAAGAACAAATGGGGATTTATAGCCAAGGAGCACGCGTGGGGCCAGGATAGAGTGGGTGTTGATGGATGGAAAATTTCTTAGGAGGAGACATCAAAGGTAGGAGGATTCTTGGTGAAGGCAGGTGAAAGACTAAATGTAGGGGATGAAGATTTTGGTCGGGTATCCAGGGTGGGGAATTCTCTTCAAACTGACTTGGTAAAATTCTTGCTAAAACTGGGCTATGTAGGCCGAATGAGGACTGAGAGCCAAGGTAGAAGCCTAGACAAGATGAGGGCTTGGACGAGCCTGACTAAAAGTTAAGGAGAGAGTCTTTGTTTGGTCCTGTTGCTTAAATTAGGTGTTAGAGTTCATGTATTGGACTTGAACCCATGGGAGATACCACTAAATGAAGTGTATAGTGAATTCCAGAAAAATATGTTTTCCTACTGGCACAGACTTCTGTGGAAAGGTTAGTATGGATGATCAGAATTATAAATCATATTGATTTATAATTTTACTTAAAAAACTTATATAGTGTTTATTAAATGCCAGCCTCAGTTTAAAATCCTTTGCAAATATTAATTTACTCAATCCTTGAAACAACTCTATGGTGGTTATGCCATTATTATTCACTCTTTACAGATGAGAAAACAGAGGCTCAGAGGAGTTAACTAATTTGCCCAAGATCACATAGCAAATACTTGGTGGAACTTGGATTTCCACCCAGGCAGCCTGGCTCCAGAGTCTGCATTCTTAATCATTCTGTTAGGCTGTATCTCAGGGATTTACTTCTCATTATTCTGGGCTTTTCTTTATTCTCTCCAGGAATAAAAATTCTTCTGAATTTAGTCACACTCTGGACTTTGTTCAGGCTGAAGCCTGGTTTGAAGAACATATTTAGCTTGAGATCCCCTATAAATTACAAGGTTATTTGTAAATAGCCTCACAGGTGGCCTTTCACCTTAGCAGATCTAAATCAGTAGTTTATTGGTTAAAAACACGTTCCCTACCTGCTCTATAGTCTGTATATTGGTGACCCTTTCTAATCAAAGGTTGGCTGCTTTCCCCTCCCTTTCACCCCACCCCACCAGCAACCTTAGTAGCATTCTTTTTTTATGAATGCTCTATTTGTAGGGAGTGAATGGTAGTTCTTTCATAAAGGCTTTGGGAATTGGCTTCCAGATAATACACAGCTGGCACCAAAACTTTCTTACAGGGGCAAATCCCCAGTGAGCAGAGCAGATCCAGTTCCCAAAATAATTCTTTAGCAGTCTTTTTAAATTCTGCCTAAATTTGTCAAGCTGGCATTTTAAAAGATTCTGGTGAATATAGTATTAAAATTGGAGTTATATAATAATACACATATCCCATGGTATCTTCAACTTATGATTTTTTAAAACTTTTTAATTGCAGATCTGTCTATGGCAGTACAGAAATTTTCCCAGTCACTGCAAGATTTCCAATTTGAATGTATTGGTGATGCTGAAACAGATGATGAAATTAGTATTGGTGAGTACCACTGTTCTTTAATATTCTATGTAATTTAAAAAGTCCTACTTCAGATAGTGATTTCATTGAAATCAATCAGATTCATATATCCAAATATTAAACATGTAAAATATTCTGACTTTAATAAAAGTATTAGGGCTATTTTTGGTTATTATAGAAGAGAATGTTGTAAATTGTCTAAAAATTGAACTCTAGTTTTTTTCCATAAGGAAATTATTTATTTTTCATTCTATAATTTAGCTCAGTCCTTTGATAAGAGGTGGAAAACAATGTTTGTCTTTGCCTCAAAGTGAATCTTTCACTCAAATGCATATTGGACATCCACTATTAAATATACAAGGCACTGGTTTTAAGAATTATTTTGCTTTTTTAAAAAATATAATACTGATTTCTCTCTTTTTAAAAAAATGTATTCTTTTTAAGTTTTATTTTAAAGAGAGAGAACGCGAGCAAGGGAGAGGGGCAGAGGGAGAGAGACAGAGAATCTTAAGCAGGCTCCATGTTCAATACAGAGCCCAGTGTGAGACTTGATCTCATGACTCTGGGATCATGACCTGAGCTGAAATCAATATCAAATGCTGAACTGACTGAGGCACCCAGGTGCCCCTCAATTTCTTTTTTTAATTTTAATTTTTTAAATTTTCTTTAATGTTTATTTATTTTTCAGAGAGAGAGAATGAGTAAGCACGCATGAGTGGGGGATGGGCAGAGAGAGAGAGAGACAGACAGACAGACAGACAGAGACAGACAGAGACAGAGACAGAATCTGAAGCAGACTCCTAGCTCTGAGCTGTCAGAACAGAGCCTGACGCAGGGCTTGATCTGCCAAACTGCGAGATCATGACCTGAGCTGAGGTCAGACGCTTAACCAACTGAGCTACCCAGGCATCCCACTCCTTGATTTTTCTTTTAACATGAGTATCTGATTATAAAGAAAGAAATCAGTTATGATGGACTAAGCCAGTATTATTATAGGATGTATAGAACATTATTGAGGATCAGGAGACTTGAACCCTAATCCAACTTTGCCTTAATAATTCAGCAATCTGACTCTAGGGGCATACCCATTACTGATTCAGATGTTCTATTTCCCATAAAGTGAAAAGGGTGGGTTATGTGATCTCTGAAGTTTTCTCTGTATCTGATTTTTTTTTTTTTTTTTTTTTTTTTTTTTTACTGTTTGAAGATTAGATTCATGTAGCATTCCTTTTCCCTACATTTTAACAATCACTACTTAACAATTTATAGATGGTGGGTCCATTTGAGGCTGAATTAGAGACATGTCACATAATCAAAAAACTGTATAGAATATGTACATTTTAGAGGATAATACTAAATGTACTCATCTTCCAGGTGTAAAAATAGAATATTAAAAGTGTTTCAAACAGTGATTCTCAAAGTTTAATGTATATGTGAAACAGCTAGAGACCTTATGAAATGTAGACTCTGAGGCAGAAGATCTCACGTGGAGTGTGTGATTCTGCAATTCTAACAGACTTAAAGGTGATACATTGCTGGTACATGGACCAAACTTTGAGTAGCAAGGATTTGTAAACCCTGACATGCCCCTCTATAATCACATTCCTCTCCTTCCTCTACCATTTCTTTTTCATCATTGTTTTGTCACTTATATAAGTATTTATAAACAGTATATTTTTATTTTTGAAAACCTAAGTAGCAAGTCCAAACTTAGCTGTGAGAGGAAAAAGCAATGCTATCCCCACCAAAAAGAGGCTCTCAGGGAGAATATAAGCTGAATGAGTTTGATCCATTGTGTGGCTTTAGCTTGCCTCCATTCACAAAAGTTCCTTCTGGAGAAATCACTGGCAGAATGCAGAGTTCTTCAACAAGCTCTTGCTGCATGTGGGATTTGCATTATGCATACAACAGGGTTGTCAAGGTGGCAGTCTTTCAGAGGGGCTGTGCCAGGTGGTCACTTTATTGGGTTTCTCCTTTAGGAGTGTTAGTTACTCTGAGGGGTGTATAGAGGTAACTAGTCTCTTGAAATCATCAATGACTCCTCCTCCCTCAGTGCTATGATGAAAAGTAGCTGAGCCATGTGGAAGAAAAGTGAAGACTGCCGCCATGGGCCTCAACAACATGACTTCTTTCTCTTTGTGATCTCAGTGATCATGCACCACTGGCACTTGGAACAATGGTTGTCATTTTTGTGTAACACTTCTTGACATTTGTCTCATAAATGCCTAGTCCCCAACATAGGCTTTGTAACACACACCTGGCCAAAAAACCTAGATTATATTACTAAAATACTACTATATTAGCATTATTATTTAGAAAAAATAAAACCCATATATTTATAAAATAGCATTTATTTTCACTTAGTAATGTAATTGTAGTTCAAAGAGGGCAGAGAACTGTGATCTGTCGTGTCTTTTTTTAAAACCACTTTAGCTTTAGCCCCTAACCTAGGGCCTGACTCATGGTAGACTCTTAAAGTGTTGAATAAATGACATAATTTTCCTTATAAACTTTAATTTTTTTACTTATATATGGTATATATAAGTAAAATATAATGTATACATATATGTATATAGTATATATATATATAATTTGTTTTCTTTTAAAGAAGATTATGGTAAATACTTCTGGGTTTTCATAGATATTATGATTTTTAAAGATTTCATGACTTCAAAATATTCCATAAGGTTCATATACATAAACTTATGAAATAAATTCTAGAACATTCAAGTTGCTTGTAGTTGGTCTTGCTAAAAAGTACAGTAAACATATTTCTGCATACTTCTCTTAATTTCCATTAAACTTCTCACTTACAATATCTTCTTGAAGTCACATGTAACTGCAGAGCTAGGGTTTTTAAATACATGCCCTGCAGCATTTCAGCATTTCAGGCAGATGTTAGGTGATTTCCCCAGGTTGTGGTGAATTTGATATTCATCATTGGTCTGCTTGTCTCTTTCCACTTAGGCTAAATAGATGTTGTGGCTCTTGCAGATTAGATGTGAAAAGTGTGAATTGATCAGTAGGTGAAGATTTATTATAGGCAATGAATAGTGGATCAAATTCTAGTGTTTTGAGGGCTTTATGGAGTTAGATAAAAGATTGGGGGACACAAGACGAATGCTATGTAGGAGTAGATATAATATTGCTTGTTGCTTTCAATCAAGAGACTTTTGTAGCTCTTATTATTGGGAATCTGAGTTAAACATTAATACTTTATTAGGAAAAACTAACTTAGAGCAAAAAGTATTGTAAAAAATTAATAAGAAATAAATAAAGTAAAAATATAGGTTTATTCGCATATCCTCACCATCCAGCACTTTTTATCTGAGCCCTCAAATACATTCTAAACATTTTGAAATAACTGTGTAATAAAGAGGAGAAGACTTGTATAACTATTCCTAACCTGAAGGAATGATAAGGATATTGCAAGTTGTTGTTCCAAGGATAGTGACCTAGGAATGTATCCCTGACATTGTTGGGTAAGGCTGAAGTGGATGCAGTGTACCATCCTTTATCAGTTTTATTTTATTTTATTTTTTTATTTTTCTCATCAGGTTTAATTCTACATGGGAAGGTACATAGTTTCAGCTTTGTTTAAAATAGCTTATTGAAGCCCCAGTTTCAGCCTCTTATTCCTCTGATTTAATAAGAGGAATAAAATAGGGACAGCTGTGACTTGTAGTGTTGAGTAATGGCATGACACTCTCAGCCAGAGGAGTTTTGAGACTTACCAATGATGTAACCACTAAAAACGATGACCTACAAAAACTCCTTTTTTATAAGCAAGCAATGTCAATGAAAAATAACTTGTAAAGTCAAGACATTTACAGACTTTTTGTTTGTGAGTTGTGGTGGGAATGGGTGGGAAGGCGGTAGGATGATGAATAAGATGTCTGCTTTCAACGTGCTTACAGTGGAATAGGGCAAAAAACAGATTTCGAGCAAAGTAAGGAAAAGAAGATGCTGTTTCCGTATCAGTATAATTACCTAATTTGTGGAAGCTGTTCTTGGAGTTTTTTAGATGTGTAGGCCTGTGTCTGGCCTGTAAGTCAGTCCCACTCTTCATGTGTCCCCTTCTGTTCCCACCCTTTTGGCCTTGTGCTTGCGGGAGTTTTTTTGTTTGTTTGGTTTTCAGTGCTAGTGAGACATTGCTGACTTGGAAGGGAGCAAAATGTAATTAGTTGTCTGGGACCCAGTCTGGAATTTCTCAGGCTCAGAGAACAGGTCAGTTGTTTCCAGAATTAAAGTCCTAAGCAAGACAGCATCATTGAACTCTCCCTTTAGCACCCTCCTTTCCATTTAAGAGCAGTGTGAGGTCATTACTCCTCTTCTCTAAGGATAAGTGAACTGCACGTGAGCTTTTGATGACTCCCTTTTGTCTGCCAATTACAGTGCTAGCCTAGCGGGAAGCAGCCTGTTGAATCCATCCAACTTAGCTTCTCACAGCTGCTCTAATTGTCTGCTTTGTATACTGCTTTAGTGTGTGAACTGAGTAAAGACCTTGAGTTAGAAGCAAGGAGTTCACCAGCTGGACATTTGGGGCTTAGAAATCGGTGAGGGAGGGTACAGAGTGATTACAAACTGGTGTAAGATTCCATCCTTCTTAAATAATAATATAGGTAGACCAGATACAAAATGTACCATCGTTTAACTATATTTACATAGTAAATAATATGTGTGTAAATGCAAAAACAATGCCCACTGCATCAGTCCTGGTGTGAAGATCTGCATGGGAATTGATAACTTCCAAAGTCATGTGTCTAGCCTTAAAACCTTAACTAGTAGGAAATAAAGGCTATCTCTACAAAAAATAAAATAGTATCCTTTTAAAAACACTGTTCACACTGGCTCATTCAAACAATAGAAGCTCAAAGTTATTACTGTGAATCTGTCTATGAGACAGATTGTTTTGCTAGGTGAATTTAGCACATGAGCATATAGGATAATAAAAGGGTATAAATCTTAGTGTATCACTTCAGAATTTATAGCCATACCAAGGTTGGGGATTGAAACTTACTTTGTTTTATTCCTGTATTTGGTGCCTGTAATTTGAAACCGCTTTTAACCAAAGTCTTAAAAGTCCAGATTAAAAATCAGATATTAGTCAGCCTGAGCTAGTGCCAATAAAAATATGAGTCATTATTATGAGGCAGATCTTGTTCATTCTACGTAATCTTGGAAACTATTGGAAAGTCCAGTTGCAATTGTGCATAAACAGCTTGGTTAGCAATTTTGTATGATGGCCTGTGGTAACTCTCAGGAAAGTTTTGGACAAAATGAACCTTGCTTGCTCTTAAGAGATTAAATATTTACCAAGAAGGAGAGTCAGTTTGCTAGTAAATATTTTAGGTGGAGACTTCATTCCTTTAGACACACCTAAACAGAAAATTCCTGTGGTAGAGACAGACAACACACAACCATTTGTCAACTAAGGTTATGGCTCCCAGTTTTGAGTGGAGAAATGAGGCCAGCAATTTGGTAATTTAGATCAAAATACATTTGTAATAATTGCTCACATGTTTCTGACATAACTAATGTGTATATTCCCATTCATGTATTTACTGTTTTGAATCCAGATATGCAGACATAGCAATAATGATGGTTAGTTTTTAACAGTTCTTAGAATGAAGACCTGTTACATTTTTTTAAAAAACCCTTTTATATGGAAACTTGTATACAAATTATATGTGTATAGATTGATGGATGGTAAGTCAAACTGAACCAAGTTTTGTATATTCTGTTGTCTGTAATATGCTCTACGTTTTAGATTCTTTCCTGTTCCTTCTTTAGGAGAATATGTCAAAAGGTGAGACTAGGGCACAAATTTAATATAGTGACATTTCAGGTCACAAGGGCTTCATAGTGTCTTCCTGAGCCAGGAGTGCTTTGCCTAGGTGCAGATATCTGTTGTTTGATTAAAAAGGTGTGACAGTGGCAAAGTGACTTAATTATTAAGCCTGAATCACCTTGGTATATATAGACAGGAGCCTGAGAGTGATCGTTGATACCTGCTCAGAGGGTGTGAAGTAGAAGAAATTTTTCAAAGGAGTGGTTGGAATATTCTTTTTCATATTATCTGTTAGCAAAATTACTATGGGGAATGCATGCATAAATTTTTTGCCAAATAAATCCATCCATTTCGAGGATGCATCTGTTAGGTCCAATGGAAAGGTACTGTTTGGTGCACTTTTGCAAGTGATAAATAAGTCATAGTCCAGGGTGGGAGGCATAGCAGATGGTTTCTTTTATGTGTTTTAAAGGGATTCCTATATAGCATAAAAATACTTTGAGGTAGTAACCTATGTTTTAGGTTAAAAATAATAACTGATATATTTATAAACCCGGGAAATGTACTTAAGAGACCATAAATGATTTTAGCTAAAAAAGACCTATTCAACTTCAACTTCAACTTAAAATAAAATTCAACTTTTAAAGTTTATTATTTATTTTGAGAGGGAGAAGGAACGTGTGTGTGGGGAAGGGGCAGAGAGAGGAGGGGAGAGAGAGAATCCCAAGCAGCCTCCATACCATTAGTGTAGAGCCCGATGTAAGGCTCAAAATCAGTAACCGTGAGATCATGACCTCAGCCAAAGTTGGACACTATACCTACTGAGGCACTCAGATGCCCCATAAAATTAATCTTTTAAAGTATTAAATTATGAAATGCTTTCTGGAAAGATTTTCTTCAGAACTTGGTGATGAGCTATAAATATTCATCCATACAGATATTACTAATATTTTAAGGTGGAGTGTGGCCATCAAACTTTTCTTGAGCATTTCTTGGGAAAAAATTTGCAAACCAGAGACAGTATCATTACCAACCACAACAGAACTCTTCAAAAAGAGACCTGTGATTTTTATTAAGCCTAGGAAACAGATTACCTTCTCATTTGCTGAATCAAAAGAGAATCTATTACCTATTATAAACCCTCATTACAACAGACTTAAATGTGGTTATGTAAATCAGGAAGTCATCTATTAAAGTGGAACATTTCCAAATGCCTAAATTGTTTATACAAATAACATTTTCTTTTGAACTCTGTAGAGGAAGCATATTTTACTTCTTAATGGCTCTCAGTTGGACAATTGAATTATTGTTTTCCACTTTTTATAACCACCCTATTTTTGCACCCACACAGAAACCACCCACAATTAAGGATTGAAACAGCTGGGAAAGTTGCTTATTTCAGGTGGAGTTCCTGTCTTTAAAAAACATGCCACTTGAGAGAGGTTTTCATCATATTAGCTCTGTGTTTTAAAGAATGCAATTTGATTTAATTTGAAATTGAAGGGCTTAGATTTTTAAATTTCAGGCTCTGAAAAACAACCTGAAACATATCACAAGTCACATGTTCCAAAGGAAAAAAAATTGTCTTAACTTACTGGTCTACATTAATTCTCTGAAACCCACCTTTTTTTTTCTTTTGTGATCTGTAAACAGAAAGTAGTTCAGTCTATTTCTTATCTCCTCCAGCAAATTGTATGCTCTTCGAGATTAGAAAGTTTTACTCATATTTCTATTTCTGCATAATAGTACTTAAGTGCTTTATATGTAGTAGAGGCTTAGTAAATATTTGTTACATGAATAGTCCCCCTGCAAAACCTAGTGAACCTTTATAGAAACAAATCATTGGAAGGTACATAAATAGAATTTTAGGGCCATATATTAAAGAATAAAATATATGTATTTGGATGTGTCTATCATGATTCTTTTCAATATAGTAATAAACTAAGTTTTATGCAGACACATACACACATCTAACTTGTGCATGTACTTGAGAATCATTTAGAACAAAGTTCTTAGTATTTCTGAATATTTTAAACCAGAGCTAAGGATTTTTGTATTCTTTAATTTATTTAGTGTCTACTGACTGTTATGTTAGGTGACTCTGTGCCAATCCCTGGGGACCTGGTGGTGAAGATAGTTACAGCTCTTGCCCTCATGGAGTACAGTGAATTAGAGGCTAAGATGGCAGCAATATACTCCTTTTAAGACAATATAACTTAAAGAAGGATGATTTCAAGGTGAGTGGATAGAGAAGGAAAAGACTTTTACCTATGATTAGTGACTTAGGATAGCTCAAATCCCAGCAAAATGACTAGACAGGGAAATAAATGCCATAGGCCTATACAACTTGGGATGCAGGAACATACAGTTGAGCCTCATTATTCATAATTTCTATATTTGTGAATTTGTCTACTCTACAATATATTGGTATCCCTGAAGTCATTACTCCTGGTGCTTTTGTGTTCATGTTCATAAGTAGAGGTGGAAAAGTTGGGATGCTTGACTCAGAGCATCTGCTGTATAAAATGAACTGCAGTGAGGCAGCCATGGCTAATCAACAACTAATAGGGTTGTTTTTTGCCTCCTTTATAAGGGCAATAATCCAAATTGTGTTCAATAAAATTTAACTTAGTAGATTTTAAAGACCTAATATCTTACTGGCTTTATTCAGTGATTCATGAATCAGGTAGCATCCAATTTAGCAGATACAAAGGAGCTCTGAAGAGCTTGTACAAGGCAAAAGATTTTTAGACCAAAGTGAACAAGAGCAAAGAAATTGCACTGGGCGTTTGCTGATTGGTTAAAGCAAGGTTACTGTCCTTATATGGAGAAAACAGACGTTTTGGAGTTGTGTTAGGCAACTTGTACTAAGCAAACAAGCAGAAATTGGTTGATGTAGGTCTTCTTTTTCTGAGAGAGCAGGTATAAAAAGAAGTTTTGGTTTGCTAACATGGGGTTTAGCATGAATGACTCCATTGGATCTAAGCTGGTTACTTTAACAAGTAAAAGGATCAGAGGTTAGAGTCAGGACCTTGCTTTTGTACCTTTCTTCCATTCTTTTTAGCCTGTCTATGCCTGTATTTCCTGTCAGTAAAACTCATTTTTTCTATAAGTACCCAAGTCCCAACTAAGTCTATAAGTACCCAAGTGCCAACTAAGTCTAAGGCACTATAAAATGGCTTCAGTAATTTATATTTTCACTGGGTGGCCTACATTAAACAACCAAGTACAGGTAAGCCACAATTGTATTGAATGCTATTAAAGCAACGTATATTGGGCTGAGAGAACATACATACTCAAGATAGACCAGGCCTAGTTGGGTGAGTGGGAAGATGAGGGAAGGCCACTCTGACAAAGTGATGCTTAAATTATTCATGGAGAAGTGGTAGATCTAGGGAGGGGTTGAATAAAGGCCTTGAGGAACAAAGAAGAACACCCAAGGGGAAAATGTCATGTGTGAAGGTTATGGGCAGGTAGATAAGACCTACTATGTTAGGCGATGTGAAATTTTAACCTAAAGGTAATGAGAAACATTGCAGGGTGTTAATCAGAGCAATGATGTTATATTTGGATTTTAAAAAGGTTAATCTGACTGTCTTATGGAAGATTTAAGAAGGCTTCCCCAGATGACCTTTTTTAAAAAATGTTTTACTTGCTGTATCTCTGGATTTGTGCCTAGGAGAAAATGGGGCATGGGTAACCTGACTTTAATAATGTAACTTATGGTTATGATACCTATTTTTTTAATACACTTGCAATGACCAACAGAGCCACAGTTAGAGTGCATCCCTTTGATTTTATGTGTGAATAGAATGTCTTAGTAAAATTGGAACCATGTTGGTTGGCTTGTAATTGCAAGCCTGAACCATGACATACCCAGAATGATGTTTTTTTCCCTAATTTTTTGCGTGATAACATAAACATGTTTTATTGTTTATTGGTAAACATCAGGTACCATAAATGTAAGTGGTGGCCTGCATATGTGTTAAGTGCATAGTTTATGGTTTGTTGGTAATTTCCTAATTTACTTACTGGAGTTTATCTGCTCATGTTGAAGATAGTCTGCTTTGAAAACAGCTTTTTAAGATAATATTTTATCTCAGTTTTCTTGGTGTGGAGTAGTTTATATCTTTCTGTCTGGAAGCTATATTTCTTTAGTACTAGGATGATTCTCATACCTTCTTCATGTACATGTGGGGGTGGGAAGGTAGGAAGTTGCACAGACTATTGTTTTTATATTTTTTGTTTTTTGTTTTTTTTTGAATTATCAGTAAGTGTTACTTCTGACTTAGAAACGGCTTGGTTTCTTAGAATCCCAGGTTTAGTGTCTTAGAGTGGAAAGAGATGTTGGAGAACATGGATGCTAACTATCATTTTGCTTTAGAAACTGGTGAAATGATTTACTAAAGTCATACTAGTTAGAACCTTGATTGCCTGGCTCCTAGGTCAGGAACTTTCACTCTTGGGTTTTATTTACTCATTCGTTCATTCATTCACTTGTTCGTTCAGTAAAGCCTTATCAAGCACCTGTGATATGTAGACACTGTTTTGAGTGCTAAAGATACATTGTGCAAAGCAGAAAAATAATCTCCACCCTAATGGAGGTTTGTCAGAGAAGTTAGATGATACAATGTATATGTTCACTGTATATTAAGTTAGACTAACAGGTGCTATAAAAAGAGATAAAAAAGGAGATTATTTTAAAATTTAAGTATTTTTATTACAGAGACAGCTAATTTTAAGATCATGGTATTACTGTAAACTGCTTGTATAATGAGCCAATTTTATCTTCCATTCCCAGTGTCATAAATCAAATTTACCTGACCATGAAAACACTGACCTAGTTCTAGATTTGAAACCTTGGTGCAAAAGTCATAAAGGTAGAAAATACTTCTGAGGCATGCTAGCTTGTAAGCACGAGATTTTTTTCTGAAGCATTTAAAATGTGAAAGTATTCCTTCACTGCATCCTTTTGCTCTAGACCATTGGATTTCTTCCCTTGCTTGGGCATATTTAGTCTGTGCACTTGAATGTTCATTGTCTTGATATGTGCAGTCTTGAGGAAAATGAAGGCGTAATATCCTTTTTAGCTGGAGTACAAGGATTGAGAGCCAGAGAGTATCTTAGAGGACTTAGCCACATAGCCTACAGTTTCATTTGCATGTTCTCAAGAGACACTTAAGGCTTTTGCTTGAAGTTGCCCTTTAGGAGGTTTATTCTGCCATCTGTATATATGATGAATTATAGCATGGAAGTATTTGCCAGAGTGAGTCAAAGATTGCCTTCCTCAGCAAATCTTTTATGGACCAAGAGAGAACATTTCTAAATGTGAATGATATAATAAAAGTACAGTTTCAGTTTTGACATAAAATGTTTGGACCAGAAAGGCAATATTTCTAGAAACTGTGTTTGAAATAAGTGAGTTAGGAGACAGGACAGGACACCCAGAGATTATTGGAAGACCCATTGGCAAGGGCAAGGGCAAGCATATGAACGCTGAAGAGATTTGGTGGCTGTGGGGAAGAAACAAACTATATAGGGAGAAGTTAGAAAGCAAAAGAGTTGAGTTTTTTAGGCCTAAAAAAACACATCTTGCCTTATATACTAATCTAGGAATATGTGGCTGGACAAAAGGGCTAATTCTGGGTAATTTCTCTGACATGGAATTTCAGAATAGTTGCTGAGTCATGAATCTGAGCTCTGTGGAGAGAAGAGCTTTCACGTCATGCTTCATTCTTGGGACTCAAAGATAATGTCTTGTTTCCTCCATAACCATGAGGGCCAAGAGTACTACTTTTGCCACTAAAAAATACTGATAAGCTTCAGGGAGGAAGTAGAGATAATCCTTACAAATTTTATTAAAATATATACTGTTTTGTATTTAAATATAGTTTTAACTCTTAATTCCTCATGCATTCTCCCCCTGCTGGCCTTTCACAAAAGTCAATAGTTGCCAAACTGCCAATCATCAGAATCAACTATGGGAAGCCTTAAAAATGTGATTCCTGGTCTGTACCCTAGACCTGAATGAATGAAGTTTGAATCTCTTGGGAGGAGGAGGCTTTACCTATATAGAGATTCCTTAAATCTCCACAGGAGATTTAATTTTATGGAGATTCATGATGTCTGATATAAGCCTGTGGAAAACAACTACTGTCAACAATAAACTAGTGTTTATACTGAGGGGAGTTCAGTTGGAGAGGGTATTAAAATAGGGAAAAAGTCTATTTCAGAGTTGTGCTTTTTGGATCACCAGATCCCTGGTGCACAGCATTCTCCCAGTGGTGACACTAATGCTGTAAGAAGACACATGTTTGTAGGGAAACCTGATTATTTATTGCCACATTGTCCTTCACAGCCTGAAAAAAGGTTTTAGTTTATGCAAAAAAAAAATAGGTGTTTACTCTTAGAATGAGAGATAGTATTCATGGGCCAGTGTAGATGCTCTACAGATTTCCCAGACATGAAAAAGAATCAGCTTTTCAAATTGAAATCACAAAGTGTGACTTAGTTCATGCTGATAGACTTCGGATTCTGTAGAATTCTCTATCACTAATGAATATATTCATGCAAAGAAACTTAGGTGCAATTTAGTACATGCAAACGTGAATAAAATCTTCTTGTAGCCTTATAAAATAGAAGGTAAGAATAAAAATATTTTTATGATATAATCACTGTAATACTAATACTAAGGAGAATGTGCTGAGTGCTTTAAGCATAGTAAAAACATAGTAAAAACAAAAATGTAGTGAGAACACCAAAGCTGGAGAAGGGACTTCTGACTGGGGATATCAGAGGATGCTTGAATAGAGAGGTTATTTGATCTGGGTCCTAGTGGTTAGGTAAGATACAGCCTAGCAAATGCAGGCAAAGGGAAAGCATGGAAATTAGAAACTATAGGGATGTCTGGTAGTTTCAAAGTGCTAAGTTAGAGATTAGAAATAGTAGTATTTAAGGCCAAGATACTTGGAAAGGTACCTGTGGTCACATACTGGAGGTCTCACATTGCTTGCAGTATGGAGTTTGGATGTTTGGACTCTATCCAATTCAATAACCTTGAATGGATAAATCATGACATAATGAAAGGTGTCCTTTAGGAATTTTATTCTGACCATTAGTACATATGATGAATTAAAATCATGGAAGCTGGAAAACCAATAATTAGGCTGCTGTAATATTATAGCAGAGATGAAGTGATATCCTTCTGTGGGTATGGAAGAAGGGTAGAGGAGAGAGACCAGCAGTATTTGGTGACTGGATGTATGGAAGGGAGGATTGAGGTTAATCCATCACTTGAGTTCATAACAAAATAGTGTTTTGAGCCCATTTATGTGTTTATATGTGACAGAGTACCTGAGTGTAGAGTAGAATAATGAGTTCGGTTTTGACACATGTTAAGTTTTGAGATGTAGACAGAATCTCTAGTAGAAATTCCTGGGAGGTAACTGGATTTGCTCAATTTCATGAATTGGGGTGGTAGGATCAGTCCTGGAGTAGTGAGAAAGTGGATACATTTCATGTGATTCAAATGGGTTCAAAGTTTCACTCTGCGAATTGTTAGCTGTATGATCTTGGGTATTATTTAACCTCTATATTTCAGTTTCTATTTGAAAAATAGAATGGTGAGTGAAGATTTGGATGTTTTACTTTAGATCACCTTGTGGGGTACTAAGAATTAAAGAGCTGTGTGCAGTGCTGGTGTATGTGTCAAATAAATCCCCTCCTCCTCTGTCAACCCTCGGGTCTCCCTGCTCTTCCTCCTTCATAAGGACAGGAGTATATGGGAGTACCTTTGCAGATTTGGGAGGAGGAGAAATAGCTGTGTGGAGAGAATGTGATGATGGAAATGACAGAAATGGAGCTAGAAACAGGGAAGGGAGAGATTAGAAGCTTCATGGGGAGAAAGAGGGCCCCTTTTCTGAGACAGGCAAGTTGAAGAGAATGAATAAAGATAGTGTTAATCAGAGGGTCTTGAACTTCTCTCAGAGAAGCAGGAGGCTAGGCCATCTGGTATGAGTGAGTAAGGGGAAGTTGGGGCTAGGTTCTTGAGAAACAAAATTCCTTTTAGATAGCCACTGTGGGAAATAGGACTAGGAATAAACTAGAGTTGAATAGAGGGATTGCCAAAAAGCAAAAAGCGAAGGGGTTAGATAGCTTGAATTCTTAGTGTCCTTGTGGGTGTGTGAATTACAGCAGAGAGAAGGTCACTGGAGGTTAAGAGGTTGTGGAAGACAGAAACTGGATATTGGACAAGGAAGGAAGCGGATGTTGAAGCCTCAGTAGGGTGGTGGCAGGAGGATTGGGTGCAGAGGTGGAGTACGAGTGGGGTGCCTCTGTCTTTGTGGAATGTGAAGGAGTGCTGGGAGGTGGGTTTCTGATAGTGCTAAGGATTGGTGGAGCTTGATAGACGTGGCTCTCAGGAACAAATTACTGATTGTTCCCTTTAAGGCAGGATTTTTGGGGCCTGATTACCCCTTTAGCACAAACAGCTCTGGGACTGTTTCTTTTAAGGATGATAAGCTTGTTCTTTGCTGTAATGCAGCAGAGTAATACACTGGCATTACCTTCCCTGCCTACCTCCTTCCTGCCCCCCCTCCTTCCCGTCTACCCCCATTTTGGAAATAATGGAACACAATAGACTTTGGAATGAAACAATCAAAATTAAGTACCGGCTTCCCACCTTCTAGTCATGGCTTGGGGCAAATTACTCCAGGGGATGATTGATCCTCTTTTTCTCATCTGCAAAATGAGGATAAAACTTACTCAGTACCTCATATCATTATGTGGACATTAAATGAGGTCATATATGTGACATCTCTGCCTCTTGGTAGAGGTACTCCAGAGTGTACATGTTCTACATACTGGGGGAAAATGACTTCCGAATTGGGGGTTGTTTTGGCTTTGGGAAACAGGTCAAACACCACTAAAACAAAACAGAACTTAAAACAAGGCAACATCAGAAAAACATGTTTTCATTTTCTAAAATTTATGCTTCAAAAGAAAACAAAAATATGTGACTTGGAAACTGCGTTATGTACAACAATACTTATATTAACAAAATCTCAGAGTAAAAGATCTTCGGAATTCAAAAGAAATTCATTTGAAGTGATGAGATAGTGTGAAGACTTCAAAGAAACCAGCTAGAATGAAGTTTTGAAATTGCGTAAAATTGAAAGACTTTCTATATTTGTATGTATTCATTTGCCAAAATTTGAACTTAATATTATATAACGTATATGCTGTTTGTGTGTGTGTGTGTGTGTGTGTGTGTGTGTGTACTAGAACTCTCAAACTACTTTGCAGTTTGGCAGTTTCAAAGCAGACATTACTAAAAGGCCCTACCTTCATTCAGAGAGAATATGGGAAGGAAAACCCATTAGATAGGATAGTGTAGAATTACTTCTCTGCTTCCATTGTGACTTTTCATCTTGAAGTCCTAATTCTCCTCGATCGTAATAGGTAATTCTAATGATCTGCTGTAGTGGTAGTAGCTCTCCTTTACAGGTGAAACCCCTGGTTTATAGAAGGTGTAAACCCTTTTTTGCGTCCCATTGTTATACCACTGAGGATAAGAGAAACCAGACTGAGCACCACCTTAGACCAGAAAAGACTAAAGATTGACAATCTCACCACAAGTTCTGAATCACAGCCCAAATGTGCAGTGGCAGGCAATGATAGAACCCACATGTTCATATGCTAAAGTATAGCACAGGTTACTACCTGATCATCCATGGAATGAAACCCAGGTATGGCAGGAAACATGAAGAACAGGAGTTGGAACTTAAAAAGGAGACTAGATTACTGGCCATGACCCCTGCAAAGAATCTGGGTAGTATGGTTAGAGGATAAATGGGAACAAGTGAAAGTAGAAAGAAATGTCTTGGTATTATGGATTCCAAAGTGAAGATTCTGTCCCTTTGTCTTGTCTGGAGTGGTATTTGTGTACTGGGTGGAACAAACATGCCACAGTTGATGGTCATAGACAAGTGTTTAAACAGAGATGTAGCAGTTTTTAACTCTATGTAGAGTACATGGGCAATTTGATAAAGGTTTTATGACTTTTCATGTGTAGGTAGTAAATTTTTTATTGTTCTTTAATGATTAATTAGCAACCTATGTTATAATATCAAATAAATTTTTATTACCAAAATAATACCTAATATGTTCTTCCAACTTGGTATATCTTATGTCTGCCAAAACCTAATAAACTTGCATGCAATACTAAACAAGTATGCATTGGTAGGATATGAAAGAAGAATTTAAATACAAGTTTATTAGGGACTTGTTTTCAATAGTAATCTTTCTGATTTGTGTTTGGAAATTAAAAAAAAAAGCAAAAAACACCAGGAGGACATTGTGAAGAACTTGGTTTAATTATCTTAAAGATCACTAGAATTTCTCTGGATTTGCATGAGACCTTAAATTCCAAGGGGCTGTGAAGTGTTAGAAGAAAGATAAGTGCCTCCCAGTATGTGGGTGTATTACATTGACCTGCCAGGATTCAGCAGTTGGGCCTGTGATTTTTTTTTTTTCCTCTTGGTTTAGGAAGCAATTTATTGGCTTTGCCAATAGGCATCCATGGAGCTTGAAACCACAAATAGAGTGGAACAATCTTATTTGATGTTGTGGCTTCTAGAAAATAGCAGAGTTTGTGGTTGCAAATAACATTAGGTATTGCAGACAGAGTAGACAGCCCATCAAGTAGGGGGTGTTAATTGTTACAAAGACACACAATATCTAGTTGATATTGTGTGAAGAGTTGGCACCACTTTTTATATCTTGCTGTTTTACAGACATCTTTATTTCTTTTTAAGGCATATCAAAATGATCCTGCTTCTTGCTATGTTAATGAGTTAAATTGTTCCTGACCCAATGCTTGCTGTTCAGTTACTATGCTACCTTTGATCTTCTAAATGTTCAAAGAATTAAAACTTTCTCAGTGGGAGTTCCAGGTATGAACTGCTGATGTGATACCCTGTTAGTTCATTGAAGGTTCCATAGTGTATTGCTGAGTGTCATTTGGTTGTATATGTTGATTCCACTTTTATTTTTTTAATGTGGACTGATCTAAATTCACCTGCTCTGGCTCATATCCTCAGTTACGTCTTGGTATTTTACCACTTCTCTGGTACTCTTTGTGGAAAAAACCAGTCAGTGCAAGAAGGATATGAAGAAAGGCCTTGATAGTCTACGTCGCCCACCCAAATAGAATAGTAAAGTGACTGTTGGGGCATTAGCTGGACTTCTAAAATGATTGGATTGATTCAATCTGGCCTTTATAGACTTTTATAGGTTTTCATGTTTTCCTTGAAATTTGGCCAAGTCTAAATCCCACTGCTAACCCAGTTCTTCCCTATTCATCATCATATTTGAACATCATAGGTGATTTTGCTCACTTATTAACTGAAAAATGTGTTGTTGACATAATGGTATATGTCACTGAATTTGTGATCTGTACTTCTGTTTGAGTATGTATTTATGTTGCTTAGGTTTGAGGAAAAAAGACTCTAGGGAGAAATATTTAACACATCATTATCTGATTATAATACAAATGTTGGTTGGATGTGAGAGAGACATGCTTTCTCAAATCTCCTAATTGTGAAATCTGTAAAGCTCAAGCAGATTAGTTGTGGAAACATTTAATAGTATAATGCTTAGTACTTACTGTAATGGAGTCATGTTAACAATGAACAGGGAGTAATTTTCTTTATTTTTTTCTCATTCTGTTTTCTAGGCACTAATCAGGTTTTCCACAGTCAGAAATAGTAGGGTGAACTTAAGCCTGCTGAAAAGATCAAGTTAGGAAATAAATATTTTAGACAGTTCAGGAATGTTTTAGAATTTATGATATTGGTAAATATAGAAGCCATTATTATAGTTCCTCACTGTGTGGGTATATTTCAATTGTTGTCTTTGTGAATGTTTGTACTCTTGAGACCTGTCATAAGTATACCTGAATAATAGATTTCTTTTGTTTCAAAAGTGTTTTTCCAATATCACATTGTAGAGATAAAAAGGGTAACCTACAGCAATATTCTTAACCTCAGTAATTTGTTGGAAAGTTAACATTTATATATGAAACTATATTTTGATTGCTCTCCACTAATCTCATGGTCCAGATGGTCAGGAAGGGGAAAGATTAATGGTGAATACAGCCAGGAAAGTTTCATGCAGGTGGCAAGAATGCAGATAGCTAACATAATTTTCCAAAGTATCTGGCCTATTTTTTTTTATAATATTTTATGAAACCTAGAATAACAGTATGTTTCTCCTTATAGAGCAAATAGATTATGGAAAGGTATTATAAAACTCATTAATTCATTTGATGATCATCTATTGAAAGCCCACTGTGTATTAAATACTGTTTTTGGAAAATTGCTCTCACTTTATCAAGCTCCTGTCATCCACCTAGGTATGGGCAGAATCTGTAATTGCAAGACCAGCTGTTATATTTGATGTTAGTCTGGATCCCCAAATCAGATAATGAAATGGTTATTTATGTATATATTAACATTGATAAAATATAGAACATCACATATAACTGCTTATTAAAAATGTTTTTTGGTATTAGAAATTTGCATATAATAAAAATATTTTTAGATTTTACTTAGGGTAAAGTCTTAGAAGAAATTACTCAAGCGGTCAACATCAAGAGCTATTTTGTTTAAGGCACTGTGATGGGTGGGTGCTGGAGGAGTCGTTTTGTATGTTTTGTGCCCAAGACTCCCCTACCAGTTTTCACGGTCTCTAAAGGCTTTTATGGATACTGGCCACCAGAGATTCTAATACTGGCTTGTCATCTCTGAGGAGTTGCTGGGGTACACTTGGCAATGTGGATCTACTTGACTTGTGTCAGAGATGCCTTTAGATTTTGAGGATGGGCCAGGCTAGGAAGTAACTGGCTATCCATCAGCCTTTTGTCCGAAAACCCAACTTACACAATACTACTTTGAAGTATTTTAAATCTGCTTAATAAGATTGTTAATTCCTCTTCTCTTTCTGTTACTTTGTGTGTTGTAAACTACTTTCTAAAAAATATTTATTTATTTATCTATTATTTATTTATTTATTTAGAGAGGGAGTGAGAATGTGAACTGAGTTGGGGGCTGGGTGGGCAGAGAGAGAGAGAGGAAGAGAGAGAATCCCAAGCAGGCTCCACACTGTCAGCACAGAACCCGATGTGGGGCTCAGTCCCACAAACTGAGATTATGACCTGAGCTGAAATCAAGAGTTGGACGCTTAACCCACTGAGCCACCTAGGTGACCCTGTGGCTTGTAAACTATTAATGCAATACTTTGTCATTATAAATAAAAAGACTTTGAGGGAAGCATTAGATAAGGGTTGAAAAAGTTAGTAGGTCACTGTTACTAATTCATGAAATGGTGTTTGTGGCTGTTCATTTTCCATGTAGGACAAATGACAATTCGGAATATCTTCATTTGGACTAAGAAACGTATACTTTTATGGAACTCACACTATACTATTTAAAGAAAAATTTTAGTTTTTTGAAGTCATTTCCCTGAAAAATCAACAAAAGAAGAAGAGACAAAACTTACTGTCAAATTGGGACAGACCCAGAAAGCTGCTGGAGGGAGAAGAGTTTTTGTTGGGAGGAACCAGACATGCAATTGCTTTTGCATGTTCAAATTTTTCTCCTCAGACATTCTCATCATAATAAACTATTATTGTACTGAGTCTATAAATAGTATTTATATGGGAAACAGACCAGAACACCATTCAAATAAAGCAGGAAACAGCATCATTAATATTTAGACAAAGAAGTACAACATCAAAATGAGAATCTGAGTTTCCTAATTACTTAAAACCAAATTCTGACTTAAGGCAACTGTGTGATTTACTCTTGAAGCAGTAGTTACCTTGGGGAAGCCTGTGGACTTCCAAGTTGTCACAGGATGATGCTCCTGGGAGTATTCAGCCACTACTCCATGAGGCAGTGGTTGGTTTTTGGGTTGACCAGGTAGAAGGTTCTAGTGTACCCCAGGCAATCTAAATTAAGCTACATCTTCATTTATTATAAAAATACCTGTTGTCAAAAAACAAGACAATACAGTCTTGTCAGGTTTCTATGTGCTAGATATTAATTCTGGGAAAATTAGTAAGTGACTTTAGCCTCCTAATATTTAGGCTTGTAGGAAAATAAAACATTTATAGCATGTGTTATTTTTCATTATTTAAAAAAGTTAAAGATTTTTAACAGGCTTAACGAAAACTGTTAACCTCTCATTTTACAAGCCCTCACTACTTAGTTACTCCAAAGACCTCTTTAAACTTTTAGCCATTTCTATTTCTTTCAAGACAATGATTGTCTTGCTACTACTTCATTTTTTCCTCAGTTTTAGATATGTTCTTCTCATTTTATACTGTTATGTTTATATCATAGTGACTTTGCACATACTAAAACTGAGTTATTTCATTTATTTTCATGGTGTTATTATGTAACTGTTTTCCCAAGAGTTAGTAATTACCTTTGAATTTTCTTTAAAGTAAGTGTAAATTTCCTTTCATTACATTCAGCTACATTAGGATATTGATCAGTTCTATTTTTATTTTCTGGAGACATTTCCAGGAGCCTATAACCTATTGCTCCAGTCTAGAGAAGATCCTCTCTGCACAATAGTAGTCCTGGAATATCTCTCTGTTGACATGAGAATTTTATTGCTTCTATGCTATATTGGATCCCCTACTTCTAGATTCTATATCCTCTTTTCTTGATTTATTCTCTGTGTTGTTAGAGTGCCTTATCTAATATCTTCTCAGAAAAGAAGCTTATGAAGGTAGTTGTTTTTGTTTTGTTTTTAATTAAAAAGCTTAGGAGGCATTGAGTTTGAAATCTGGGATTAAAGTGCTTCTTAAACAGACTTTCTGCTACTTTCTATCACCTCTTATTTTCTCCCCTTCAGGAGTACTTGCGGCTTCTAATTCCTGTAGCCCAAACTGATTTACCTCTTGGTTTCTTTCTCTGTAGATAATGCCTTCCATTATCCAAAAATTTTTTGACTTTTTTTTCAGGCTCACCAGTAGAACTCTTCAGTGGCAATAGATAGTTGTCAGAGTGATAGAATGCTTTCTTTACCCCATTACTTCATACAAAAATAAAGTATGCTATTATGTACTCCATTTAAAACTTTTTATATATTTGTAAAATGTTTTTCTGTTCAATTTACTGTTGTCACAACTAGGTTGTATTGTAGCATTTGATTTTTGCAGAAATTAAAATCTCAAATTGCTAAATTAAAAAAATGTTACATATACTCTAAGGTCATTAATGTGTTTATTGGATTAATCTGAGTCTCCCATATAATTCTTGGATTTCTCTTTTGGCAACTGTGAATAAAATCCAGTGTGGAGTAATCATAGTGAAAGTGATAGCATTTCAAACCAGCTTAGTGTAAGCCTAGTAGTTCTAAAAAGAGTGGAAGGGGAAACTGTAGATTGTAATTTTAAATTCTTGAATGGAAAACATTCTTCTTCTTAATAACTTCTGTTATGAGACTCTTGATTTATTTTACTAACTTACCTGCTTTTATTATAGGCGTTATGCCAGACTGATTAGATTTCTGGTCTTACAGAATGTTTTCAATATTAGTATGAATGTAGGAAAATGTAGGGAACCTAAAGAATAAAGATGTAGAAGGGAAAGGTCAAAGCCTTAATTAGAGGGATGCCTGGGTGACTCAGTCGGTTAAGCTTTCGACTTCAGCTCTTGTCATGATCACGGTTCCTGAGGTGGTTTGTGAGTTTGATCTCTGCATGGGGCTCTGTGCTGACAGCTCAAAGCCTGACGCCTGCTTTGGATTCTGTGTCTCCCTCTCTCTGTTCCCCTGCCTGACTCGTACTCTGTCTCTCTGTCGCTCTCTCTCTCAAAAATAAATAAAAAAAAAAACTTAAACAGAAATAATTTTTGCCTTATTTGTTTTGTTCTGTAATCAAAACATTACAACTTTAGTTATATTAAGTATAAGGTATAGAAATTGATGTGGATGAATTGCTGTCTTTCAATTTCCATTTGAGACTATACATTTTTAAAAAAATACGCTACTGTAATTCCTGATTTACATTTTGGTTTATTCTCCCAATGTTTCTAGAAGTATTTGATCTTTTCCCCAAGACAGGGCAATATAGTTCAGATAGCTTTCTAAAGCAGTGCTTCTTTAGAAAGTTTTCTGAACTTGTGATGAGCACTGGGTTTTGTACCTAAGTGATGAATCACTACCTTGTACACCTGAAACTAATATTACACTGTGTCTTAACTAACTGGAAGCTAACTAAAAGCTAAAAAAGAAAAGAAAAAGAAAAAAGAGAACAGTGCTTCTCAACTTTAATATGCAGATGGATCACTTGAGGATCTTACTAAAATGCGGAAACTGAGATGAGGCTTTAGTCTGTATTTCTAACAAGCTCCCCAAATGCTGATGCTGGTAGTCCTTCTGATCACACTTACTACCCAAGGTCTAAACTACCTTGATATCTGAGTCGTACAGAATACAGAATCTGGTTTTAAATATCTGTAACTATTGAGCTTCTAGATAGAAGTCAGTTAGAGATGTTGCATTACTGGCTGCTAATAAGTACATCTAAATCATACTGGATTTATCGCTTCTTAGAGATTTAATATATTCATTTTTTGTAGGAAAGTTCAGTTATAAACATTTATTAATATAAATTTTATACATTACATACATATACTGTATTTCCCTAGTGTCTTTAAAGAAAAAATGTTATACTTTATACTTTAATTTGCAGTACACAAATATCTGTTATCTATAGCTGTTAGTCATTAAGATCTTACTGTGTATACTGTTCTATGCTTATAGAAACATAAAACCACAGAATATATACATATTTATAACTAGCTTCATTGTAATGTTTATTCCTGTGTAATTAGATACTCACAATGAAAAGAGGTTAATGCTTTTTTTTAATCTTCTAAATAGCTCAGTCACTAAAGGAATTTGCAAGACTACTCATTGCAGTAGAAGAAGAAAGGAGGAGACTGGTAAGTCTGTTCCTCATTTTTTCAGAATAAAACTTTGTTTGGACATTCTGAAAGAAAGACCAGACCTTCTGAATTAGACTTAGCCATACCAGACCCTATATTTCATACATGTACTAAATGTTACAGAAAAGATTTCTGAGTATGATTGTCAATTAGTGCTAATGATATATACCATTTCTGTTTATTTCATTTGTTCATCAGGTATAAATTATATTCATTTTGCTTTCCAGTTAATTCTTTGGAGAATTAAAAATTTTGAGTTGTCATTAGAAACCTATTCTGAGTAACCTTCTAAATAACTTTAGTGTTATAATAAAGATACATTCTAAGTATTAAAGACAATTCATAGAAGAAGCAAATAATTCTTTCTTAAAAAGGTGACATTTCAGTTGGGTCTTAAAAGCTAGGAGGATTCTGCTTGGCTGGGAAGAGTGAGGAAAGCATTTCAGGTTGATGGATTAACTTAATGTGACAGTATCAGAGCATAATTACTGTAATCCATTTATCCATTTACCTATACAATTTTTGTATCCATTTTGTTAAAATTTCTGTGAAGGCCTCTGTCTATGACCTTGGCTTTGCATTTGTATATGGGAAAAGTAGTACATATCCCACAGGATTTTCATAAAGCATTTGTAGCAGCCCCTGGCACATAGTAAATGTTGATGGTAATAAAAATGTTGATTGTCACTTACAGTGAGGGTTCCAGGCTTGTTTAGAATGTCATCTTTATCACTGGCTTCACCATCCTGTTGGGGAATTATATATACACATATGTATATATGTGCATTAAATGTGGTGTCATTCTGCCAATTGGATAAGGAGAACAGTTTCAGAAGGATGGCCTGACTCAGGGAATATTACTTGAGCTAAGGAAGAATCACACAACTATTACTTGGCAGTCATATAAATGAACTTGAATAAAGGCCACAGGATGGGAGAAAGTACTGTGTATATTTGTAGAATAAGACAGATACTCAGAGAGTATTTGAAGATTGACTGGAAGTTTTGGTCATAAATAGGGTGTAAGAGCTGGGCTAAAAAGTTTTTGTATGTTTTACAGAAGGGAAAAATTGCTAGTTTTTGAAAAGAATAGGATGTTTTGAAAAGAATTGCTAGTTTTTGAAAAGAATAATCAATGTGGGATTTAGGAGAGATTAATTTGGTGGCCATATGAGTGGAGTGTCAGAGATGACTGTATTATTTTAGGAAACATCAACCTACCATGGTCTGGTCCCAGTAGAGTGTAATCTGTATTAGATACATATGAGCCGTTATGGGAGACTTAAGCTTTCTGGGGGGGTCAGAGAAAGTTTTTGTGGAGGGAAGTTTGATTGCAGTCTTAAGACTAAATTGTATACTTTTAAGTACTGTATGCATAATCTTCAGTCCAGTTTTACGAGCTATGCAATAGAAGTCTAAGTTTGATGGGGAGATGTGAATAGGAGGTGCCTTACGGCTCAGAGAGGAGTTGATGATGAAAATGGGAAAAAGTGGTTAGAGAGACGTGAAAATAGAGTTGTAAATCGTGTGGAAGCCAGGGGAATATACGATTCAGGGTTGAATGAGGTTATTATTCAAATCCTGTGCAAGTACTTCAGGAGAATGATAAGCCAGCTAGCATGGGCTATAATTTTAGAAAATGTATTGAAAGAATATGGGAAAGTATGTTGTAGTTTGCAGGAGTGAAAAGAGCCAAAGAAATGTAAGAGGAGTTTATAGAAATAGTTTAGAAAGCCAAGAGCAAGTTATATAAGAGAAAAGGGATTATGGTTAGTGATAATGGGCCATTGAAAGTGGACATCATAAATAGGTCAGGGAAGACTAATTACCATGCTTTCATAGATTTTTCTAGCAATACCCAGAACCATGGACTGAGCAGTAAGAACAGTTGGGAGGTCAGATTCAAGGGGTGGTCAGAAGATGTGCTGGATTACAGGTACATGGATTTGTATAATATGAAAATGGGTATTGATTGAATATAGCAATAACTGACGCAGAAGGTTATTGATGGCCTTAGAAAGCAGAGGGCAAGCATGACTACTTCATTATAGTGACAGTTCACTAGCAATAAAAGAAATTCTGAGACCAAGAAGTTGTGATCAGGAGGAGGAGTTGAAACATGCTGAACTTGGCAGTGGAGCTGGTCCAGATAGTGATGAAGTTAAGATTTGGCTAAACAGGGAGACAGACTTTAGGAATCGAGATGGCTAAGCTTAGAGGTTTGGATGTTTTATGAACAGAATGTTGAGGTCATCCAAGATGATGACTGAAGAAAAGATAGAGACCTACAAGAAGATATGGCTGAGGAATGTGGTAGAATGTCATATAGGAGGTGGAAATGGAGATTGAAACACTACCCCTTAGTGTTTCAGAGATCTTCATTTCTCCCTTCGGCCATGTTTCTCATGTTGGGGCAAGGAAGAAATTCTGCATTCATGAGTGAAGTAGTATTGCAGGTTTTGATTGCCTTACCTGTTGTTTCAGAGAAGGTCTGAAATAAAGAATGCAAAATAATGAAGCAAAATCTACAGATAAAAGCCTAATGGATTGCATGCCCCAAAACATTATATAACAGTAATTATTAAGCACACAAATCTAAGTATTGGAATAAACACTTCCAGTTATATGATGTTACTACAACTGAAGGTATATCTGTTAGCAGATTATGTGCAAAGATGTGCTGAATAATTTATTTTATTTTTTATTAAAAACATTTCTTTAGATGTTTATTTATTTTTTGAGAGAGAGAGAGACAGAACACAAGGAGGGGCAGAAAGAAAGGGAGACAGAATCTGAAGCAGGCTCCAGGCTCTGAGCTGTAAGCACAGAGCCTGACACAGGGTTCAAAGTCATGCTTAACCAATTGAGCCACCAAGGTGCCGTTGAAGAATTTCTTTTAAAAATTAGTACTTCATTTAGGAAGTAGAATATTTTAAATGTACTAAAAGTATAAAGGAGTTCTGTATTTGATAGTCATTTAATTGTTTTTCCCATGATAAGTCATGATTTATTTTATATTAATTGAATTTGTCCACAACTTAAATATGTTAGAACAGTGACTAAAAAAATCACAAGAAGATGATAGAAGACACCTAACAGTTTAAGTAGATTCTCTTGTTTCCAGTGATTTACTATACTTAGTAAGATGAATACATCATCTAGGTAATCTAAAGGCTGTTTGCAGGGGCTCCTTGGTGGCTCAGTCAGTTAAGTGTCCAACTTCGGCTCCGGTCATAATCTCACGGTCCGTGAGTTTGATCCCCGAGTTGGGCTCTGTGCTGACAGCTCAGAGTCGGGAGCCTGCTTCAGATTCTGTCTTCCTCTCTTTCTGCCCCTCCCCCGCTCATACTCTGTTGCTCTCATTCTCTCAAAAATAAATAAACATTAACAACAATAACAACAAGATAAAGGTTGTTTGCCGGAAAAAAGCCCAAAGAAATATAGATTTTTTTAAAATAAATGGGACCTCTTCTTAGTTCATTACTAACAAAGTATTGAGTTAAAAATTTCTGCTAAAGCCAACTAAAAATGCACTTTTAATACAACAAAAAAGTGACTCAGAGACAGGAATAGGAAATATCCATTTCAGAAACTTTTGAGGGTATAGTTTGTCCTGTTTCATACTTCTTTCTGGAAAAACAGGCTTCCATGATGCAATATTTTTTAATATGTTGGCTGACATTTGCCACCATGTGACTACGCAGGAACAGCCTTTTTAAAAAAAAAAAAAAATTTTTATGTCTTTATTTTATTTTGGGAGAGAGAGGCAGAGAGTAAGTGGGGGAGGGGCAGAGAGATGGGGAGACACAGAATCTGAAGCAGGCTCCAGGCTCTGAGCTGTCAGCACAGAGCCCGAGTGGTGCTCGAACCCACAGATTGTGAGATTATGACCTGAGCTGAACTCGGATGCTTAAACAACTGAGCCACCCAGGTGCCCCAGGAACAGCCTTCTAATGACACAAATAGAAGAAGTGATTTAATAGCCCTTTTAATGGCCTTAATAAAATGCCTATTTACTTACAGTGAGGTTATTGGTATTGATTAGTGACATGGGGTCTTTTTTTTTAAGTGTATCTTTATTGGAAATGTTAAAATTTTTCCTCATAGAATGTAGCACTTTAAGGATTAGAGATGTCTTAGAACGTATGGCCTGTCTTAAGGACTCTGAGCCTGTCCCCAGTGCAATGAGGGGCATCTAAGCCATATAAACTCTGTGGTAATGTCTCTTTAGTTTTCATACTACTATAGGAGCCACTCTAATTACTTCAGATCACAGCTAACTTAGCTGTGAAAATGCTACCGCTTTAGTCCAGGCTGTTCAAAATTAATTTGAATAAATACTAACATACCAAGAGACTACCCTAGCATGAAATGCTCCTTGAGGCCTTATTGGCATTTAATTACTGAATTTGACTCTTATGCCTTCAGGCCTTCCTACTTGACATTCCCTCTATCTGTATCCCTGGAATTATACTCTACTCATCACTCTTTCCTTTTCAGTATTTACATTCATGTTCTCTGTTCTCTATCCCCACTGGCTTTATTTCTACTCCTCTTAATGGTCTCTACAAGCTTCTTATAGACTTAGACCTTTGCATTGTCCTTTCCTCTGCCTTGAACATCCTTCCTCTGCCTTGTCCTTATCCATATCCTCTCAAGACTGATTCCATCTTGTCATTCACACTTGAGCCCAAATACTCCCCTGGGGGTTTGACTTTTCATACAGCTTAAATTAGTCCCCTTTCATCCTGTGTATTGTAACATAAATACCTGCTGTGATGAAGCTTTCATTCTACTGGGCAGATGTTCAAGAAATTATTTCTGACGACGGTAAGTACTAAAAAGAAAAATAATGCAGCTGGTCAAAGATACTGCCACTTACTGAGATAAAGAAGGAAATTGGGGAGAAAATAGTTAAATTTTGAATCTACTTAGATATCTAAGTAGCTGTGTCTAGGGAGCATCTGGATATATGAGTCTGGAGTTCAGGGGAACATACAAATTTTGAGGTTGTCAACCTGTAGAGGGAATTTAAAGGTATGGGAATGTATGAGATCACCCAGTCTGTGAGTGTGTAGACAGACAAGAAAAGGTGGGAGGATTGAGCCCTGAGGTGCCTGGAGTCCAGACTTTGGTCAGATGAAGTAGAAGCAACAGAGGAGATTTAGATCAGTAGGAGAACCAGGAGGAAGCTGTTTGGACAGCTTGCTCAAAGTACAGTTTATTCACGTGGTTGTAATAGAGATGTGGGATGATAATAAATAGAAACGTATAGTATGTGGACCCATAGGCTGCAAGGTTCTTCAGGATGGAGGGTCCCCTATGTTGCTTCTCTCTTCCTTCCCTTATATTCTGGGTACTCTGAGTCCCTTACTTTGATGAATGTGGGTGGTGTGTGTAGCAGTACAGTTTTTTTTTCCTTAGCTGTGTCTTTGTCACCAACTGAGGAAGCCATAGCTTCAGAGTACTTTAGCCAATGTTTATCTTGAAGAATTTGTGCAGATGGACTTATTTCTTATAGTTTTCATTTTGATTGATAAGAAACTTCTTTACTTCCCCTCCCCCCTTTAACCATTAACATCTACAACATTCACATTTGACCTATGGAAGTTACAAATTTTGCTTTAGGTTTCCCAGGATATATATTCTTTCTGTTCACTGCTCCGATCAGTCTTTTTAATCCTTGTTTAGTGGAAGTATTTTCCTGAAATTGGCTAGGTGTCTGGGTATTATTTTAGAACAAAAAAATCATGAGGGTCTGGGAGGAGAAATTTACAACCTTAAGAGTCATTTCTTTTATAAGAGTATTAAAGCCTCTGTATTCCTTTCTTACAATTTTTAAAAGTTTAAACAATCCAACATAAGGATTAATAAATAGGGGCAAAATCAAAACTGGTCTTTCTTTCTCTCTTCATGTTCTAACAAAATTAGATCTTTATTAAAAAAGTAGAAATGTGTCAGTAATATGAATTACTTGATGATTAATACAAGATTTTGAGCTGCTATGAATCTTTAGATATTTAAAAAATATGTGATGCCTAATACTTTAGACACTTACCATATGTGGTTATTGACCCCCTGAAATGTGTTAGTTATTATGTGGTTTGCATTATACTTCTATTGGGAAGCACTACTATAGATAATAGCTGACCTGGAGTATTTTCGAGGTACCAGGCACTGCTACGGTTACGTTATATTTTTAACTAATCTGTGCAGAACCCTCTGAGGTGTATGCTATTAATATATCCATTTTAAAGAAGAGCAAACTCAAAGACACATAACTAACAAGTGGTACTGTGAGTTGGGTTCCAGAGCCTTCACATAATCCATAGTGTTAAAAACTAAGACTCTATTTAATTAAAAATTGTATAATAACAATAGCAAATATGTATTGTTAACATAATATGTGAGATGCTCTGGTAAGTGTTTTAGGTATATTATTTCAATGTCTTACAAAATTTAGGGAAGAACACAGGCATTATATGTTTTGAAATTAGGTTAATTTTCAAAATGTTCATCATATTTAAAGAGGCATATATTTCAGCAAAAACTCAATCTATTAATCGACATTTCCCACATCATATTTTGGCAGGTGGGAGCCAAAAATATGCAATAAACCTATTTAAGTCCCATCTCCCAACCTCCCTACCAGCAACCCCATGCCCATTTGAATCAAGGATTCAAATGGAATCAAGCATTCATGGAATTGGAGAATGTTTTAAATGTCAAAAATTGCATATCCTTATTTCTCTTGATTAAAGATGATTTCCTTTGTTTAACCTTTTGGCATAAATTTCGCAGTGTTTAGTTAACACATTCAGAAAAAGAAAAGGTGGTTGTTGAGAGTTATCACGGGTTCATATTAACCATTTCTTATTTGATTTACTTTTAGTTCATTAGACAAGTCTAAGAGAAATAAACTTTCTTTGAGTAAAATTCATTAATTTAGTCTGAAGGACTTGAATAGGTAATTGCTAGAATTTCAGAAAATACTTAACAGTGTTCATAATTGGGAATTATGTCTTCTGATTTTAAACTGAAAAAGACGTGGGACACTTAACAACTGGAAATGTCTGTCAAAATTCTAAAAATTTCTCTTAATAGATATGATACAGTGATCAGACAGTGAAGCCTACCCTGGCAGGCTGCTTTTTAGCAATTTTGCTGCTCATTGACAATTCTACCCCAGAGTATAAGAAAGGGGAATAAAAGATAAATCTGAGACTTGATGGTCATGTTCCTTATTAGCTCTTGAAAAAGAATACTTGGAAATAAGATTTTATTTTCCTTAGTAAATTAAGGTTTGTATGCTGTTAGAAGTACAGCTGTCATGGCAAGCAGTCAGCGAAATTAGCTGGTGCAAATTTAAAAGTCTATTTATATTTTGGTATATAAGTTTCACTAATACGTGAATATGATTTGTGAGAGAGAGAGAGAGAGAGAGAGAGAGTGTGTGTGTGTGTGTGTGTGTGTGTGTGAGAGATTGATGCCATTCCCACAGCTAATTTTTTTAAAATTTTTTTTAACGTTTATTTAGTTTTGAGAGACAGAGACACAGAGCGTGAGCGGGGGAGGGTCAGAGAGAGAAGGAGACACAGAATCAGAAGCAGGCTCCAGGCTCTGAGCGGTCAGCACAGAGCCCGACACGGGGCTCAAAACCACGAACTGTGAGATCATGACCTGAGCTGAAGTTGGCTGCTTAACCACTGAGCCATCCAGGTGCCCCCCCACAGCTAATATTTCATGGGTATATATCAAATTTCTAGATTTAAAGATTTGTAAATGAATACATGATTCTAAGTATCTAATCTTTATATTTTCCTATTTCCCAAGATCCCTTTATTTTCTTAAGATTAACCTTGACTGTATGGAAGGATTTAAAAGAAAACTTTTCCATCAGACAGTGGTATTTTAATAATTAATTTGAAATAGGATACTTGAATAAAAAACTTTTACATGTTTTTTCTGTCCAAATATAAAGTGAAATGGAAGATTTCCTTTTTAGTTTTATTACTTTGGCATGACCCTTTGGGTGTGAAGGTTTCTGTTGCTTAGGGCTGTCACTGTCCACATGAGCTGCAGTAGCCTGCTGCTGGACATAGCGCCTGCACTGCCCGTCTCTGTCTTCCCATCTCCAGTTCTTGCATCTTCCTGCCTCTGCCTTTTATCCCAGTTGTATAGCCTTCTTTACTTTGGAATTTTATCATTGCACATCATGTTGAAATATTTCTAGTTTTACCTTTGCATTTCAAAAATACCTTTACTCTAATGTTGGCCATTGTTTTTCAGTGGTGAACTTGGGGATGTGCTAGTCTTCATTATATTTATAAACCATATTCTGATTTTTTTTGATAAGAAGTACAAAGATACTTTGATATTATAAAAGGTAAAATATATATAAAGTCATTGTGTAACCATCCCACAAAAGTTCTTTAAGACCTGGATGGGACATTTTATTTTAAAGGGCAGAGAAAATAAACATAAGTAGACATAATGTAGACAAGAAAAACACTGATAAAAAATATCATGAAATAAAATTTGAATAATGTAAAAAAGCTAATGGTTGGAAAATATCAGGTGACAAACCAATGAGACACTCAGAAATAAGAGATTGAGGTATTCTTCAGTGAGCAGAATGTTTTTGTCCTTGTTTGTAATTATACCATAGTCATAGTGTTCATGTACTACTGAAGATGTTACAAATTTAATTACCATCAGGAGAAAAGAGAATGAAAGCTTTTTATTAAAATTTTGAGATAATTATAAATTCATACATAATTATTAAGAGTAATACAGAAATCCCGTGTATTCTTTACCCAATTTCTCCTAAAGGTAACATTTTATAAAAGTAAGTATAACAACTTATTAATATTTTACTTAAAGTTATAATACTGGTGAAAAATAAGAAATTATTCAGAAACTTGCCATTTGTCTTAGAACAAGAATGCATGATTGAAACACAAAAATCCAACTGTTAGTGGATTCTTACCAAGATGGCTTGTGTTATTTCACATTGCGATTTGTTATTTGTGTGTGACTCATGACATTCATTTGCAAGGCAAACAGTCAATTGACGGGGAAGACACTGAAGTATCTCATTTATCTGTGGGCAACACTATGTTGCATGTGATATTCTGGAGCAGCTAGAATAATAGACTCCGAGGTCTCTAAGAGGTTTTTTTGCCTTTCATTTCCTTGTCAGCTTCATTCTCTTAGCTTCTTTCACAAGGATAGTCCTAAATATTGCTACTATGCCTTGCACAAGTTCTATCTGGAGGGGGCCTGTCTAATTTCCCACAGTAAACTAAAAAACAAAACAAAACAAAACTTTAAAATGAGCTCTGATAGGCCCACCCCAGGTCACTTAAAGACCCTTGACCCAAAGCTAAGGGGACCCAAGGTTAAGAGTATGTTGCATGTGTTCCTCTGAATATCAGGTCTATTTTCAGAAACAAGGGAATTATTGTGATTTGGAAATTACCCAATTCTTGTATATTACAGCATAGTAATGGTCTTAAGAAATTTCCAGTCAACAGTGTCATGTGAACAAAATACTATGGCAGTGAATTGTGTCTGAAATTTTACAGGAGTTAGAAAATGCAATGTTCATTCATCCAAACATTAGAAACCTTCACTTTAAAAATCAGGAAATAGAGGAGGATATACACTATTCTTGCTTAAATTCGGTATTGTTTTGGAAGACCCAAGTCTGTGGAGTAAAATAAAACCAATGGCATAAACAGCTACTGAGTTAATTTTGTTTATTTCATTGTATCATTTCTTGATGTGATTATCCCACATAGAAAATTCTAAGTCTACAGAGAACTTATTAGAAATAAGAGTCTACCCAGGTTGATAGTTATAAATTAGATTGTTGCACACCACCACACATTCTCACTTTTCAACAAAAGAACAAGCTACCTAAGAATAACTCAGCAAAAGATGTGCAGGACTTTTGTGTATGAAATTACAAAACTTTATTTTAAGATATTAAAGGAGAACTAAATAGAAAAAAAGTACAGTGAGTCAGTTAAAAAGAATGATTTTAGCCAACTATGCTAGACAAGAGACCAGAGAATTTACTGTAACAACCCAACTTACAGAAATTTGATTAACTCGTTACTAGTGTAGTGGTAAACCACAGGCTGCTCCTGAAGATAGTGTATTTCCTTTTTTCATTTGGAAAATGTGGTCACTCTATGAAGACCTCACTTTAACCATATTTCTAGACTTCTGCCAGACTCTTGGATCTCTAAGATAATTTCAGCAATACAAACACTGTTTGAAAAACTAAGGTACTCTTCATTTGTATAACCATATCTAACTACTTTCTGGTGATAGAAAAGTGCTCTACATAGTAATTACTGTATTTCTATTTAAGTCTCACATGTCAAAATAAAATATCCCCACTGATCTGGAACTTTTCATTTTGTTCACTTTATATTTCACCCACAGTGTAATTTCTGCTCACCACATATAACAATACTACTTAAGCAATGAAAATAAAATGCATTTTCCATAGTCAGCATGAAACCAGAGTGCAAAGTTGGGAAAGTCTCAATTCCAGGGAATTACTGACATCAAGTAAAGCTGTAAGCTCCTCACAATTTTGTTTTGTTTTGTTTTACAAATGGAGAATATTTTGCATTTCCCAAAGTGTAAAATGGATACCATCGGTAGTATGTTAGATATTAAATATTATATGGATGAACATCTTACATTTTTGTAGTTCCATATTTATGGTATAAAGAACAACTCTGGATATAACAGAAATTATTGCTTTGGAGTAAGCTTAGTAAAAGAAGTAGATCAGTTTATAAAATGTGGGACATGGTTATGGCCAAAATCATGGAAGTGGTATGTGAGGGAGTGAAATTTGGGAATCCATGAAATGGGTGTGATCTCTATGCTTTAAATGTCTTTGGTTTTGAGTGTCTTCTGTGACTGTATACTCTGTTGAACATTGTCAACAGCTACCTCCATGTTTACTACCTCCTTTGTGGAGTTTACATTAAAAAAAGTAAACTATTCCCCAACACTATCTGATTTCTTTTTAGTTTCTTATGAAAGAATAAGCATATAGTGAACACATTAACAGTAGGTTAAGCCAGATTCTACCTATATCTTATGCTGAAATACTGAAGCTCTCAATTGTAGAATTTAGGTTTCTTTATAGCAAAGCAGTGTAGACCAGTATGCATAACATAGTTTCATTTTTATTTATAAAACAAAACATGCATAACTTTCTACATTGCTATCTTTCCCAACTATTTCAATAATTTATTCAAATATATGTTGCTCTTAGGGCGCCTGGGTGGCTCAGTCGGTTAATCGGTTAAGCGTTGACTTTGGCTCGGGTCATGATCTTGCGGTTCATGGGTTCAAGCCCCGCGTCGGGCTGTGTGCTGACAGCTAGCTCAGAGCCTGGAGCCTGTCTTCGGATTCTGTGTCTCTGTGTCTCCCTCTCTCTCTGACCCTCCCCTGCTCACGCTGTCTCTCTCTTTCTCTCAAAAATAAATAAAACATTAAAAAATTTAAATATGTATATGTGTGTATATATATATATATATATATAGTTGTTCTTCTCCAGGAGCCCAAAATAGAGCTGTGGGCAAAAGTTTCCTGTCTTCTAGTTGGCAGAGACAGTTATACCAAATAAGTGAGTCAGTAAGAGAGTACCTATTACTCTGGAACTCTGGAAAAAGGAAGATAAAGGAGGATATGTTTTAATGTGTTTTAATGCTGTTAAGTGTGTAATTGGAGGGGTAGGTATGATTTAGTGTAGGGTAGCCAGGAAAGGGCTCAGTTATTAGTGTCATTGAAGCAGAGACCAGACAAAAGAAAGAGCCATTAGTCCTCTAATGGAAGGTCTCTGAAGGAAGTGATTTTTTAAAAAAATATATATATAAGATGTTTTTTTAAAGTTTATTTATTTATTTATTTAAATGTTTATTTTTAAGAGAGAGCAAGTGGAAAAGGGCAGAAAGAGAGGGTGACAGAGGATCTGAAGCAGACTCTGTGCTGACTGCCATGAGCCCGATGTGGGGCTCAAACTCACAAACCACGAAATCATGACCTGAGCTGAAGTGGGATGCTCAACCAACTGAGCCACCCAGACTCCCCTGTTTATTTACTTTGAGAGTGAGAGAGAAAGAGAAAGTGGGGGAGGGGAAGAGAGAAAGAAGAGAGAGAATCCCAAGCAAGCTCTGCGCTGTCAGTGCAGACCCAGGGCTTGATCTCACAAAGTCTGAGATCATTACCTGAGCTGAAACTAGGAGTTGGACACTTAACTGACTGAGCCACCCAGGCACCCCAGAAGTGCTTTTACAGTAGCTCACACAACTCAGTAGCAAGTGCAAAGACCCTGAGGCTGGAGAGTGTTTTGTGCATATTTAAGGAACAGCAAAGAAGCCAATGTGGTTAAAACTCAGGAGCAAATGGGGAAGTGGGAAGAGGTGAAGCAGGATGGGGTGGAGTGATGGGGGCATGTGAAGAGTCTACAGACTACAGTGCCCTGCAAGAAACGACTTTTGCTCTGTGAAAGCGTCTTTCAGGAAATGGGTGGCATGAAGATGATACAGAACTTTAAATGATTACCCTAACTGTTGTGTTTATAGAGCATAGAGGATAAGGCCAAATACTTACCTCCTAACTGGGGATATGAGTCAGGATGCTGTTTCAGTTACTACATTAGGTGAAAGTCCACAGTGACTTACACCAGGTTGAAAGTGGTAGAAGTTATCAGATTCTGGGCTTATTTTATAGGTGATATCAGTAGGATTTGCTGATTGATTAAAAATGGATTGTGGAAGAGATGGAGCAGTTATGCTTCATAGGAATGGTTTCTCTACCTTGGCAATCTTGACATTTGGAGCCGGTTCTCCCTAACTCTTTGTTAGGGAGTTCTGGCTTGTACATTGTAGCATGTTTAGCGATATCCCTGTCCTCTACACTCTTCATGTATCCCTCACAACCCTTCCACCCCCTACCACCACCAAGTTATAACAACCAAACATGTCTTAAGACATTTTGTCCCTTAGGGGCAAAGTCGACCTGCTGAAAACCACTTCTCAGGCTTTTGTCCTGATGGGGATTCTCAGATGAAATGGTCAGTAGTGGTGGACTGGTATGTGTGGTGGGTATTGTCAGGAATTTCATTTCAGACATTTTAAATATTAGACAGGCAGGGAGCTGTCAGGGGAAGTCAGGGATATAAAATAAATGTGGAGATCATCAATGTATAAGTGGCACTTAAATTCACTTTTGAGGTTAGATGAGATTATGCTGAGAGTGAGACTAAGTAAAGTGATGAGGTTTAATTGAAAAAATTATAAATATGTAAAGAATTTTGAGTTAATGATTCCATGAAGAGAATACCTAAGAGTAACATTAACAACTTTGTGTTTTTCAAAAGTTGCAGCAAAATACCCATTATTTAATTTACCATCTTACCAATTTTTAAGTGTACAGTTTATTATATATATTCATTAGTTGGCAGCCCATATCCAGAACTTTATCATCTTGCAAAACTGAAACGCTGTGCCCATTAAACAACTCCCCAATTCCCCTTCTCTCAAGCCCTAGCTGCCACCATAGTACTTTCCTATTTCTAAGAGTTTGACTACTCTAGATACTTCGTGTAAGTGGAATCATATAGTGTTTGTCTTTTTGTGACTGGCTTTTTTCACTTAGCATAATGTCCTCGCAGTTTATCCATGTTGTAGCATGTGTTGGGATTTCTTTCCTTTTTAAAACTGGATAATAATTCTGTGTATATGGGTGTATCTCACATTTTGTTTATCCATCCATCTGATGATGGATACTTGGGTTGTTTGCACCTTTTTGGCTATGGTGAATTGTGCTACTATGAATGTGGTTATGTAAATATCTCTTTGAGACCCTGCTTTCAACCCCTTTTAATCTTTTGAGGAACCACCATGCTGTTTCCCATAACAGCAGCACCATTTTACATTCCCACCAACAGTGCACAAGATTCTAGTTTCTCTTCATCCTACCTAACACATACCCTAACACTCTCTGTTTCCTTATTTTTTGATAGAAGCCATCCTAATGGGTGTGATAGCTTTATATATGTGCTTTATATCCATGAATTTAAAAGGTTAACAGACAATGAATGTTTTAAAGCAACAGGAAGCTGTTTCAGAATACACTGATGAAGAACATGCTTTATGGTAGGGCAGAAAATGTCAAAACATCAACCTTTTTTTTACTATGTGTTTTAAATTGTTAAATGATCAAGAACGATGATTGTAGTGGGAACAAGAGTATAATCTAAAGTATGTTTATACAGTGGATAATTCAGTCATTTGAAGGCTCATTATTTTAACTGGAAAGAGTTAGGTAACAGTAATTTTCTTTACCTTTTATTCTTTTCAGACAAATGTTTAAAAGGTTGCACTGCCAGCTCCAGAAAATGAGAATAGTTTGATATTTTCATGCAAACTTCTCTTTATTTTGTAACTGAAACTTGAAAGGAGGTAAGATGAGATACGCTGGGGGATGATAAAACTGGGAGTTTAGGCAGCTTCACAGGGTCTGATCATTGCCTGGTTGAGCATGTGGTAACATGTAGAAGGCTAGGCCTAGAACAAAAGAAAGATAAAGTCTACAAGAGCAGTAACTATTACACAACACTGGCAGATTCCCACACTGTCAAAGCCTCAGGATGTCTGTCTCATCAAAAGTGAATCAGGCAGTGGGTAGAGATGTGAGGCCTGGCATTCCAGTCATTTACAGTTGCAAGAGAGTAGGGATTCTCAACCTGGGACTATGGACACATTGGACAAAGTAACTCCTTATTGTGGAGGACTATCTTGTGCATTGTAGGATGTTCAGCAGCTCTGTCCTCCACCCACTAAATACTGGTAGGAGACCTCTGCGCCAGTGCCCCCAGTGAGATATCTCTAGATATTGCCAGATATCCCCAGTTGAGAAACCCTGGGCCCGTGTGTTTACTGGGGGCCCATTTCTAATTAACCTGGTAGGGTGTACCTTAACATTATCTGACTTATAGTTAATTGTGGGTACTTACTGGTCTTCTAGACTTAATAAGCTCTCAAGAAAGGGGTGGCTTCCTTAATACCTCATGTTGTTTTTGATAGTAAGTTGAAGTTCAGGAAATGGTTGCTGAATTGAATTCAGGTGAAGTCTATTTGTATATTAAGTAATGTTGCTTAACCTCTTCTGTATGTCAGACACTGTGTTAAGCATCTCTGCATTCTCTTACTTAATACTCACATAACTATATGAGCTAAGTTCTATTATCTTACTTTTATAAATGGAAACACTGGGGCCTTCCTATATTTATAAGTAGCAGAACTGAAAAACCAACCTGTATCCAGAAGTGCAGCTCTAAACCACACACTACTATACTGCTTTTCCAGTTGTTTTCATCCCCAACAATGCACAGGTCATTGCATGAGGTGTTTGGTTAATGAGTATTGATAGTTCACAGAACCAAACCAATATTATAACCATCTGTCTGTAGGAATGTCATCAGAATTCCAGCTTGGCATGTCATTGATTGCTTCCATGAAGTAATTTCATAAGTTACAAACCATTCATATTGGCTTCAGTAGACTTAGAACAGGTCTAGCATGGGAAGACCATAGGAAAAGGCAATTGTATTGCCTGAAGAAGGCTAAAAATGCCCACTGATTTACCCCTTAATGTGCTCCTGCCTGTTCCTGCCATCCTCCTTCCTCTAGAGTTATCTAATTTGCTTTAATTTTGTTAGCTTCTTGGCCAGGCCAGGACCAGCATGTGTAAATGCAGTCACCTATTAACCCATTATCCACCCATCGTTCCTGTCATCTGATGGGCTCTGTGCTATGATAGATATCATAGGGAATGAGTAAGAGAAGTATCCTCTCATGAGGTGCTAAGTTATTGTGGAGATGTATATAAATAGCATCAGTGATGCACCAACTGATGGAAGTAGAAAAGCTGCACAGGTAAAGTGTTGGGGATTCAGAAGGAGAAATTACTTTTAGTTGGAAGGATGTGGAAAGGCTTTGTGGAAGAGATAGCATTTGTACCAGGTCTTAAATGATATATACCAGCAACAACAGGTAGAGAAGGGAAATGTCAAGTGACAGAAGTGAAGCATAGGGAGAAAAGGACTATCTGACTAAGCCTGTTCCTCAGGTGAGTATTGGAAAATGTATTCCTCCAATAGGATAAAATTAATTGTGCTTTTGTAAATGAGAGCTTGTTTGTAAACAGGAAAATGCAAGGTCGACTGATAAGTCCTATGTGCTATGGTTCAAGTTCAAGGTGCTATGGTTCTTTGGTTTGTGGGAAGTTTTGTCTGGTTGGGAATATCTGAGAAACCTGAGCCTTGACAGTTTGGAAGGATTTCACCCAGACCATATACAGGTGGCAGAGAGCATTGTGATAGGAAAGAGAACATGAACAAATATAGGGAGATGTGAAAACGTGTGACTTTAGAGTGAAAACTTGGTTTGTCTGTTAAGAAGAGAAGAAAAACAATCCATATTATGGAAAACCTAGAGGTTAGGTAAGGACATAGTTTAGAAGGCAGTAGAGCTTCCGTGAATATTTTCAGGTTACGTCAATCACAGCTGGAGGACCTGGATTGTCACTCCCTCAAAAACAGGGCTTTGATTCATCTTTGCATTCATAACATTTAGCAAGGGATCTGGATTACTAAATGCATAGTGAATAAATCCATTTTATTGGTAGTGGTATAAGGCTACTGTATTACTGCTGAGGGGAAACGGTGTCCTAAATGATAACTCTACTAGTAGAAATGGAGAGGGAGAGATGGAAGCAAGGGGTGCATGGAAATAGAATGGATGGGGCAACATCTGATTGTGTGGGAGTAAAAGGGGAGCAGAGATGAAAGTGGTGGACATGGTAGTCAGTTACTGTGAGAAGGAGGATGCCAGTGCATGCAGTGGGAATACTGAATAGGTGGGGACATGTGTTGAGTTTAGCTTCGGATATTTTAGGAGAGGCAGCATAGCATAATGGTTGAGAACACAGAATGTGAAATCAGTGGATCTGCCTCTCATTAGCTGTATGTGATCTTAGATATGTGATCCTGTTAGGAATAGGATAGCAGCCTGCCCACTGGAGGATTGTTATGGGGAGTCATATTAATTAATATTTATAAAAGCTCTTAGTACTGTTCTACTAACATTAAGGCTATATAATTATTCTTTAAATAAAATCAAATTACTACGGAGCTTTTCAAATCTGTATCCAAATACAGAATAATGAAGGGAATTAAGGTTAGAAAATGAACAGCTTGATTTTTAAGCCAGTGAGCTACTTTTTTCCCTCTTTAGGAATTCTCAATTTCATATTTAAGAATTCTTCAGGCATGGATTGGAAGAATAAACATCATTAAAATGTCATTATTACCCAAAGCAATCTACACATTCAATGCAATATCAATTAAAATTGCACCAGCTTTCTTCTCAAAGCTAGAACAAACTATCCTAAAATTCGTATGGAACCAC
>CM053575.1:76349129-76378337 GCA_028646485.1 Cryptoprocta ferox
TTTTAATTGTAGTTTTCCACCACTTGGTATGTCATTTTCCTTTATTATGCAGTAGCAACAGTAACTCTTTTAAACCTGCCAAAATTTTAAACACCTTCTTCAATTTGCACTTGGATTACATCAGAATTGAGAAATTTTGTCCTTGTGATTGACCAGTATGTGGGGATGAAAGGCATGTATTCCCTGGGGGATGCACAAAGATAAGGTTCAGAAGCACCCAAATTGGGTTGTAAATCCACTTTGTGCCTTTGAGTCTTGTAGACATTTCCATTTTGATGTCTTGAGTTGATAGTCACATGTGAACAGCAGCTCATTGCATACAAAAGAAGCATGATATTTCAGATGTAAAACTACACATATGTTTTACACGTTTATGGGGAAAAATAAGTTCCCTGGTTATCTACTATAGATGAGTACTATTCTGCTAAATTAATTTCAATTCAGTTTCTACCTTTGAGTAACTGCATTTCAAATCATAGGAAGTTCTAAGACTAAACACATAGTAGACATTGTAAATTCTGTGAAGAAGGAAACATTTTTTAAAAAGCTGCCATATGTCAAATCTATGCTTGTTATTTTAAAAATATGTATATTTCTCCTTTCATTTTTATAAAAACCTTAAAAGGTAGGGATGAAGACACAGACTTAGCAGTTTTGATGCTGTAATTCAAATGGAACTAGGTCTAACTTTAACACCCATGTCCTTAATACATTACAGATGAATTTTAGATTTTGAATGTAATTACTCATATAAAATCAGTTTTAATCTTGATATTATGAAGAGTTTGGCATAGTACTTAACCACATAGTAAACACTGAACAAATCATATTTATTGTTATCTCCATCATTCTATTAGATGTTTCTCTCCCCTTCATTTTTCTGCTCTTTACTTTTCTTATTCCTCCAGTTTCACATTAATAGAATGAGAGTAGGTGAAAGAAACAGGAGAAAAATGAACAAATCTGAAAACAAAAGAGAAAATGAAATATGGGAGAAATGGAGGTAAGAAATAATGCTTGCCTCACAGGGTGGTTGTTAATTATCACATTGGATGTATTGTAGCCTTTGTTTTATTTCCAGGTCCTATCTACATATAGCCACATACGGATTTTGGCAGAGATTTAAACTATTAAATACGAACATCGGTCACAGTGTCCTAGTATACAGATCTACCAATCACTTCCTTTTCTAATCCTTCCCTTCCCAATAAAAACATTTCATTCATATTGCTTAACTGTCATTTTGAGATGGCATATTCTGCCAAAATATTTGAGTCCTCTCATGGCATGAAACATAATAGGTCCAAAGTGAAATTCATTATCTTTATACCTTGTCTACCAAACATATTGTTTACCTCATTTACTTTCGTTCTTAATGTGATGCGCAAGTTCCAGTGCTTAGGCAAAACATCTTAATGTCCCCATTGATTCTTCTCCCTGGGTCCTTTTCTGTTTCCTGACAATACTGCCTCTGCAGTTCCCTGTTAGTGATGTGTCTGCACTGCAGGCACCTGATGCTAGCACCTTAATTACTTCAAACCTGAGTTCCACTTCCAGCTATTCAGCTAGCAGATCTTGTCTTCATCTCTTCATTCTAAAACTATCCTACATATTACTGGCTTCCTAGAACAAGTTTTTACAACATTAGTTTTCTCTTTAGAAGCCAACCGTGATTCCATGTTCAGGCTGCTCTTTCTAGATTATGGGTATCCTTTCCTTATTCCAACCGAGTTTCCTGCCAATAATACATATATACACTTTCTTCCTTATAGATAATGTTCTTGTTAGTTGATACTAATGTTTTAATTCTATGAAGCATGCTACGTTCCAGAACTGTTTGACATGCTTCATATTCATTCTGTATTCCCATTTTTCAAAAGTTAACTGAGGGCCCGTAACTATGTCAATGTACTCACAATCAAGATTGACTCTTAATGAGTGCTTAATAAATGCTTTCTTTTTCTGCGTTGCATTCTCCCTTCCCACATGTCATGCTTAGTTCTATCCCCTTACGCTTAATCATCGTGTTCCCTGTTTGTAGAATATATTTGTCTCTTCAGTGTATGCAATTCACATTCACCATCCAAATACTAACTGACCCATTTAGTTCTCAAGGATCTTTACTGTTGTCAAAATCCTGATGTATTTATAAGGAGTTCTGCATAGTTTATCATGTAATTATTCTAATCAGTTTTGTCTTTCAATTTTTCCACAAATTTTAGCAGTGTTGTAAGAACATCAAATATTCATTGAATGGATAAAATTTTCCTCTTTTCTCAAATAGACATTTACTTTCTGGAAGGTTTAGTCCATGTCTTCGTTTTTTCCTTTTCTCGCAGATCTCAGCAATGTGCTTGGCACTTACATAAGTACCTGGTGATTGGATATGGGAGAGTACAGGCCATCTGTCTTTTGGGACTTCCATGGGAAAACATCTTTTCATAATGTGAACCTAGATGCACTTCAACCAAAGGGAATACTATAGATTCAGATACAGAAGTGTATTAAGTAGGTAAATACAGAATGAGATTAATTATCTGAGTCAGTTTGGAGATATTAAAGGCTGTGAATTTTGAGCACTTACTATATGTAAGGCTCTGATGTAAGTGTTTTGCATTCATTATCTTAGTCCTTAGAACTAAGTTCAGTTGTGGGGTAGAGGGTACAGCTCACCCTCAAAATGGTTACACAGCAGCTGTAGGAACAAATCCCAGTTTAAACCCAGGTAGTCTTGATATTAAATATGTGTACTTGTGCTGTATATTGCATATCATCTTATTCAGCATCATTATTGTTGGAGTTTTCACCACTGGAGAAATATCTCCCTGTTTAAGTTCACTAACTTTATGTATATTAGATGATGCTTGCTTCCAGCATAACCTAAACATTCAGTAAATGTTAGCCTTTATTGTTGCCATTTTTCCAAATTACACAGAAGTGTTCATGACACTGCCTTTCGCCTTATGCAAACTTAAGTTTAAAGCAGAATCAGCTATTTATTACCTCTGTAAAATCTGTGTGTGTGTATGTGTGTGTGTGTGTGTGTGTGTGTGTGTGTATCTAGGGTTTCATGAGGGCAAAGAAGATTTAGAAAGTGAGAATTAAAAGTGAGGTACTTGGCTACTGTTTCCAGTCATCCCTTTATGGCAGAATGCCTGCACAGTGTATCTGGAGGGATTTTTGTCTGAGCTCACAAATGGGAATTAGGTGATGGATGTCAGAGGTATCTACAGTTGGTTGTCAATGTCTTAGAAAGGATTTTGAGTTTTGATCTACTTTGTGTGTCTTTATGCAAGGATTTTCGGTCTTTTCAAGATCGATCATGTCATTTTTCTGCAAATTAGAGAATGATAATCATGGAAGGCACTAACACTCTAGATTTTACTTTTGTGTATACTATCTTTGTGCATTTAGATATGGAATTTGAGAAATAAAACTTGACTGGAGGATAATAAGTTAAGTGAAAATAAGTGAAACACTTCCATTGAAAAATTTAAATTTTGATATAATTTTAGACTTATGGAAAAGTTATAAGAATTACATAAGGAACTCCTTTATACTCTTTAACCTATTTTAAAATAGAGTTACATATTTAAAAAAAGGTTTTCTCTTCCTCTTAGCATTTGCTAATTATATAATAGATCATATTTTCAGTGGTAAATTATAATTTTGTTAACTGTAAATTCTTCTCAAATTTATTGAGATATAATTGATATACAATATTGTGGAAGTTTAACGTGTATGGTTTGACTGATGCATGTATGTATTGCAAAATGATTATCATCATGGCACTAGCTAACACCTCCATCCTGTCACATAATTACCACTTTTTTGTGTTGAGAACATGTAAGATTCTGTTCTTAATTTTAATGCTTTCTGAAGGTTTTTTCAGATGAAGATTTCCTCCCAGCATACTGTTTTCTTAGAATTGTCTGGCTCTTTAATTCAGTCCCTTGCTCCCATACTGAAAACCTCTTCACAATATTCTCACAAATCCAAATTAAAATATTTATCTGTTTTAAAGTGTAAGTAAATCCCAGTTTGGAGTTTGGGGCTAAAATACTGTTCATTGAAATGAAATCAGGTACTATTTTAGTAGGGTTGGAAATATGAGAACATTCAGAAAAATCCCGAGTGTAAAGAATCTAATTAAATAGAAAAAAATGAGCCTTATTTTACTTTGCAGCTGTAGAATAACATTCTAGTGCCAAATGGAAGAGCTTTTTATGGTTCAATTTTTAAATGATGCTTGAATTTGACTGCATTAAACTAGTGTAATTAAAGATATTTGTAAATTTAATATCTGTGCTACTTCTTAGTTAACTCTTAGGATATGAAATTAAATATTCAGACTAGTATCTCAATATGTGTACTGTTTCCCATTATTCAGATTATTGTTAGGATTGAGTAAAATAATTGGTGAAAACCTTGTAAAGTAGAAAAATACTATACAACATGCAAGTTATTTTTATTTCATTTATAGACGCTAACAGGAGAACAGAAGCTGTTTATTTAAATAAGTTGAATAAAGGAGCTATCTGTTTTTTCAATATTTGCATGAAATTATACAGAATTTAATGTATTTGCATTTTTAATTTCAGATTCAAAACGCTAATGATGTATTAATTGCTCCACTTGAGAAATTTCGCAAAGAACAGATAGGTGCAGCAAAAGTAAGTGCTACATTTTATTATTCTTTAGATATCCTCCTGATAATTAGAGATGACATAATTTCAGATGTTAACATTTTTGGAATTAGGATGACCTTTAAAAAATTCTGCACATCATTTTTAATTTTTGTACAGAGCCTTTTACAAAGACTGGAATTCTTTTAAGCATAAAAGATATTCTTGTATTGAATACAGAAAGTGAGCATGTTATAAGTGAGTTCTTCCCATCCCAACAATTGTGGAAAATGAACTATTTTAAAGAGAGTGAAGTTAAAGTAAAATTGAGACACTTTGTTTCTAACTATATAAAATAAATTTAGGTATTGGGTATTTTGAGAACTTAGGTAGTAATAATAAAATAATTTTTATTATTTTTTGTATTTTTTCATTATTAATAAAAATGTGTGAAAAAACTTTAGACATGTTTCTCAAGCCTTTGCATTATTGCTTAATTGATTATAGACCAATTATAATTTCTCTGAAATCATTTCTGAAATTTATTTGCATTCTCTTTCTTGGATCTATACCTACACTACCTGCTCAACATTATATAAGGATATAAAATTTAGGGTTTCCAAAACAGAACTCATCATCTCCCATCCTTCTTCCATCTTTTCTCTGTTTTGGTTTTCTATTTAGTAAATGACATAACCCTTCCCCATTCGAGCAGTATTGTCTCTTCTACTGGAGAATTATTTTTCCTTCTTTCCTCCTTCCCTTCTGTCTGAAATATTGAAATAGCTTACGAGTTTGTCTCATTAATTTCATCCTAATCTGTTAACACATTTTTGCTGTCTTTATCCTTCTTCCATGATGAAATCTTCAGTGGTTCTCCTTGAGAGATGGCTTAATTCTGATAATGAAAGCTTTCCACAATGTGTCCATTTGCAACATTTCAGTATACCTCCTTCCTCAGGCACAATTGTCCATTCATCTGTCTCTGTATATACTCTATGTCCGTGGCTTTGCCCAAAATTTTCTCTCCCCGGAGTATATTTTACCCTTCTCTTGTTGAAGTCCTTAGCTCTCCATGGCTTCATTCATATCCCAGCACCAGCAAGAAGATTTCCTCATTTCTCTCTCTCTCTCTCTCTCTCTCTCTCTCTCTTTTTAGAGAGAGAGAATGCACACATGAGTGGGGGAGAGGGGCAGAGGGAGGGAGAGAGAATCTTAATCAGACTCCACACTTAGCACAAAGTCTGATGCAGGGCTCCATTCCATGACCCTGAGATGATGATCTGAGCCAAAATCAAGATTAGGATGCTCAACTGGCAAGCCACCCAGGTATCCTGGTTTTTCCTCATACTATTTGTTCCCTTTCCGGAATTGATTATCTTTCTTATAGAATCAAATAGTTTTTATGCTTATTTCCAGTAAGAAGCTAACACAGTCTGTCTTGAATTAGAATTTTATGTGCATTTCTCTACCAATTATAAACAATTATCAAGTCAGGGACTAAACCAGAACCATTTTTATGTTAATTAATTCAGCAGGCATATATCAATATCCTAGTTGGCCCACTGTGGCAACCATGGTGTGTGTTAAGACTAAGGGATACAATTGTAAACACAACAGGCTTGCTCTCTGCACTTGTGTCCCTTATTATCTTTTGTGGAAAGCAGACACCACAAATTAATTACAAATCCACTGAGGATTGTGATGCAAAAGTTAAGCGCACTTTGTTAGAGTATAATTAACAAAACTGACCATGTCCAGAGGACCAGGAAACGCCTTCTGGAGGAAGTATTGGTTAAACAAAGAGCCAAATGATAAAGAAATAGCTAGAAGTGGGGCTTCAGAGGTGAGAAGGGAAGAATCTTTCATATTTCCAAAGAGGGAGCAGAGTGAGTATGAATAAAAGCCTTAAAGGAGGATAGAGCCTAGCATTTTAGAAAAAGGTCCAGGCTGTTAGAAATATAGAGGACCATGGAGACAGATGGCACACACATAGCTTTATTAATGGTCCATTATAAATTTTTCCTTCTTTTGTTCCTTATTTTGTTCCTTATTTTGAGGGTATTGATAAGCCAAAGAAAAGTTGTAGCTAGATGAGTGATGTTATGTTTGCATTTTATTTTATTTTATTTTATTTTATTTTATTTTAATGATTTTTATTTTATTTTACTGTTATTTTTATTTTATTTATTTTTTATATTTGCATTTTAAAGTATCCTTCTAGTTTCATGTCATGCAGGGATTGGAGAGGGCAGGACTTCTTTAGGAAAAACAATTTGGGGGCTATGGGATAATGGCATCAGACTGAGAAGGTGATAGTGGCTGTGGAGACAAAGGGATGTATTTCAGAGGTAAAATGGGAAAGGTAGGAAATGGCTTACATACTGGGAAGTGAGGAACAGGACATTTCAGATATTACTCTTAGGGTTCTGAGTTCCATAATTGGGTGATTTTGGTAGCAACTTACTGAGATAGGTAACATTTGTGTTTGGGTGGCAAAAATGAGTTTGGCTTTAGACATATTGAATTTGAGGTTTCTCCAAGACATCCAGGTAGAGATGTTGAGGTTGCATGTGTATATTCTGATCTGAATTAGAAATACACATTTGGGAATCACTGTCCTCTAGGTGGTAATTAAATTCATGGGTAAAGTTAGATTCCTTTTGGGAAAGAATAGATTGAGAAGAGGACCTAGGTTCTATATAGTCTGAGAACTCAACATTAGATGTTTTGGGAGAGAAAAACAGGACAGTTAAGGAGGTTGAGAAGGAAGGGCAGAAGAAGGAAGAAAATAACAAGAATATGGAGCATGCTCAGAGGAAGGAAAAGTTTTTTTCAAGAATAATAGTAGTTAATCTGTATTGACATCGATATTTTAGGGGTTTTTACTGAACTATTACATTGTGACTTATTGAATTCTCACAGGCAACCCATGAGGTGAGTACAGATATTAAACCTGATTTTACAATGAGGAAAATGATGAAGTGATCACAAGTGATCACAACAGATCACAGAGCTAGGAGGTCAGACTATGTATCTGAAAGTAAGCCATTTTACCTTAGAACCTCGATTTACAATGTTTCACTTCACTGATATTTTTATAAAATTAAAGAACTTTGTAGAAAATTCTTTAGAACAGGATAATCCAAGTGTTTTGGCCTATTTAAATAAGAATAATCTATACACAGATTCTTATTTAAAGGTTTAGGTTAGCTATAGTTTTTTTTACTATTATTTTGTTTTTAAATATCTCAGTTGCTGGACATATCAGCTAAAAACACACACAATATATTATGCCTTTTGCCTAGTCTCTGGGAGGTGTTTTAAACTTGCTGTTAAATGAATTCAGATGAAATCTTGAACCTAAAGATCACTGCACTTGGCCTTTTGGTTGTGGTGATTCTGTGTACTTTATTTGCCTGATGCTTTTAATACAAATTGTAATCCACTAAGTAATCCTTGTTCAGTAAAGTGAATAAAAAACCAGGCATTTTTTTTCTGAAATATATGTATAGGTCTGTTTTATTTTGGTATTGCAGAAATATCATGGTAGAAATAAAAATATATGAAGGAGTTTATTTTTTTCTATTGCTTTATTCCCTGTTTTATTTATGTATTTTCTTGGTAAATAGAGGTAATTCTACAGATGACACTCTGCTCTTTTTTATAGTTTGTATAATAGAGGTTTCCTGCAAGTGTTCAGGCTGATGAGATGGAAGGCAACAGTGTCAGTTAAGTGTAGACTCTTCCACTGCAGTCAGCTTGGGCCAAGTGGAAAATGCTGATTCACAGTAGCCCTCTGCTCACAATCAGATGATCCTGTTTAACTAAAGTGGACAAAGTCTACCAACCACAAACATTTCTTTTTGTAGTGTGTTCTGTGGACTTTGAGACATCTGATACTTTGCTGTGGAACACGAGGCCCTGCGTGAGTTACAGTTGTGGGGAAAAAGCACCACTGAGAACCATTAGAAAAGATTAACAATGGGGGTTGCTGAACTAAAGGATAGAGATGGTTCCTATTTTTTGAATAGCTGAAATTATCTATAAATAGTTGCAAAACTGTATTTATTTAGAGGTTCTTAGTGTGCTGGTATATGTAGAATGGAATTGTTTGTAGTCCTGACATATTACCATTCTCAGAGTATAGAATTGAATTATTTTTTTTTTCTAATTTGTATCCTGTTACACTGCTGATTTCAGTTCTAGAAATGAGTAGAAAATAAGTCTCCAGAATGATTAATGCAAACTAAATTTTTCACAATGTGAGTATATCCAGAGCAGCATTATAATAGAGCAAAATGAAATATAACTTGTTTTCACATGTTTTATATAAATTGACAGCTATATTCACTTGCATTCAAAATCTTGCCCTCGCTCCCAGTGAGAATTCATTTTTAAATGCTATCTATACTTGCCACACCTGTTCCTACATAAACTGGTGACTCCAAAGTATAGGTAGAACTCTGTATCTGAGTTCCTACTCAAAGACAAATACATTAGGAGAAATAGTGTAAACATACCTACATACGAGCCTGTTACATATTTTAGGAGATGGAACCGGCTCTCAGGAGACCCAGGACCCATTTTTTACATATAAACTGACTGAGCAGCTAGTTATTGGCACAGTAAGGATTAGAACTCAATTCCTTAGATCACTGGTCTATCAACTCCTCTATTACTCCTCTTTAAAATTTTTTTAATGTTTTTTATTTATTTTTGAGAGACAGAGCAAGCAGGGGAGGATCAGAGAGAGAGGGAGACACAGAATCCAAAGTAGGCTCCAGGCTCTGAGCTGTCAGCACAGAGCCCGACCCGGGGCTCGAACCCACGAACTGTGAGATCATGACCTGAGCCGAAGCGGGATGCTTACCCAACTGAGGCACCCAGGTGCCCCACTATTATTCCTCTTTAGGATACTCTTTTGTGAAATATTTTATTTTCCTTATCTTTAGCAAACAAATGATTTAGTGTGCAATACATCTTAATTATAAAAATTTTTCAAGATGCCCACTTTGTTTCAAACCTGCCCACTTTGAATCAAGCCCAGTTAATGTATTTAATTTGATTTTTAATTTTCCTCAGCATACAGTAGGTACTTAATACTGACTTATTTCATTAGAGATAAGATACCTGAGAAATACTGCCCATAAAAGACATTTTCATTTCTATGGGAAGCGTTATTGAAGACTGGCTTTCATTCTGGGGCACCTGGGCGGCTCAGTCAGTTAAGTGTCCGACTTCGGCTCAGGTATGATCTCACAGTTCGTGGGTTCGAGCCCTGCATCGGGCCCTGTGCTGAAGGCTTGCTCAGAGCCTGGAGCCTATTTCGTATTCTGTGTCTCCTTCCCTCTCTGCCCCTCCCCCTCTCATGCTGTCTCACTCTCTCAAAAATAAATAAATGTAATTAAAAAAAAAAGACTGGCTTTCATTTTTAAGCAGACCTTAATAGAAATCATAGGAACATTGATTTATGGTTTTAATAGAAAAATAAACAATATAATATTAGTCATTTCCAAATAGGACCTGATTTCCTTTATGTTAGTTTCATGTTGAAGGCTGTAATGGAATCTGATAATCCTTGTCCCTTCATATTCTCCATAGTAGAGTTTGTTTCTGTCTCTGAACATTTATTATTATTATTGTTGTTGTTGTTGTTGTTGTTATTTCAAGTTTATTTGTTTTGAGAGAGAGAGAGAGAGCACATGTGAGGGAGGGGCTGGAGAGAGAGAGAGGAAAAGGGAGAATTTCAACCAGGCTCCATGCTGTCAGTACAGAGCCCAATGTGAGGCTCGAACTCATGAACTGTGAGATCATGACATGAGCCCAGATCAGGACTGGGACTTTCAACTGACTGATCCACCCAGGCATCTCTGAGCATTTATTATTTTTAAACATGTCTTGTAACTCTAATTATTTTAGCATGTTGTATCTAAAATCTGTGGACAGTTGTCATGATCAGTTTGTCACAGTCTTAGATTTCTTTCATGTAACAAATGGCTTCAGTCTAATTTGTTGTCTCAAATATACAAATGACTTAGAAAATCTAGAAGGATTATAGGGGCACCTGGGTGGCTCAGTTGGTTAAGCAGCCGACTTCTGCTCAGGTCATGATTTCGCAGCTCATGAGTTCGAACCCTGTGTCAGGCTCTGTGCTGACAGTTCAGAGCCTGGAGCCTCCTTCCTATTCTGTGTCTCCTTCTCTCTTGCTTTCCCTCTTCCACTCGTGTTCTCTCTCTCAAAAATAAATAAAAGGAAAAAAAAAAGAAAAAATCTAGAAGGATTATAGATGCTTTACTTATTCCAAATTATAAAGTTTTTGACACTTAAATGTTATTAATCTAATTTAATGGGTAATACATTGGACTCATGATGGAAACAGTCCAAAAGAATATGGTTTATAGCATCAGAGTATGGATGTAGCACATCACCTTACTTTTCCTCCAGTTGTCAACAAGTTCTACAGGGGATGGTCACGATTGATTTTGCATGTGCTGCTGATGGCTGCTGTGCTGAATCTGTCTCCTGGACAGATGTTCTCTGGGGCTGAATTTTTAGGACAAATTATAAACATTTGATAGTTGTTTTGAAATTCTCTTTATTGTACTTTTTGTCATTAGAACCTATTTTTGGAGGGTTTGAGAATTATTGATTTTTGGTCATCTTTTAAAAATAATAATAATAGGTAACCAAGTACTATTTTACATGTAACTCATTTAATCCTCACACCAGCATATTAGATAAGAAAAATGTTAAGCACATTTTATAGATGAATAACTTGAGGTGAAGAGAAGTTAAGCAAATGGGTTGAGGTCTTGTAACTAGTAAGAAGTAGAGTCAGATTTTAAACAGAAATGAGATAAAACCTATAGAGTTCTTAAGTAGCACCACCACATGTTTGATGCTCAAGAAATATTAATTAATGCCTTTATTCTTAAAAAAGGAAAATTGGCTAAGTTAGCTCATTTGGAGAGCAAGAAGTGTTTTATAATTTACCGGCAAGTTCTATAGAGTCATACACACTTGAGATCAAAACCTGACACATAGTACTCATAGGAACTGTGTACTTGGGTAAGTTAATTACCTTTTTTAAGCCTTAGTTTCCCTATCTGAAAAAAAATGGAGACAATAATAAGACCATCTTCATTGGATTGATGTGATAGCATAATTTGACATTTCACATAAATTTCTTAGCATAATTTCCTCTACATAGTAACTACTAAGATGTTAATTGCTTCTATAGTTAATAATCAGTATTCACATTATATACTTTTTGTCAGTATTAACCAAAGTATTACAGTAAAAGTAAGGTCATTGTTCATATAGTTTAGTTTGCCCCCCCCCTTATTTTCTTTTACAGGCAGAGACAAATCACTGTTGAATCATTGACTATTAAATGCAGTTCACAGGGTTACCAAGCAAGAGGGACTTACCTGGACAGTAACTATAGTTAGTAACACTGTAAATTTTGTGGACTACTATTACTTACAGCAGTCCTACAAAGTAGGAAGTTAGGAAGTATCATTTTCCACATGACTAACCTGACACCTAGAAAGGTCAAGCAGCATTTCCAGCAACCCAGAGGTGCCAGGTGTACTTTAGCTAGGGGCTCAAGTCCAACCCTTCTGCTATCTAATTTAGTAATTTGGGCAGCATAATATACCTGTCTTTATCATAGGAATAAAAGTGGGTTTATTTTTGTTTTTGTTTTTGTTTTTGTTTTTTGTTTTTGTAGTTTATAGTGTGTTTCACCATCCTTAGAACATCCTTGTGAGATGAGTATCAGCTCTCATTGACACCATTGCCACCACTAGAAAACAAACTGGATCACATCCCCTGGAGACAGTGAGTCAGTAGTAGTCTCTTTACTTACTTAACACATGGTACCATTCAGTGTTTCTACATGTTTCAAAAAATGCTGAGGGTATCATTTTTTTTTTTTTTTTTTTACAGCTCAGAGCTTACTAGTCCATTAGAAAAGCTGAGCCTCCTATAATTAGAATTCTGGATAGGAACATAACCTAAAGGCCTGTGGCTAAACAATCAAGTCAATATATATTTATTACCTCACTGTATGTTAGGTATATATATTTATATACATACATAATTATAACTTTATTAAGTGGCTCTTATGTGCTCAGATAGGATAAACTCTTGTGTTATATTTTTACTATAGTAAATTGAAGATAAAATTATCACTTTTTTTCCCCTTCTGATTATCCTTATGTTGATGCCTAGAAACTGATACATAGGAAACATTTTAAGCTTCCCACAAATTGTCTTTTTATAAAAGTCCTTATGCTAATTTTTTAGGTCAAATATATAGCTTATTAGTTATTGCAATTTACAAGTGTTCTACATAATTAGTAATTGATGAAATGCAGTGGGGCCTCACTAATGTCATTGTTAAAATCTATACTGAGAGAGCTAGAGAATGAAACGTTGTTATTCAATAGAATTCTTCAGTGGTCAGCCTTTTTTGGTGGGAATCAAGCCTTTTTCCATGTAATGAAACCTTCTCTGTAGCAAATCCATTTACTTAAAATTAACCTGGTGGAAGGAGAAACGCCAGATAACTAATGAAAATTTTCTAGGTCCCTTGCTTTCAATAGGGACAACAGTGAGGAGTTCAGAAGTTCTTGAAAGTTCAGAAGTTCAAAAGATCTTAGAGTATCACCCCTGTCAACTTTATATCTTCTCTAGAAAACAAGGTAGTTTCTTTGTTCAATAGCTGGCATTTTTATCTGTAGATTCATTTTTTCCTCACATGTACTGGCTGCCCTATTGCAGAAGAATTAGCTACATGAGAATTTATGCTTCTAATTGACATTTTTCCTTACACCTTCTGCCTTTTTAATTATCCTTGAGGTGATTGGGAAGCTATCAGTGATTACTTTTTTTTTCAAATTTAAATGATTAGAAATATTCTTAAACATTTAGGAAACTTCATATTGATTTCTATGGAAAACTCAACACCATAGAATTGGAAAACATTTTATTTCACACTTAAATTTTAGAATTCAATGCAAGTTGCAGATACAAATGTGTACATTTAAAGCATCAGAAATGGATGGGTTTGTAGTACACATCAATTCATGTTAACTGGAGAGCTCTGATAAAATGACTACCCTCTGTGAGTAATACCCTCCTGTGTTTAATTTTATATGATAATAGTTGCTTGTTTATTGAGAAAACACACATAAATGTCAGAATTTATTTTCAGGGTGATCAAGGAAGGAAGAAGGAAGATGAAGGATTTTTCAAATAATTTTTATAGAATACTAAGTTTTGTACCTTAAAAATCTATTCTGTAGGGTTATTGGAAATGAATTAAGTCAGCATTTGAATTTTTTTAATATTAACTCATTTTTGAGAGAGAGAAAACATGAGCAAGGGAGGGGCAGAGAGAGAAAGGATAGAGGATCTGAAGCGGGCTCTAAGCTGATAGGAGCAAGCCCTATGCAGGACTCATGTGAGATCATGACCTGAGCTGAAGTCTGAAGCTTAACTGACTGACCCACCCAGGTGCCCCTCAGCATTTGAATTTTAATGGTATTTCATTGGGCTATTCCTATTGCCCTCACCTATATTTTATGTGTATCAGATTGGAATTAAAACTTTATATTACACATTGAATAATTGGAAACCCTCTAAAGACTATATAAATCAATGAGTTAATATTTAGGAAACTTTAATAGATTTAAAAATTAAATTATGAAGAACTTCAGACTACTTTCCCTACAAAATTAATTAAACCTTTTGTTACACCTGAAATACAGAAAATTTTCATATTTACTTTAGCAAACAAAACAAGAAAAAACAAAATAAAACAAAACAAACATGTACTGAGTACCCATTGTCAAAGTTGCTAGGGTCCTTGTCAGGAGGTATTTGCATTTGCTGAACATTCCTGTAATACATACAGTTATTCTTAATAGGACATTGTTTCAACTTATCAAACACTTGTTTTCTATTAACAGTTTTAGTTTTTAAGTGTTCTTGCTAAAAATCAGCAGTGAAAACTGAACTTGAAGCCCCAAAGGCTTCAACATTAAACATTAAATTTTTTTAAATATCAATAGTAACCTATAAAATTATTAAAGTTTTCATTGTTCATGTCACACTGTTTATTCAGATCAAAATCAAATCTCAGCAGCAATTAAGATAGAGCCCTTTGATTCCATACTGGGCCAGTTGACTGTGGTTTTGATGATGAGACTTTTGCTGTGTTTCAGTTACTTCATTCCAAAGTAATGAGATATTTTGGCATCTATATTTTATCATTTAATAACAGGTTCTCCTCTGCTTCTTAATCCTCTGTGCCCCTCTCTGAGTCATTAGAAAGTGGATTAGCATGCCATCATCCATCTTAAGTCATTGATAAGAAAAAAACATTCAATTGGACAGTGTTGATCTGCTTTGTCAGGATGATATGAAGTCTAGAGACACAAAAAATAAAATATGGTGCTTGCCTTCATGGAGCTAACAGTATAGCAAAAGAAGCCACAGAGAAACAGATAACTATGATAAAATGGATTTCATGATGTATCTGAAATATGCCCACAGTATTAACAAGCACAATGTAAGGAACAATTCATTCTTTTAATTAGGGGGAGGATGGCAAAGGCTTGTGATGTTCTCGCATCAGCAAGTGCAATGTAATGGCTAGCAGAAACTTTCCAGTTAGCGCAAGGGATAAACAGCATCCCAGGCAAAAGAGAAGAGTCATAATGGTGTAAAAAAAATTGTGATGGCTTAGAAAATGGCTTGGAAACTTGATATATTCTGGTGTGATTAGAGCTGTTACTTTTAGCCTTTTTTTCTCCCTAACATGAACCACATTAAAACATGCATTTTACATAATAATTCAATGAATACATATGCTAACATATTTCTATTACTGTATATTTAATCTGGTATTTTCAATTGTATTCTACTCTAATCTGTTTCATTCAAACAAATGCTTCCTATCACTCATGAGACTGGTTGTGTAACCCACCAATGTCATAACCCATAATATGAATAAATATCAGACCATTGCTTAGCATGCAAATGTAAATGGAAGGTGAAGGCAAATTAGTAAGAAATAAGGCAGGAAATATTCAGTCGAGGCAGAATAATGGAGAGTTTTGTGCTGCACCGAGGAGGGTTTTTTTGTTTGTTTGTTTGTTTTTTTGGTTAATAATAATGATGGCGATGATGAACAGGATATAATACATAGTGATCATACATGTCAGATGTATATTCTAGGCAGCACACATAACATTTATTTCATCTTTACAACAACTCTGTGAGGTAGGAGCTATTATTTTCATCCTCTTCTTACCAATGAGTAGACTTGAGCCACAGAGAGAATAATGTCATTCGTTAAGGATTAGGCAGCTGGTAAATGACAAAGCACAGGATTGAACCCAGGCAGTATGCCTCTAAGGTACATGCTCCTGACTATGATACTTTACTCTGCTACTCATATGGCAGACATAATACACAAGTGGGCAGAGTCTTAGTCTGTATTTTAAGAAGGTAACTTATGAGCATGCTATAAGGCAGGAGTCTGAGAGACCAACTGCCAGCCAATGATTCATCAATATTTGCATTAGAATGTTTATGAAATCTTTTTCTGCCATGAGGAGATCCAGTCATTTCTGTGTTCCTGCCAGCCACACAGGCCTGGTAACCAGAAAACAACACCAGCAGGAGGGGGATCTTTGACTTAAGTCATATAAAGGTCTTTGAAGCAAACTACAAACCTCTAGAATAATCCTCTCCCCTTCCCAAGTAGTTCAAAGATGATCGATCCTCTTTGTTAGCCCTGAAGTTTCCTTAGGCCACTGCTTTTTTTTAATTTTCTGATTTAGCAGCTCCTGCCATTATAATGCTTTTCTTCTAAGTCAGTATATTTCTCCAGTCTACTACATCTTTCCTTTTTAAAATTTTTTTCTGTCCTCTCCTTTGGGTATGAGAGGTTGATATTCCCATCTGTGAATTCAGCTGTTACCAAATTCCCAAAGGAGTGATGGTCCAGGAGAGGGTGATCCCACCATCCTGTGTGACATTTTTTACCAGTTCCAGTGCAGAGCGAGTATCTCATTAAGGGACCCAGGTGACTCTATCCTCTTCTACCTCAGGATGAGTTTTCCACTCTGAAGAGTTTAATGAGGTCCTTTGTTTCCTTTTCTGAGTTTAAAATGTTAATTTCTATTTTAAGGCCAAGATTGATAAACTGTAGGCCAAATCTGGCTCATTGCCTGTTTTTGTGTGGCCCTTGAACTATGAATATGTGTGGTTTTACATTTTTAAATAGTTTCTAAAAAATTAAAAGACTAGTATGTTGTGATGTGAAAATTATGTGAAAATAAGATTTCAGTGCCCATAAATAAAGTTTTATTATAAGACAGCATTGCTCATCTGTTTTTTTTTTCCTATGGCAGCTCTCACCTTGTAACAGCATAATTGAGTAGCAGTTGTGTCAGAGACCATGTGGCCCACGAAGCATAAAATATTTACTATTTGGCCCCTTGCAGAAAAAAATTTACAATGCCTAGTGTAAGTCTTGAAAAAAAATTTCAATTATAACCTCTGTAGTCTTTTAGGGCTTCTTACAAATGTGGACCTTCTCTTGTGTCAGACTTAATAAAGTGAAGTTGATGACTTGGCTTCCTAGGTTAGAAAACCACAGAATTTATAGTAAGAGAAAATTGAGTGTGACTTTGAACAGATTAGTGGTTAAAAGTCATGTTTGTAACATAAACACCAAGATTTTTTATTTCAAGCATATTTTATCTTACTGGTAATCTTTCATCTTTGATGCCAAATGTATAGTCTCAATTTAGAGCTATGGTTTTTTGCATATGACAATTTAGAAAAAGATGAAGAATCCTTTTTACTTCTGAAGTCGAATATATTTAAATAGTTAAGGGATGGCCATGTAAAAACCACTTTACAATTGCTTGCTTTTGCTGAGATTTCACATCACAACTGGAACTGCTAAATATGTGGACAACCCTCCTCCCAACAGTGTTATTCTAAGTAAGACTGTGGTAAATCTCATCATAGATTTAACTTTCTTTTGTTTGTGTGTACCATTTCTACCCTATACAGAAGCCGCCATTAGTAATGGAAAAGATTATTTTGGTATTTCGGGATTGTACGATAGGGTGACTCATTTGGTAACCAAAATTATTGAAATTTGTGAATATGTTTGTAAAGACAACACCAAATAACAAGTATGTTTGCAACTGGACACATATATTGAGAGAAATAGGGTATGGTCTACCATTTTTATTCACAGTAATAAACAGCTCTCACTGACTTTATTAATAGGTTATACTTAATACAGCTTCTTACTGTTCTGGTTTTATAGTAGATTTTGTGTCTTTCTCTTCTGTATCTAGTCAGTAATAATATGAAGCCAAACTGAATGTTCTCCAGAGACCATGCAGCCCATGCTTGCATTGAGAGCCTGGTGATTTACTGACTCTGAGTTGGAGAGATGACCTCTATAATTACTGTAGAATCCCAGTGAGAAATGAAGTGAGCTCACTGTAGAAAGATTTCAAGCATTGAAAAAACTTGCCTTATTTGGTAAATGTGGTTAACTGGTCCCAGCTGGTAATGCGGTGAGCTCATTGTGAGATGCATTGTCTCTTTAAGCAAAATTCTTGATGTTTTTTAATCCATTAGAATTAGAATGCTAAATGGTGTTTGTTTAGTTTTTCTTGCTGTGCCATGGACTAAAATCTGAAAGAACAGTATTCCCTTTTGAACACTAAACTCAAATGCAGATATTTTAAAATTTTTCTATATGTATTTTCTGGTCTGTTATGTTGTTTATTTAGCCCATGGGAAATTTTGGTTTTGATTTATTCCTCGAATAACAAGACTCCTTTGGGATGCAAATTCATATGTATTATGAGTCTTTACTATACATTAATACTCATAGAAGGCTACTCTATACATTAGAATTTTAGGACAAAATCTCTTAATTACCTACTCTTTAATTATCAAGTAGCAGTTAATGTTTAGAAAAGAAAGGCTGTGCTTCAAATTCTGCCTCTCCCTTTCTCTCTGCCCCTCCCCCGCTCATGCTCGGTCTCTCTCAAAAATAAACATTAAAAAAATTTAAAAAAAGAAAAGAAAAGAAAGGCTATAGCTTCTCATGTCTTCTCTTTAAAATTCCTACTGGAGGTTTGATTGTATTCTGTATTTTCAGTGAGTTTTTTTCTTTTTCTTTTGGAGGAAAAAGCATAGGCTTTTGAGTGAAATAGACTTAGGTTTTGATTCCTGGCCATATCATGTGTGAAATTGATGACTTCAGAACAGTTCTTTAACTTTGACGCCAGTAAAAGGTGATACCTGTTTCTTCCCAGGATTTGTGAGAGTTAATATATGTGTGGAGGTGCCTCGTATAAAATTGCTGCTTAAGAAATGTCAAATCATTCTATTTCAGCACTGGACTAATTGCAGCTTTTCCTTGACCTCACTTTTTTTTCACTTTTTAAAATTAATTAATTATTTTCAAATTTACATCCAAGTTTGTTAGCATATAGTGCAACAATGATTTCAGGAGTAGATTCCTTAATGCCCCTTACCCATTTAGCCCATCCCCCCTCCCACAATCCCTCCAGCAACCCTGTTTGTTCTCTATATTTAAGAGTCTCTTATGTTTTGTCCCCCTCCCTGTTTTTATATTATTTTTGCTTCCCTTCCCTTATGTTCATCTATTTCATATCTTAAATTCCTCATATGAATGAATTCATATGATATTTGTCTTTCTCTGACTAATTTCACGTAGCATAATACCGTCTAGTTCCATCCATGTAGTTGCAAATGGCAAGATTTCATTCTTTTTGATTGCCAAGCAACACTCCACTGTATATATGTACACCACATCTTCTTTATCCATTCATCCATCGATGGACATTTGGGCTCTTCCCATACTTCAGCTTTTGTTGATAGTGCTGCTATAAACATTGGGGTGCATGTGTCCCTTCGAAACAGCATACCTGTGTCCCTTGGATAAATACCTAGTGAAATTGCTAGGTCATAGGGTAGACCTATTTTTAATTTTTTGAGGAATCTCCATACTGTTTTCCAGAGTGGCTGCACCAGTTTGCATTCCCACCAGCAGTGCAAAAGAGATCCATCCTCTTTCTCTGCATCCTCGCTAACATCTGTTGTTGCCTGAGTTGTTAATGTTAGCCATTCGACAGGTGTGAAGTGGCATCTCGTTGTGGTTTTGATTTGTATTTCCCTGATGCTGAGTGATGTTGAGCATTTTTTTATTTGTCAGTTGTCCTTGACCTTACTTTTAAACTGTCTCCTTTGGGGGCACCTGGTTAAGCGTCCGACTTCGGCCAGGTCATGATCTCATGGTTCGTGAGTTCAAGCCTCATGTCAGGCTCTGTGCTAACAGCTCAGAGCCTGGAGGCTCCTTCAGATTTTGTGTCTCTCCCTCTCTCTGCCTCTCTCCCACTCATGCACTGTCTCTTTTTCTCTCAAAAAAATGAATAAACATTAAAAATTTTACACTGTCTCCTTTGGATTATATTTATAGAACCTGCCTGATTCTTTCTGCCCCATCATCAATTTTCCATGTAGTAGAAGAGAGTGTTCTCCATATCCTTATCATTCAAATATACTTTAGCAGTGCGAACTAGGAGTATATTAGAAATGCAGAATCTTTGGTCCCACTCCATATTTGTTCGATTAGTATCTTCATTTTAACAAGATTTCCAGTTGTTTCAAATGCACAATAAGTTTTGGAAAGCATCTCTCTATGTCATTTCCTTGAGATCCACAGCTCTAATGAACGTGGCCATCTCTATGCTGGAGGTTTTCCCTGGGTTTTGAAGTATTTGAATAACTTCAGAGAGGTGGGACCCAGGAGAGGACTATGAAAGCATATTTTTTCCCCTTCTGTGCTTAACTGTCAATTCTGCACATACATGAACTTCTCTCACTATACCACCATCTTCTCTGACTGGATTGTAATTGTAAACTCCTTCAGAGAAGGGTATTGTTTTCTTTTTTATTTTTGGGTAAAGATAGTAAGTGCTTATCAGTGTTGCTATGGGTTTCTTACTGGGCACAAGATCACAGACTGGTATCTCCATTCCTTTTTGGCTGATTCCCATCTTCCACCCTCAGTTCCCCATCAACTTTGCCACTTACATTTCTGTCAGGCTTTGAGCTGGTGAATGCTGGTTGGTTTTAATTCCTTTTATCCTGCTATAGCTATACTATAGTAGCTTTTTCCTCCCTTCCTTTCTTAACTATTGATAATCACCTCTTCCTCATTTCTTCTAGCTTTTTTATGCATCCTTCAGATCTTCTTCATCTTTTACAATTCCTTTCTGTGCTCATTTCCATTTTCAGGTGAAATAGTCATTTGGGAAAAGATTAAAATCTATAACAAAAATCTTTTGGGCTCAAATTACAAGATCTCTTATCCTGGGATCTATGGGCTTTAGCAGTCACTGAACCCTTGTCTTACTCAGCACACAGCCTCTGAGCTTGGCTCTAATTTATATTTTTACATGTCTATCTTCATCTCGCCACTGAGCTCTTGGAAGACAGATTTTTATTCATTTTTATATCTCCAGTGCCTGGCACAGAGTAACACAGTATAAATATTGGTATTGATATATCATGTCTGTTTGCTCATTAATAGCAAAAAAATCTAAAGGTGCTAGATGCTTGATTTAGGAAACTGCATAGAGAAGAATGTTAATAAAATAGTACGTCCAGAAAAAGGGACAGGTTTAATCATTGGGGTCTAGAAGAAAGATGGTAAGAGTCTTTGTAAGGTGCTTGAATAAATCCAGAGGTGAGTGTGGTTCTCAGGTTGCCATATATTTTTTAGAAATAATATCTGGAGTAGTTTTTCATGTCTGGACAATACTAAACATTTTAATGCTGGTAAGTTAACACTTATGACAACAATCTGTGAAGTTAGATTTTCACCCTTAAAATTCATCTTATGAGCAATGTTAATAAGCATAATTGTAATATTTTAATGTTTGTTTATTTTTGAGAGAGAGCGTGCACATGCATGCATGTGCGCATGAGCAAGGGAGGGGCAGAGGGAGACAGAGAATCAGAAGCAGGTTCCGTGCTGTCAGTGCAAAGCCTAATGTGGGGCTCGAACTCACGAACCACAAGATCGTGACCTGAGCCCAAGTCGTATACTCAACTGACTGAGCCACCCAGGTGCCCCAATCTTAAGCAGAATTAGAATGAGAACTCAGATAATGTCTATTTCTCTCACTTTGATTTCATTCACTTATATCCTGGAGTCATGCCATATATGTGGTCTTCCCATTATATCCTCCTTATAGGATATAATGTTCAGTTGTTTAGTGTCTTGATCATAACATAAAACCTACCAACTTGGGATTGGTATCATTTGGTTTTCTTTAGTTACTGTAAATTGTTCAGGTTATCATTTCAGCAAAATTTATAATGGTGGTAATTAAAACTCAAAACTTCTTTTAAAAGCAGTAAGTGTTTTGTTACGTGTGGTGATGGTTTAGGCATAAGCCGCATCTGTCTTTTTGCTCTAATGTCCCAAGGCTTTGGGTAGCATTCTTTCTTTTACTCTTTTCTATTTATTTTTAGTTTCAGCTTCATTTAGAAGCTAGGAATTTATTTTTGTAACTAATCTTATTATAAGCCTAATAAACTCAAAAGGTCTTGAAAGGAATCATTTGCTACTTGCTAGCAAATTGGTTTTAATATGTTACATAAAAGCCAAAATGGAATCATTTGATGATGAAGTCACAAAAATGAAAGTGTCACTGGTGAAACAAAACAGAGCTATAGCACTTTGCCTGCTAATTAATTCAGGTTCTGTCTCCCTTCCCATCTCTCTCAGTTTCTTTTCTATTGTGACTTTACTATAGGGAAATTTAACATTCATGTTTCAGGATACTTCTAAATCCTTCCTGGGCATTCTTCTCCAGAGAACTAATAATCAGACAAAGGAATTTCTGGATTCAGGAGAGATGTGAAGTTTTCTTAGGGTGCAAAGAGAGCTGAATTGTACTGGAAGGCCACACCCCAGTTAGAATGCTAAAAGCAGTGAATCTTGGAAATGCCAGGTTAGGTAGAGAGCCCAAGACGCTGTATAGCAGTGAAAAATAGGAAATCTTTGGATTGCATATAATTTGTGTAAGTGTCCTGAAGATTCAAATCCAAACATTTCTCTCTGTCTGATCCTCCCTGACCATGAGCCTGAGATATGGGTGCACACGTCACTTGCCTCAGAAAATTTTTCCTTCCTTACTAGGTATGTGACATATACCCAGTTGCAACATTAGATCTGGCAGTGCACAAAGATGACCTGGTTTGATCATACATAGATGAAGCGGACTTTATTGAATGATGGAGTTGGGATGTGGATTCTGATAGATTCCAAAGACTCCCTCCTCTTCTGCTATGCCCTGTGGCAGTAGCTTTCGGAAAGTAAACAACCATTTTCCCTTCATGCCTGACACAGCATAAATCAAGGTAAACGGTCCAAAGATCAGATCCTCTGATTTTATCAAGTCAGTTGCAGCAAGAGAATTTAGGGAGCTAAGTGTATTGGTTATGTTACATTGAATTGATTTCCTGTAGAGTCTTAAGAATCTTTAATGACAAGAAATCAGGTAGCCGATTCTTCTGAGGCATGAGACAAATGAGAGCAGATAACACTCTGCTGACATGTATTTTTTTACACACCCCCAAGCAGTTAATTCTGATACTACCTGTAGAATAGTGTGAGATCCCACAGATTAAACATTCAGTCCTATACACCCAACCGCCATTCCCCCGCTTTCAGATGCCAATCACAAGTCCAGGTTGTTGCCTATACTTACGACCCACTGGCTATAGATTGAAGTTTCTCATGACCCCTGCTTTAGGTTTGATTAATTTGCTAGAGCAGCACACAGAACTCAGAAAAACATTTTACTTACTATAAAAGGGGTTAACTTAGGAACAGCCAAATGGAAGAGAAGCATAGGGCAAGGAATGTGGGAAGGAGTGTGAAGCTTCCATACTCTCCCAGCACCTCTATGTGTTCATCAGTATGGAAGCTCTCCAAACCTCATCTTTGCGTGATTTTGTGGAGGCTTCATTACATAGGAATGATTGATTGAATCATTGGCCATTGGTTATTTAATTCAGTCTCTAGGCTTTCTCCACTCCCTGTAAGGACTGAAGAAGGGAAGAAGGGTAGGACTGAAAATTTCAGCCCTACAGTCACATGGGTGGCTCCACTGGCAACCAGCCCTCATCATAACGGGCTTTGCAAATTTGCCTTACTTAGCTCAGGTATGGTTGAAGTGGGCTTTTTATGAATATCAAGACATATTTAGCATTCTTAGGAAATTTCAAGGTAGTTTTAGGAACTCTGTGTCAGAAATCAGAATGGAGACCAAATCTATATTTATTTTGTAAGAGAGTATCACAATTCTCAACCTCTACAAAAGGAAGCATTACCAAAAACATGGCTTAATTGTAATTCCAAGAAAATGTTTCTTAGGGCTTTTTTTCACAGATGAATCAGGAACAAATGTGTGTGTAGCCCATAGCAAGTTTCTTTCATTCTCCTATTTGTGTCTCTCCTCCCCCTCATCTCTCAGTTTCTCCTATTTATATATTGTCTTCCTATCATTAGGTCTAAAAACATTTATTAACCTTCTCCATGGCAGGTATGGATTTTTCCTAGACCTGGAGGTACAAAGGTGAGTAAACCATAGGAAATAACTCAAAGTCAGCAACTATTGATGGGTAAAATAGAGACTGTTTATGTATGTGCCATGATAAATGCTGAGTTAGAGGTATATGTAGATGCAGAGTGCTTTGAGGACACAAAAGGGCACTTGATCTAAGTGGATGTCCAGTCTCTGAAAAGGTGATGGTCAAGGTGTATTGATAGATAAGTGAAAGTTAGCCAGAGGAAGAAGGGTCTGTCTGTCAGAACAAACAGCATAGGCAAGGCAGGCAAGAGATTATAGTGGTGTGTGGGAAGAACTTAAGGAATGTTGATATTACTGGAACATACGATAGGAAGTTAGAAGTGTTGGAGATAAGACTAAAGACAGATGGAAGCACTGCATTCTCAAAGGCCTTGTTTGCTTTGCTAAGAGGTTTGGACTTTCTTCTTTATCTTTGGAGAACCATTTACCTAGGGGAACATGATAAAAAGAACTGTGTTTTAGATTAATTATTCAAACTAAAATATGGACAACAGAGGAAGGACCAACACCTGCAGAAAGACCAGGTGGTTTTTGATTAGTTTATCTAGGAGACATCAAAGTCCTAAATTATTGCAGTGATTTTGAAACATATTCTAAACTTTCTTCTACTTCTATATTTTGGAGGCAAAAATCATAGGTAAGGACCTATGGATGTAAATGTTTAAGGAAAAGGAGGAATCCGAAAGAATGGCAGGTTTCATGATCTCATTTCATGGAATAACCATAAAAATGTCCTGTTTTTTTTTTTTTCTACCTAGAAACCTCTGTCATTTTTTATGCCTGATATCACCACCCCTCATGTCCATAAAACCGCCAAGTAATGAAAGATTTATTGAATTGGTACCTTTGTACTTATTCCTGTATTGTTTTATTTCAGGCCCCAATTATCTCTTGCCCGTACCTCTGCTCTCAAATGCTTCTTTCATTTTGCTACCAGAGGAGTCTTCTTTAAAATAAGTCTGATCTTTCTCTGTCCCTCAACTTAACTCCCAATAAAACTTCTCTGAATAATGTGAACATAAAGTATAGGGTCTAGAGTCTAAAATTTTTGAGGATGTCCAGAAGTATTGACTAGCCATGATTTATCTCTCAAATTGCTTTTTTGGTTTTGGCCCATGTAAATCAAGAGATTTACATTGATCATGAACTGGTCACAGCTGCCTTACTGATATATTTGATTGTTTTTTGTTTTGCTTTGTCTCTTTCCTCCACTAGACTATGAGGGACTCCAGAATAGGCAGTATATCTTGTTGGTATATGGGCTTTAGTGTCCTGAGTACTTAGTATTCATTGAATAAACCAGAATATTTGGTGGGAAGGGTATCCTTTCTTAGGTGATCCCCAGAGGAAAACACTAAAAGGAAAAATATATAGTAAAATGTCCTGAGCCAAAAGCCCTGTGTAATAATGGGCACAGACACTGGACACATTGCAACAACCTAAGTACCTTGAAAGATAAGCCTTTCACTTTATTTATTTTGGAATGAGCATTATTGGGGCAAGCTAGTTATGCCCTGGGAGTAGACTGTTGTGAAAACAGATGCTTTGACTGGTGGCTTTTTATCTGTATCAAATTATAACCAGTAGCAGACTGTTTTTTGAATATTATATTTGCTAATGAATCAGTTACATTGATTCGAGTTTAAAAAGGTGGTGCTATAGGCTTATCTCTAATGCACACTGTAAAATCTGGTGTTTGGGCCTGTATTTAGAAAGTGTAATTAAAAGAAGCCATCTTTATAAATATACATGGAACTGACTGTATGATATCTGTCTAGACCCAAATGAAGAATGTTACATTCATGAAGAAGATCTTATAGTGGCTTCTAGAAAAGTGTTTAAATGTCACGTTTTAGTCAGTCATCATAATTCCCAAGTACTGTCAAGTTAGCTCTTGATTTCTGTCTCCCCTTAGAAGCACATTTTATTTCTGGATTTCCATATATTGTCTGACTGAGCTTTCAGGAAGAAATTCTCTGGTTTATTTGGTCACATTTGTTGTTATTACCTCATGTCTCCCAGCATAGTCAGGTATCCTAAGTAGTTTAAAAATTTTCCTTATGACTAACGTAAATATTTCAGACTCAGTCCATTTCCTTCTGTTTCCTCAACTGGAGATGGAGAACAGGTGGTCACCATGTGACATACTTGTATTTTAAAAGCAACTAAAAGAACTTGTAAGTTATTTCCTTCACCTCAGATTTCCCTCCTGTAGCTCATCATATGTTCACCACAATGCCAGGAACATATGAATAATATGATTTCCTTGGAGAGTTGAGGAATCACTTTATGATAAATGACAGAATCCTTATTCAAGCAACACTGCTCTTTAGAGAAACATTTAGAGGGATGTGTGTGTGTGTGTGTGTGTGTGTGTGTGTGTATTTAAAAGATTGAATTATGGCTTTTGAGTCTTTAGGTTTTAAATTTCATCTTTATATTATTGTAAATTAATTTTATTCATATGATCCTAGTCTGTGATTGAAGTTGGGCTGCATGCTATGGAGAGAGAATATTTGGACTATAGGAAAAAACAACCTCTATTCTTAGCCTTTGTATTAAAATGAACTTTCTGATTAATTTTAGAGTATTGTTAATAATATATAAAATAGATTAAGTTGGGCTCAAACTTTCCTTTACACTTATTTGAAATAAACACAAGTGAATGACCAACTTGTGAGGTGAGGAAAAACTTAGAATCACAGATACTTGACAATTAATACAGATGGTTATTCTATTAAATTTAGTTAACTGAAAATAAAACTAATACAACCTTTAGTATAAGATTTCTCTTCCATTGAGAAATCAGAGTCTTTGGAAATTTATTTAAATCAATGAAAATCACAATTCCTAAATATTTATTTATACTGATTGGTGTATTAATAGTTGAAAGAAAGAATAATACAAATTGGTGATAAAAATTAATTTTGCTCCATCAGCACAGAGCCCAGTGAAGGGCTTGAACCCATGGACCACGAGTCATGACCTGAGCTGAAGTCGGACACTTAACCAACTGAGCCACCCAGGAGCCCCTAAAATAACCATATTTCTTAAGTCAAGCGTTATGCACAGTTGATGGGAAAATTTATTTTAGCTTTTCTGCATTGTTCATTTTCACAACTTGATTGTTTTAACTCTAAAACTAGATTAAGACTGTCATTCAAAACCTTTGTTAATGGGGAGCCTGGGTGGCTCAGTCGGTTAAGCGACGGACTTCAGCTCAGGTCATGACCTTGCAGTTTGTGAGTTCCAGCCCCTTGTCATGCTCTGTGCTGACAGCTTGGAGCCTGCTTTGGATTCTGTGTCTCCCTCTCTCTCTATCCCTCCCCCCACTCATGTTTTGTCTGTCTGTCTCTCTCTCTCTTAAAAATAAATAAACATTAAAAAAAATTTTTTAAACGCTTTGTTAACTGTTTTTTGGGGAATAGTGAATTACTTCATGCCTGGGAGTGAAGTGCACATTTTATTAACCAAAGTCTTCTTTTTCTGGTATTTTTTATTAATATAAGAAAGAACCATTGTTAGGAAGTGATAATTTTGAATTTTAGAATTGTATTTCAGTGAAAATAAAGACTTTTCAGTCATCCATTCTTTCTACTCTGACGTTTTGAAGAAATGTCTAAATGTATTCTGCCAAATAGTCCTTCAGTATATTTCAGTTTAATATAGTTAGGTGTGACCAGCCCTCACTTAGCTGGCATAATTGTAAACATAGTCTAGACCTCAGTGAGCTATATAGGAATGGTAATGCTGGTAACTTCACATGAGACATGATACGACTCTAGACTATACAGACTGCATTTCCCAAGTGTTCTCATAATTTTTTTATATAACAAAGGGACTTCTTGATAATAAAGCAACAATGATCTATAGCTAATTAAACTTCAGGCACAAACAGCCACTGGTGTTGAAAATTCCAAACTTAATAAGGCAGACAAGCAACTGAGATTGTACTGACTGAACGCGTGAGAGTAGATATTTCTTATAATCTCCACCTTCCTAAGTGCTGATATTTATCTTGTTGCAGCAAGGATTGTTTGCCAGTTGGCAGGGCGATACCGACAGTGACCAGCCCTCTAAGGTATTTCTCATGGTGGCTGTGTTGGGAAAACCTTATGCACAGCAACTCCAGAGAAGCAACCATGTTTTTACATTAAGTAATCAATTACTTCTTTATATTGTACTTTTTCCAGGACGTTTAACCTGAAGTTGTGGAATCTACCTCATTTATATACGACAGATGAGGTGACCAGGATCCCAGAGTGGTTAAGTGTCCAGGGAAATACAACTAGTGATAAAACCCAGAGGATAGCTCTGATTGTTTGACAATGTTTACAGTATTGTCTGATAAGTCATTCATTCAACAGTTACACAATGGACCTTTTTTATGTGGGAGGTACCACATTAGCTTATAGTCTAGTCCAGGATTTCTCAGCCTTGACACTGTTATTATGTTGGACTGAATCAGTCTATCAAAACCAATGTCTGTCTGTCTCTATTTTTTTGTCTTCTCTCCAATCTTCATACTGGGGATCCCTTCAGTCTGGTTATGCAAATCAGAACTTATACAGAAATACCTGCAACACAGGGTGCCTGGGTGGCTCAGTTGGTTAAGCATTCGACTCTTGGTTTCAGCTGAGGTCATCATCTCACAGTTCATGAGTTCAAGCCCTGCATTGGGCTCCGGGCTGACAGTGCAGAGCCTGCTTGGGATTCTCTGCTTGGGATTCTCTCTCTCTCTCTCTCTCTCTCTCTCTCTCTCTCTCTCTCTCTCCCCCCTCCCTTCTCCTTCTCCCTCTCCCTACCCCTCCTTCTCTGTCTGCCCCTCTCTTCCTCCC
>CM053575.1:76378837-76501969 GCA_028646485.1 Cryptoprocta ferox
GGGCTCCTTTCCCCTTTACCACCGGGACCCGCCCGTCCCCTAATTTCCCAGATCACAGTCACTCACTCAGGCATCTTTGAGGTTGTCTTCTTTCTGGCGTCTGTTTCTTCTTTCCCCCACTTGCAAATCCAAGTTTTATCCCTTCAGTCCTTCTCAGTTCAATCCATACGGGTGTGCGCGGATTACAGAGCTCCCTGCTTCTCTCCCATCTTGTCCTCCCCCTCCTCAATTTTGGAAGTTTCTATTGACAAACATGTAAGCTTTGTTCATCCATGTCCAGTTTACTAATGAGCCTTTCAAAGACATTCTTCATTTCTGCAACAGTGTTTTTTTAATCTCAAACATTTGTCATTCCTTCTTAGAATGTCCATCGCCATTAACATTACTCATCTGTTCTTGCATGTTATCTACTTTCTCCTTTTGAGCTCTTAGCATATTAATTGGAGTTTTAAGAAACTTTTGGTCTGATGAATGCTAACATTTCTGCCATATCTGACTCTGATTCTGATACTTACTTTGCCTATTCAAACTCTTATTTATTTTGCCTTTTAGTATGTCTCACAACTTTTTTCGATAGCCTGGCATGATGCCCTTGGTAAAAAGAACTAAGCTTCAGTAATGTTGGTAGTGAGGTGTAAAGAGAAGGGGAAGCATTCTGTAGTCCTGTGATTGGTGAGCCTGTGCCCCTGGACTGTGAAATTCACCAGTGCTTCTCAGCTTGCCTCCCCACTCCTTTCTTCCCTGCTTTAGATGAGACAGAATGGTGAGAGGAGGCTGGAATTGGGCATTTGCCTGCCCCAACTCTGTCAGGTTCATCTTAAAAACACTAGTTTGTAGGCACTGGTAAAATAGTTTCTCCCAAGAAGAACAGAATACTCTGGCATATTTTTAAATGGTTAGTTCTCTCTACTGCAGGCACCAGGAGGGAATTTTTCTCTGTTTTTTATTGGGAGAATTTCCTTGAGCCCCTGCACGTAAAGCTAATAATATTGTGTGGAGGTGGGGGAAACTGTATGAGTGAGTCCCTTGGAGTTTTACCTCTCAGACTTATCCATAGTGAACTCTAACAACTCTCTAATTACAGTTCATGCTTTTCTACCCACGTACAGATTTCTAGGGGGATTTCCGCTTCAGTAAATTACAATTCTCTGTATATGTCTAGTTGGCTCTCTAAATTTTGGGTCAGTGGTTTGCCCTGTGACTTACTACTTTGATGGATCTAAGAAGACTTATTAATCTTTCAGTTTGTTCTTTTTTTTATGTTTTTATTTTATGTTAGAGACAGAAAAAGAGAGAGACAGAAACAGAGACAGAGACAGAGCATGAGTGGGGAAGGGGCTGAGAGAGAGAGCACGAGACACAGAATGTGGAGCAGTCTCCAGGATCTGAGCTGTCAGCACAGAGACTAATACGGGGCTCAAACTCACAAGCAGTGAGATCATGACCAGAGCTGAGGTCGAACACTCAACCGATTGAGCCACCCAGGTGCCCCAGTTTGTTCATCTTTTTACTTCTTAGGACAGGGCAGCAGGAACTAAGCTCCTTACACCCAAGACCAGAAACCAGAAGTCCTTTTTATTTTCTTAATCTCTCCTGTACCACCCCCTCCATCTTTTATTTTGGAGAATGGAGACAGGATTTAAAATTAAGTATTGTAGTTTGAATCTTCAGGCTGCTTCTTCAGACCACATTTTACCGTGCAAATAGCGTGGGATTTGGAACTAGACAGTTGAGCTTGGTTTTCCACCCATCCATTATAAACTCTGTGATCTCATCCTGATTGCTTTTCTTCTGTGATGTTTTCATGTTTATAAAAAGAGGATACTTCCTCTTACCTTGTAGGGTTTGCATATGGAGCTCTGGTGTGCAAACCACAACTTTGTAGTCACTTAAAGAAATATTGGTTCCTGTCAGTTGAACACCTGGCTCTTGGTTTCAGCTTAGGCCATGATGTCATGGTTCCTGGGATTGAGCCCAGTGTGGGGCTCTGCACTGTCAGTGCTGCTTGGGATTCTCTCTCTCTCTCTCTCTCTCTCTCTCTCTTTCTCTGTCTCAGAATAAATAAACAAAAAAAATTTAAAAATATACAAAGAAAGATTGGTTCCTTCTTTCAGTTTTCTTCTCAGCCTTGGTCAGCCTGAGTAGCAGTACCACCTACAAAATGGGGATTTAATAAAGGCTCAAAATAATGAATTCATAAAAAACTAATTTGTGAGCAAGATGTCAGAATAACCTTAGAAAACTTCCTCTTCCCTGTATTCTAATTTCTATCACCTTCTTAGTTCCCTTCTAACATTTATCTTTCTGTACCTTTTTCTCTTTATTCTGTATATTCCCACTCTTTAAGTTCTCTTTATCCTCTCCCATTTTTAGACTGAATTTAATTTTTATTGAAGATACACAAACTTTTTAAAAACAATGTACAAAGATTTATAAGGTATAAATTAAATCAACTGCCTACCTCATGTCTGCTCTAAAGTTCTGTTCCCTCAAATGAGCCACTTTTCTTTAAACTATTGTTTTACATTAATTTCCATTTTCCTAAATAATAAGCTCACTCATATATTTTGCTTCAATTTTAATTAGTTTACCTACAGTGGAACATGAATATTACCCACCACAACCACTGCTACTCCATATAATATATTTCTGCTCTTGCCATCCACCAGATATATAGTCATATTTTTTAAAACCAGTGATCAGTGTTTACATAATAATGGAATTATTGTTCATAGGTAAGCCCTACCAACATCTATGATTACATTTCCTTTTTGCGTGTTTTTGTTTTTCTTAGAGTTAATAATTGCCTTGCTTGTAAAATCAGGATAAAACTCTCTGTTCTCAAATGCACAGATGTAGTTACAAACATATCTTGAACACATCAGAACCTTTGTTTTATTCTTTTATTTTTTTTTAGGAAACATTCCTACTGGACCTCTCATCTTAACTGTTTGCTTTCATAAGTTTACTACTCCATCTGTTTTCATGGAAGTTCATATTACCTTAATCATTGGAATTCCCTTTGTTTGAACTAGATCCTGTGTTTTGGTTTTGGTTTATCCTTCATTTTAGTGGAACACATCCCTCAGTATCTTTCTGAGAAACGGTACTTGGATAAAATTTTTGAATATGTTTGTAAATATTTTTATTCTATCTTTAAATCTAGATTGTCAGTTTTACTAGGTATATAAATCTAAATTGAAATTATTTATTCCTCAGAATTTTAAATGCTTTACACTTTTGTTTTCATTATTGTTCTGATTTCTGATACTTTTTATTTGACCTCTGTTTTCAGGTTTTCATTTTCATCCATGGTTTTCTAATAATTTGTGATGTTTTGTCTTATGAGTGTTTTCTCATTTAATCTTCTTTGTACATATTTGTCATGGAAAATTTTAATATGGAAACTTTTTTCTCAATTCTGGAAAATTTCATGTGTTATTTTTTAGTTAAGTTCCTCTCTACACTTTCTCTTTCATTGTTCGATTAGGCAGATGCTGGGTTTCCTGATTAACTCCTAATTTTCTTTATTCATCTATTGTTCTTTAGTTCACAACCCTCTCTTGTTTTATGGATTACTCATGCCTCATTCTCATTTTCCCCCTTACACAGCAACCATTCTTAGGGGTTTAATATGCATATTTTTGTTCTGTGTTGTTGTAAAATTGTTACCATTTTGTATGCATGCCTTTTTAATTTACATAAATGATTTAGTGTTACTTGCTTGTTTTGTGTTTTTTAACTCAGAATTATGTTTTAAGATCTGTCAACATTTAATCTTTCCTTCTAACTTCTGCCTAGCACTCTACGGTATACATCAAATTCATTTTATGTCCATTAATGAATACACTAGCTACTTCCTGTCCCTACAGATGCATATGCTCATTCGTGTTTTCCTTATGGACTTTTCTGTCTGAATCTTTTTGGGATTTATACCCAGAAGCTGGTTCTTAGGGCCACAGTAGTGCAACATCTCTCTTTAGAAAGGCTGTACCCCTGTACTATTCCACCAGTAATATATAAAGGCTCCTGTATCTCCACATGCACTCAACATGTAGCATTATGCAACTTTCTAACTCTTGCCAAATCTGATATAATGAGATATCCTAATATTTTACTTTGGTTTTTTCTTAATTACTAATTACTTAATTACTAATTTTTTCTTAATTCTCTTCAAATGCTTATTACCCTTTGGACTTTCCTCTTCTGTGTCTTATACCTTTATATCCTTCATATTTATTTCTATTTGTTTTTTTAATCATTCCAGTTTGTAGGAGTTCTTCATAAGGGCTTGGTCCTTATGAATCTGATCACGTGGTGGTGGTAGTGGTGAGGTAATTGGAAATGATGGAGATGTGGTGAATTATAGTGGTACAGCTACCCAGAAAGGAGACCTTTTGGAATGTCTATATTTCAGCAGATTAAGGAGAAAGGACTTGGTGGGCAGTGGTTGAGGAGACTGGGAATGGTTGGGTGCAGTCATCACAGGAAGGACATTGCTATGTAAGCTATACTAATACCCTCAACAACCTGAGTTTCTGGATACCAGAATCTCTTGGGCGTTAGGAAACACCTATGCAACACATATTTAGAATAGCCTAGCATCTGACACTTCTAGGACTTAGAGATGGTGATGTCACCCTGAGCTACCATTCTAATCCATGAGTTAATCCCATCATCAGAGGAAGAATTCTATCCAGAACTGGTAGTCATAGCTATAACTTATCCTCTCAGTGCTTAGCACAGTGCCAATTTATAAGAATTCCACATATTTTTGAAATAGAAATTCAGCTATTGGTATTTATTATTCTTCATGTTACTTTTTCTACTGCTATGGATTCTCTTGAAGGATTTTTTCAAAACATACACAAACTGCTCATTAGCTATTGGATATACTAACATGATGACATAAATAATTGCCTGGGGAATTTCACAGTATCTTGGATGGTAATTATAACATTGACATTGTCTTAAAATCTGATGTAGAAAGCTTAAATATATGTTCCATTTTTAAAAAAGAAATATAGAAAATAATCTTTCACTTTTTAAAAATAATTTATATCATGGCAAATTAAAATAAAGGTTCTTGACAGTTGTTTAAACAAAACTTTGTAGTGATCTTCTATAGGAAAAAAATACTCTAGTTAGATAACATTTTCAGAATTTCTAGCTGTGATTTTCTAAATGTTGTGGTAGAGTCTCTTCATCTTCGGTACCCTCTTGTGGTCAGTGAAGGGGATTTGTTTGGACTTCTTTTAACAATTATGTATAATTTCATGTTTTTTATCTGCATGGTAGACCTATAGTTTTTATAAATATTTGCCTTTTTTTTTTGCTATATACAAATTTGGAGTAAAATTGACACTTGGAGTTTTCATCCCATTCCTTACTTTACTGCGCAAAATGAAGGTGTGGCACAACCACGCTTGCCAATCTTAGAAGCTCAGATATAATATGATCACTGTGCTTAGAGTAAATGTGGTATCATCTGGAAAGCAGATTGATTGCAGACCCAGAACTTATCTTACACTTTTGTCAGCTAAAATTGGGTTTGGGGACTAATTTGCCATTTTTGATGATCTATTTTAAATTTTATAATACATATACACACAAACATACTAACACATCACACAAATATACATACATTTTTGTGACTTCATTTTATTTGATTTAAAAATTTTTATTATTTTGTTATTAGATTTCATTTTAAGTGATTACCTAGTTCAAATGCACTTAAGTGTATTTACAGGAAATGTGACAGTGTAATGTAGTCTCCTTTTTTCAAATCATGCTGTGACAATAAGACAGGAATCATGTGCAGCATTTAGTAAGGATTCATGGGTTGTTTTTCCCTTCCCTCTGAAGCATTTGTTTCAGAGCAGATTCTTAGCCTGATATCTGTAACATGTAAATAAAAGATAAGAGATAGCTATATAGTGTTAAGTTACTAAATCCAAATGGGACTTGGCTTATATGATATAGCTTTTGGAACAGATGTAAATTTCCAGGAGAAATGCTCTTTGTTTTCAAGAAAATGCTTCCCTACATTATAGTTGTCCTTCATGTGGCCTACTCAGTTCTTTAATTTTATGCTAGATCTGAGTGTGTTTTTGTCTACATCATTGGAACATTTGAGTAGATCTATTGCTGGCCTGGTGGTGTGAAGCACTAGGATTTGAATAAGAGTCCAGGAAGTGCTCTGGGAATGAGTTTTATATTGCCAGGAATGCTGACATGTTGGCACTGAATTGTTTCCAAAAATGCCATCAAACACTGACTGAAAACAAAGATACTAGTGTTGTCACCACAGCTGTGTTCTCTTTGCCTTTACCCAGTTTCTTCTATGCACAGCAAGAAATTTAAGTCCCCTAAGATGAAAGTGAGTCAGTATTGTGTAATATACTGTAATGTGACTGGTTGCCTCCCAGTGTTTGTGCACATTGGGACTGAGTTAAGCTGTTAAGCTATTTGTGTAGAATTGTCCCTAGTATCATGAATATTGTTTTGTTTTGTTTCGTTTTGTTTTAAACAAATGGAATATCTGTGAGGGACAATGGTGCACAGTGTTATAAGAGGAAGAATTTCCCTTGTTCATTAAATATTTATTGAACACTCTCTAAAATATTCAATTTTAAAAAGACGATAAATTTCTGCTACAGTGTCAAACATGAACACTATAAGAAACTCATATATAAAGCTCTGTGAGCATTCAAAAGGGAGGGAGAGTTGATGGAAGGGACTTATGAATGAGGCCTATTTGAGTTGGATGCTAAAAGTGGATGTAACTTGAATATGTGGAAATTACAAGAAATGAGCATTTTGTCAGAGGAGAGATGGCCTGCAGAGAAAAAAGAAATGGAGCTCAAAAGTGCTAGTGAGAGAGACTTTTCAAAAGGTTGATTTGGTAGGTCAAGTGTAGGCATAAAATGCTAGATTAAAAAGTAAGCTCCACTGAGCAAACAGTGAAATGTTCACCCAGGTGTCTTGTTCCAACAGTAAGAGAGGACAAGCTTGTCCCATCCTGAGCCTTGGGCTTCTCTGCTTCCTTTTGGGTTTGCTGCTCCACACTCTGTAACATGAGTTTCTTAGTAGACCTGTTTTTTGGATGTGAATGCCACTCTTTATTTTTTAATGTGTTTCTCTGACCACATTTTCTCCTTATGTAATAAAAATCCTTTGAAGATTTTGACTTTTCTCATTTATAGGTCTAATAGTTTAATTTACAAGCATATTGGTACTTCTTAAATGGCCCAAAGTAATTTGAACTTTTACAGTGCTCTTCCCATCCAGTGTAATTTTGTCAGTTAACTGACAAATAGTCAGTTAACTGACAAATAGTTCCATATTTGGAACTAGATCATGGTGAGTTAAAAATGTTAGAGGTGGCAGTGGATCAAAAAAATTGTTTGGATCTATGAATCTGAATCTGACAACATCAGATAATGAGAGAGACAGGCCAGAGGGCTACCTGTCTTCTCCCTTTCTTCTTTCTCCCCCTCCTCCTCCTATCCATCCATACATCTATCCATGTATTAATTTTTTTTCTATTGATTTGATTTATGGTTGACACACAATGTTACATTGGTTTCAGGTGTGCAATATAGTGATTTGACAATCTATACATTATGCTGTGCTCACCACAAGTGTAGCTACTATCTGTTACCATACAACACCATTGACTGTATTCCCTATGCTGTACATTTCATCCCTGTGACATAATTTATTCCATAACTGGAAGCCTGTGATCTTCTACTTCACCCAAATATGGCATGCTTCACAAATTTGCTTGTCATTCTTGCACACAAGCCATGAAATCTTCTCTGTATTGTTCCAATTTTAGTATATGTGCTACTGAAACAAGCATATATCCATCTATTATTTTTTATTATCTTCCAAATATGTAGGCAAATAATGAAGTAAAACATGATGATAATAATCAGAGAGCTTATTAAAAAATTATAATTCCTGAATCTCTGGATGGGGGACATAGGAATCTGCATTTTTAATAGACTTAAAAATACTTGACTCTCATTAAAATGGTCCAGACATTGTACTTCCAGTAACACTGAAATAAAAGAAAAGAAGAGTACTTCTTTGATGAATGAAATTTATTAGTATGATTACCTAGTATTTATTTCATAAGGATTCATAAATGGAAAAAAATTTCCTGGTGAATAACATATTTATAGTTGGAGAACATTATATGCCCAGGTATGTCTTTCTCTTTTAGGATTTTATTCCATTTGCATTTGTATAAGAATGTGCCACCAGCTGAAAGGTATAGATTTCTCCTGCAGCTTCCCCTATAAAATAATGCAATTTTAAGAATAAGCAAAGGTCAACTATTAGAGTTGTGTTGAGTGTTATGATAAAGATGTTGCTAATCTTTTTGGTTTGACTTTGAACCATCTTAATTATTTCATGCTACCAGCTTTTAGAAGTTTATTTTTCCCTCTTTCCCCCCATCAAGAATGGTTTGAAATATCTGGTATCTTTTTGTAGCTGGGAAATAATGATTCCTTAAGAGTCTATGTGAACAGTTCTCTAAACTGGTTATATGTTAACTCATCAAAATCACCAAAAAGCCTAAATGAGACACCATCTCTTGGTCCTATCTCACACTTACTAGATCAGAATCTCCTGTTGAGAATCAGTTATAAAGTTCTCAGAGGGATTCTGCTGTAGCCATCCTGGCTCCCTTCATACTGTAGTTCCATAAACTTCTTTGAGAATATTTGAATACATAGTCAAATGACTTGTTTCACATCCTTCTACTCCATCAAGTTTTGTACATAGTTGGAGCTCACTAAATCTTGATTTAATATTTGTATTGGACATTTGATGGTGATGGTAAAAAAAAGAAAATTTTAGTTTCTAATTAGGATGTTTTGTTGTTATTGTTATCCCCTAGGATGGAAAGAAGAAGTTTGATAAAGAGAGTGAAAAGTACTATTCTATTCTTGAGAAACATTTAAATTTGTCTGCAAAGAAAAAGGAATCTCATTTGCAAGAGGTAAGCTTTCCCAATTGAAATGTGAAAAGGACATTAGAATTAAGTCATGTGAAGTCCAAATTTCCAAAGGTGGTAGTATCTCAAAATATGATACTCTTTTTAAAAAGTGTTTATTTATTTTGAGAGAGAGAGAGAGAGAGAGAGAGAGCCCTCATGCCCACACATGAGCAGGGAGAGGGGCAGAAGGAGTCTCAAGCAATGAGGGGTTGATCTTAGGAACCATGAAGTCATGACCTGAGCTAAAACCAAGAGTGGGAAGCTTAACTGACTGAGCCACCCAGGCACCTCCAAATCTGCTACTCTTTAATAATGATGAGAAGGAATAAAACAAGACTTTTTTTTCTTATTAGGCATTTTTTCAATGTTAGGACCTACCAAATTCATGGAATAGCTTTTTTTTATATCTGTTTTTAAGGTGTTGCTTCTGCATTGTGGAGAAAACAGATCCTCAATTACACATTTTAAAATATCTATTTTTTTCAATTTTCTTTTAAAAACAAGTCAACAGAAATATTTTACTAACATCTATGCATGGAGGCAGTCCATTTCTTCCTTTTTTTCTGAAATATTTACTATCATTGGTAGTTTTTAACTATAATTAATAAAATCGAGTAGTCCTTTTACTAAAGCATAAAATAGTTCCAGTTCCAGTGATGAGGTATGTTTAAAAACAAAATTGGGCCTTCTTGCCATTATCTAATATCTTAGCAACAATAAAATCTTGAAGCATGGCTGACACTGAACCATGGGAGTTGTTGAGCTAGTTCACTTGCAGCTCCTTACTGCCCTCCAGACCATTGCAAGGAATCTTGTACTGTGCTGAGTCTCCTCCAGTCTCTTCTTTCTCTTCTGTCTGTACTTCTAGGTATCTCAGTCAAGAACCTTTTTCAAATGCCTCCTCTTAATCTTTATAGCAAAGCCACCTACCTCGAATTACTTATCAAACTGGGTTCTCTACTCTCCTTATTCCTTTTCTTATTTGCCTTACTTCCACATTTTCCCATGAGGCATACTTGTTAAGTTGGAGTTTGGATGGAATGAATTGGAGTCAAAAGGCATGGTAGGGTTTTTTTAATTTATTTTTTGCTTTTTGCTATTCTCCTATGTTCTCATTTAGTGAACTGAATCTCTTCATTTAAAAATGTTTTTTAAAAAGTTTAATATTGGTTATTTTTGTTATTTAGACATGTATTCATTATAACATATTGTTATTAACACCTGTTATTAAAGTAGAATATATTTATATACAATTATGTGCCTAGGGAAAGATTTTCTGACTAAATTGAAATGGAGAAAAATCTGTCATTAAGAAAAATCATATTTTTAATTTTCCTGGATATAACTAATCTTATGAAATACTATGTTGTAACTTAATATTATGTTTACATCTTCCAAACTTCTTAAATGCTCACGTACCTCTTTGATTATTACACTGCAAGAAACCTAGGAGAGAATTAGTATGTGGATGTAGTCATGTAAAGGAAGGCTCTCATTATCACCAGTACACCACTATCTGTCATGCCAACAGCTGTGGCCAGGTGCCATTTTAAAAATATGGCCCTTCTAAATCAAGGGTGCTTATTAGAATCTTTAAAGGATTATATGTTCTTAAGATTCAGATTCAGATTCAGACATTGTTTAAACCATCAAGCAAGTACTAACTTTATCCAAATTCTAAAATCCTCTAGAGGGTATACTTCAGTTTTCTCTGACAACCTAACTCTCTATTTAATACTTGCCTGTTAGTGGCCTTCAATCCCTCAGGCTACGGTAGAAAAGAATAGCTGCTCTGGTTCTGTATTTAGTTGCAGCCTGGAAAAACCAATAATATGATTAGTAGCATCGTCTACTTGCACCATCTCACACACACCACACACACACACATGCAGACACATATTTCTTTTCCAGAAGCCATAACCCACAACAGAACACAGTGCACAAATTGTGCCAGAGCAGCTTCTCAGAGCACATAATAGACAAGGAAAATGTGCGTTGGTTTTTCTTCCCTCTACCCTTCCAAGAATCAAACCTGTTGAAGGGAGATGATGCCATACTTGCATTTAATTCTGTAACCTCTGTTCCTTTCCAGAGCAGCTCTGGTACTTCTGTTAGCACCCAGCTTATTAAGTTGTTTTAAGAAATACCATTCTGTGCCTTCTCACCTGCACAGTTGACTCCTTGTTGACTACTTAATGGAAAATAAGTGATTCCCCATTTTCAGGACTGAATTAGGGATCAGCTTGTGTTGATAAAGCTATAAGGCCATCAATGAAATGGATTATTGGAGTAAACAATTAGACTTGTTAAGATTATAGGCTTTATAAGTAAATGAAAAGAAGTAATATTTGATATCTAATTGTATACTTTATTTCTAAATATAAAAGGAAGAGATCATAAAGGAAGTATAGAAAGACAAGACTATATAAAAATAATCTCTATTTCAAAAGTTATTAAATCAAATGAAAAGTAAAGGTGTTAGGGAACCTGTACAACATATGACACAGGATTACCATCTCATATATAAGTTGCATTTGCGAATCATGGTGAAAAAGTCTTCAGTGGAAAAATATGAGGTAAGCATTTGAAAGAGCAGAGAATGGAAGGGAAGATGGTGGTGGAGTAGAAGGGCCCTAGGCATTCCTCGTCCCATGAATACAACTAGTTAATTACCAAATCATGCTGAATATCCCAGAAATCGACCTGAAGACTGGCAGAATAAACTCCACAACTAAAGGTAGAGAAGAAGCCACAAAGAAGGTAGGAAGTAGAGAGACACAGTTTGAGAGAGGAATGGATCATGGCCATTGTGATGGGGAGGTAGCCATAATTCTGGAGAAGGGCGAGAGACAGACTAACACACTATGGGGGAGAGCACAGGAAAAAGAAATCCCCATGGCAATTGGCTTGGAAAGCAAGAATTTCATGAGTTGTGGCAACCAGTGGGGCTTAAACCCTGGAGTTCTAAGGTCAGTAGGCATAGGTCACGGAAGGCCTGGAGGCATTGGGACTGCTCTGGGAGAGAAGGCAAGGCAAACAGCCTGTGGACATACAGTGTCGAAATAACAATCTGAAGAGCACTTGGGGGCGTTCAGTGGTGAGGTTATTTGATCATCCCAGAGCACATCGCAGAGAGGCAGCATTCATAGAAAGACTCTTCTAGGAACAAAGGAAACAGCAGGTGCTATTTCCATTCCCCACCCCTCAGCATAAGTACAGGGCCACCTGTGGGAACCACTGCACCACAGACACTTACTACCTACCTTGCTTAAACCAAGTCCTGCCCCTGCCCCCCAACTCTATGCCCCTTCTACTCATGTTTGCCTCAGTTCCAGAATGGAAGGCCCCTATCCCCAGAAGACCAGCCCAAACCCCTGCTAACACTGCATCTCCAGATGCAAGAGTTTTGTGTAGCCTATATCTGGTGGTGGTGGCAATATCTCATTTCACAAGCAGATCAGAACACACCTAGTTAAAACATGCCACATTCAGGCCAGGGACCAAACACTGCCCACAACAAGCAAAGAGAGAGTTTGCAGATGACTGGCCTGAAGGGACACAAGAGCAGACCACATGCAGCACGCATTGGAGACACTCCCGGACAAGGGACACTACAGTGAAGGTCACTACAGGACCTCTTCTTCATAAGGCCATTACCGTCAAGAATAGGAGACGTACCTGACTTTCCTAACACTGGCACAGAAACTTAAACAAAATGAGAAGACAGAGGAATTTGTCCCAAAAAAGACAAGGCCAAAACCAGATATCTAAATGAAACTGATCTAAGTAATATCTCTGATAAATAATTTAAAGTAATGATCATAAAGATACTCAGTGAATTTGAGAAAGGAGTGGAAGCCATCCCTTAGGATTAAGCCAACCCTTAACACAGAGATAAAGAATAACATAGCAAGGATAAAAGGCTCAATAAATAAAATGAAAAACCCACTTGATGGAATGAACAGTAGGCTGGAAGAAGCAGAGGAATGAATTAATCATCTAGAATGCAGAGTAATGGAAAGTAATCAAGCTGAACAAAGAGAGAAAATAGAATTATGCAAAATGAGAATAGACTTAGGGAAATCAGTGACTTCATCAAATATAAAAACATTCATATTATAGAAGGCACAGAAGAAGAAGAGAGAGGAAAGGGGGCAGATAATTTAATTTACTTGAAGAAATAATAGCTGAAAACTTCCCTAATCTGGGGAAGGAAGCAAATATCTAGATCTAGGAGGAAAAGGGAACCTGCAACAAAATCAACAAAAACAGATCCACACCAAGACATACTATCTATCTGTCTATCTGTCTATCTGTCTATCTCTCTATCTATCTATCTATCCATCTATCTATGAGAGTATCCAAGTATGCATGGGCAAGTAGGGGAGAGGCAGAGTGAGAGGGAGAGAGAGAATCTTAAATAGGCTCTATGCCCAGTGTGAAGTCTGATGTGGGAGAGAATCTTAAATAGGCTCTATGCCCATTGTGAAGTCTGATGTGGGACTTAATCTCATGACTCTGAGATCATGACCTGACCCAAAATCAAGAGTTGGACACTTAACTGACTAAGCCACCCATGCCTCCCACACCAAGACATATTATAATTAAAATGGCAAATACAGTGATAATTATTTTAAGAAGCAAGCAAAAAGACAGTTAATACAAAGGAAACTCTCTTAAGGTTACCCTGGGATTTTTTCAACAGAAATTTTCCAAACCAGAAGGGAGTGGCATGATACACTCGCCATGCTGAGTGTGAAAAATGTGCAGCCAAGAATACTCTATCCAGTAAGGCTATCATTCAGAATAAGAGATCTAAAGAGTTTCTCAGACAAATAAAAACTAAAGGAGTTCATGACCAAAAAACCAGCCTTGCAAGAAATATTGAAAGGGACTCTTTGGGTGAAAGGAAAGACCATAAGTGGGAGTATGATGGAAGGAAACAAAAAAGCAGTAAAAATGAATATTTGTGTAAAGTTTCAGTTAAGGACTGACAAAATAAGGTTGTAAAATGTGACACCACATACGTAAAACATGGGGAAAAGAGGAGTAAACAATGAGTTCAAACTTAAATGACCATCATCTTAAAACAGACTGCTATATGCAGAACATGTTATATATAAGCCTAATGGTAACCACAAATCAAAACCACTAATATGCAAGGAATAAAGAGAAAGAAATCCAAATATATCAATAAAGAAAACCAGCAAACCATGAAAATGAGAAAGACAAAGGATCAGAAACCAACCATAAAACAGGTAATAAAATTGCAGTAAATATATATCTATAAATAATTACTTTGAATGTAAAATGGACTAAATGCTCCAATTAGAAGACATAGTGTGACAGATTGGATAAAATAGCAAGGTCCATCTATATGCTGCCTATAAGAGACTCATTTTAGACCTAAGGATACTTGCAGTTGAAAGTGAGGGGATGGAGAAACATTTATCCTGCAAATGGGATCTCAAAATAAACTGAAGTACCAATACTTAATTTTTTTGATGTTTCTTTTTGGAGAGATAGAGACAGAACATGAGCAGAGGAAGAGCAAACAGAGAAGGAGACACATAATCCGAAGCAGACTCTAGACTCTGAGCTGTCTACACAGAGCCCAATGCAGGGCTCGAACCCACAAACTGTGACATGACTTGAGCCAAAGTCGGACATTTAACCAACTGAGCCATCCAGGCACCCCTAAAGTACCAATGCTTATATCAGACAAAGTAAACTTTAAAACAAAGTCTATAACAAGAGACAAAGAAAGATATGTAATAATAAAGAGGACAGTCCAGTAAGAAGATAGTAAATAGTTATGCGCCTAACCTGGGAGCACCCAAATACATAAAGGAGTTAATAGCAAACACAAAGGAACTAATTGATGGTAAGACAATACTAGGGGATTTTAATACCCTACTTACATCGGTGGTGATATAATCTAAACAAAAAATCAACAAGGAATGAATGGCTTTGAATGAGACACTGCACCAGAGGGATTTCTTATATACATTCAGAACATTCCATCCTATAACAGCAGAGTACACGTTATTCTTTTTTTTTTTTCAAAATTTTATTTAATTCTAGTTAACATACAGTGCAATATTGGTTTCAGGAGTAGAATTCAGTGATTCATCGGTTACATACAACACCCAGTGCTCATCATAACAAGTGCCCTCCTTAATACCCATCACCCTTCTAACCCATCCCCCACCCACCTCCCTCTATCAAACCTGTTTGTTCTCTATCTTTAATAATCTCTTATAGTTTGTTCCCTTGCTCTCTTTTTGTTGCCCTCCCGAATGCTCATCTCTTTTCCTTCTTAAATTCAACATATGAGTGAAATCATATGGTATTTGTCTTTCTCTGACTTATTTCGCTTTGTGTAATACACTCTAGCTTCATCCACATTGTTGCAAATGGCAAGATTTCATTCTTTTTGATGAAAGAGTAATATTCCATTGTGTATATATACCACATTCTCTTTTTCCATTCATCAGTCAATGGACATTTGGGCTCTCTCCATAGTTTGGCATAGTTTGGCTATTGTTGATAATGCTGGTATAAACATAAGGGTACATGTACCCCTTTTAATCAGTATTTTTGTATCCTTTGGGTAAATACCTAGTAGTGCAATTGCTGGGTTATAGGGTAGTTTTATTTTTAACTTTTTGAGGAACCTCCATACTGTTTTTCAAAGTGGCTGCACCAGTTTGCATTCCTACCAGCAGTGTAAGAGGGTTCCCCTTTCTTTGTTGCCAACACCTGTTGTTTCTTGTGGTATTAATTTTAGCCATTCTGACAGGTATGAAGTGATAGCTCATTGTGGTTTTGATTTGTATTTCCCTGACTATGAGTGATGTTGAGCATCTTTTCATGTGTCTGTTAGCCAGCCATCTGGATGTCTTCTTTGGAAAAGTGTCTATTCATGTCTTCTGCCCATTTCTTAAGTGGATTATTTATATTTTGGGTGTGGAGTTTGATAAATTCTTTATAGATTTTAGATACTAACCCTTTATTTGGTATGTCATTTGTAAATATCTTTTCCTATTTCATAGGCTGCCTTTTAGTTTTATGGATTGTTTCCTTTGCTGTGCAGAAGTTTTTTCTCTTGATGAAGTCCCAATAGTTCATTTTTGCTTTTGTTTCCCTTGCCCCTGGCGATGTGTCTAGTAAGAAGTTGGTCCAGCTAAGGTCAAAGAAGTTGCTGCCTATGTTCTGCTCTACAGATTTTTTTAAGTTTATTTATTTATTTTGAGAGGCAGAGAAAGAAAGAATGTGCATAAGTGGGGGAGGAGCAGAGAGAGAGGGAAAGAGAATCCCAAGCAGGCTCTGTTAGCAGAGGCTTCTACTCACAAACCATGAGAGCATGACCGGAGATGAAATCAGATGCTTAACTAACTGAGCAACCCAGGCACCTCTCCTCTACGATTTTGATGGTTTCCTGTCTAACACTTAGGTCTTTCATCCATTTTGAATTTTTTGTGTGTGTATAGTGTAAGGAAGTGGTCCAGTTTCATTCTGCATGTTGGGGTCTAGTTTTCCCAACACCAGTTGTTAAAGAGACTGTCTTTTTTTCCATTCGATATTTTTCCTGCTTTGTTGATAATGAGTTGACTGTATAGTTGTGGATCAATTTCTGGGTTTTCTAGTCTTTTCCATTGATCTGTGTGTCTGTTTTTATGCAAGTTCAATACTGTCTTGATGACTGCAGCTTTGTAATATAGCTTAAAATCCAGAATTATGATGCCTCTACTTTTGTTTTTTATATTCAGAATTGCTTTGGCTATATGAGGGCTCTTCTGGCTCCATACAAATTTTTGGATTGTTTGTTCTAGCTTTGTGAAGAATGCTTATGGTATTTTGATAGGGATTGCATTAAATGTGTAGATTGCTTTGGGTAGTATAGACCTTTAAAAATGTTTGTTATTCCAATCCATGAGCATGGAATGCTTTTCCATTTCTTTGTGTCCCCTCAATATCTTTCATAAGTCTTCTATAGTATTCAAAGTACAGATCTTTTATCTCTTTAGTTAGGTTTATTCCTAGGTATCTTATAGTTTTTGGTACAATTGTAAAAGGGGTTGATTCCTCGATTTCTTCTGCTGCTCCATTATCAGTGTATAGAAATGCAACAGATTGCTGCTCATTGATTTTTATATCCTGTGACTTTTCTGAATTCATATATTAGTTCTAACAATTTTTTGCTGGAGTCTTTCAGGTTTTCTACATAGAGTATCAAGCTATGTGCAAATAGTAAAAGTTTGACTTCCTTGCTGATTTGTATGTGATTTATTTCTTTTTGTTGTGTGATTGCTGAGGCTAAGACTTCTAGTACTAAATTAAATTGTAATGGTGAGAGGACATCCTTAACTCATTCTTGACCATAGGGGAAAGGCTTTCAGTTTTTCCCCATTGAGGATGATATTAACTGTGGGTCTTTTGTATATGGCCTTTATGATGTTGAGGTATGTTCCATCTGTCCCTACTTTGTTGATGGTTTTTTTTTTTTTTTATCAAAAATGGATGCTGTATTTTGTCAAATGTTTTTTCTGCATCTTTTGAGCAGATCATATGGTTCTTTTCCTTTCTTTTATTAATGTGGTGCATCACATTGATTGATTTGTACTTAGTGAACCAGCTCTGCAGCCCATGAATAAATCCCACTGGATTATGATGAATAATTCTTTTAATGTACTGTAGGATTCAGTTTGCTAGTATCTTGTTAAGTTTTGCATCCATGTTCATTAAGGATATTGGCCTGTAATTCTCCTTTTTTTTTAAAAAAAGTGGAGTCTTTGTCTGGTTTTGGAATCAAAGTAATGCTGGCCTTGTAGAATGAGTTTAGAAGTTTCCCTTCCATTTCTGTTTTTTTTGGAACAGTTTGAGAAGAAGAATAAGCATCAAGTCTTCTTTAAAGGGCTGGTAGAATTCCCCTGGGAATCCATCTAGCCCTGGACTGACTTTGGTTCATTGGGAGATTCTTGATAACCAATTCAGTTTCTTTGCTAGTTATGGGTCTATTCAAATAATCTATTTCTTCCAGTTTCAGTTTTGGTGGTTTGTATGTTTCTAGGAATTTATCCCTTTCTTCCAGATTGCCCAGTTTGCTGGCATATAATTCTTTATAGTATTCTCTTATAACTGTTTGTATTTTGGTGGTGTTGCTTGTGATTTCTCCCATTTCATGAGATTTTATTTATTTGGATTATTTCTCTTTTCTTTCTGATGAGTCTGGCTAGGGGCTTATCAATTTTATTCTTTCAAAGAACTGGCTCCTAATTTCATTGATCTGTTCTACTACTTTTTTAATTTGTATTTTGTTTATTTCTGCTCTAGTATTTATTATTTCCCTTCTGCTGGCTTTAGGCTTTATTTGCTGTTCCTTTCCTAGCTCCTTTATGCATAAGATTAGGTTGTATATTTGAGACCTTTCTTGCTTCTCGAGGTATGTGTGTATTACAATAAACTTCCCTCTTAGGACAGCCTCTGCTGCATCCCAGAGGTTTTGGACTGTTATGCTTTCATTTGTGTTTGTTTCCATGTACTTTCTTATTTAGTTTTTAATTTCCTAGTTAACCCATTCATTCTTTAATGGGATGTTCTTCAACTTCCATGTATTTGTGGTCTTTCCAGATATTTTCTTGTTGTTGACTTCAAGTTTCATAGCATTGTGGTCTGAAAACATGCATATGTTCTCAGTCTTTTTGTACTTTTTGAGGGCTGATTTGTGACCCACATACACGATCTATTCACAGGAATGACCCATGTTCACTCAAAAAGAATGAGAATTCTCATGTGAGAATGTGTATTCTCATTCTTTTGGAGAGCACATAGAACAATTTCCAGAATAGATCACACAGTATACCACAAAACAAGCCTTAACAAATTCAAGAATATTGAAGTCATACCATGCATTTTTTTTTCTGACCACAGCACTTTGAAACTAGAAGCCAATCACTCAGAAAAATCTAGAAAGATTACACATGCTTAATGGTTAAGTAATATGCTACTAAATAATGAATGAGTCAACCAAGAAATCAACGAAGAATTTAAAAATTACATGGAAACAAATGAAAGTGAAAACTCAACAATTCACAACCTTTGGGATGCAACAACATTGGTTCTAAGAGGGAAGTTTATAGCAATGAAGGCTGACCTCAAGAAGCAAGAAATATCTCAGATATACAAGCTAAAAGAGCTAGTAATATATTACCTAACATTACAACTAAAGGAGCTAGTGATAGAACAACAGTCAAAACCCAGAATCGCCACAAGATAGGAAATAATAAAGATAAGTACAGAGGTAAATGACATAAAATTAAAATAACACTAGAACAGATCAATGAATCCAGGAGCTTGTTCTTTAAAAAAAATCAATAAAACTGATAAACCTCTAGCCAGATTTATCAAGAAAAAAAGAGAAAGTACTCTAAAGAATCACCAATGAGAGGGGGAAAATAACAACTGACCCCATAGAAGTACAAATAATAATAAGAGACTATTACGAAAAACTCTGTGCCAACAAATTAGACAGCCTGGAAGAAATGGATAAAGTCCTAGAACTGTATAACCTACCAAAACTGATCCGGGAAGAAACAGAAAATTTGAACAGATTGATAATCAGCAAGCAAATTGAATCAATAATCAAAAAATTGCCCAAACCAAAAGTCAGTACCAGATGGCTTTACAGGCACATTCTACCAATCATTTAATGAAAGTTAATACTAATGCAAGTATTCCAAAAAATAGAAGATAAGGAAAATTTCTGAATTCATTGTAGGAGGCAAGCATTACCCTGATACCAAAACCAGATAAAGACATCAAACACAAAAAAAAAGAGAACTGTAGGCCAATATCTCTGATGAGCATAGATGTAAAAATCCTCAAGAAAATACTAGCAAACAGAATCTAATAATACATTAAAAAATAATTCACCACAACCACATGACATTTATTCCTGTGATGAGAGGGTGGTTCAGTATTCACAAATCAATCAACATGATACATCATATCAATAAGAGAAGGGTAAGAACCATATGATCATCAATGGACACAGAAGAAACATTTGACAAAGTACAATATCCATTCATGGAAAAAAAACCCTCAACAAACTAGGTTTAGAAGGAACACACCTCAACATAATAAAGGCCATAAATGAAAAACCCACAGTGAACATCATTTTTAATGGGGAAAAATTGAGAGCTTTCCATTAAGGTCAGGAATGAGACAAGTATGTCCACTCTCACCCTTTTTATTCAATATAGTACTGGCAGTTCTAGCCACAGCAGTCAGGCAACAAAAAGAAATAAAAGGCATTCAAATTGATAAGGAAGAAGCAAAACATTCATATATACAAATGACATGATACTCTATATTGAAAACCCAAAAGACTCCCCAAACAACTGCTAGAACTGATAAATGAACTGACTAAAGTTGCAGGAAAGAAAATCAGTGTACAGCAACCTGTTGCATTTCTACACAACAATAATGACGAAGCAGAATGAGGAATTAAGAAAACAGTCCCATTCACAATTGCATCAAAAATAATAAGATGCCTAGGAATAAACCTAACCAAAGAGGTGAAAGACCTATACTCTGAAAACTAAAAACACTGATGAAAGAAATTTAAGATGATCAGAAAAATGTATAAAGACATTCCATGCTGATGGGTTGGAAAAATAAATATTGTTAAAATGTCTATACTACTCAAAGAAGTCTACATATTCAGTGCAATCCCTATCAAAATACCAGTAACATTTTCCACAGAACTAGAACAAATAACCCTAAACTTTGTATGGAACCACAAAAGATCCTGAAGAGCCAACGTAATCTTGAAAAAGGAAAGCAAAGCTTAGAGGCATCACAATTCCAGACTTCATGTTATACAACAAAGCTATAGTAATCAAAAAAGTATGGTACTAGCACAAAAATAGACAGATAAATGGAACATAGTAGAAAACCCAGAAATAAACCAACAACTATATGGTGAATAATCTTTGATAAAGGAGAAAAGAATATCTAATTGGAAAAAGACTATCTTTTTTTAACAAATGGTACTAGGAAAAACTACATGCAAAAGAAGGAAATTGGACCACTTTTAAACCATACAAAAATAAATTCAAAATGGATTAAAGACCTAAATGTGAGACCTGAAACCCTGAAAATTCTAGAAGAGAGCACAGCCAGTAATTACTTTGACATCGGCTGTACTAGCATTTTCTAGTTATGTCTCCTGAGACTAGGGAAACAAAAACAAAATAAACTACTGAGACTAAATCAAAATAAAAGTTTCTCGGGGCACCTGAGTGGCTCAGTTGGTTAAGCGTCTGACTTTGACTCAGGTCATGATCTCCTGGTCCATGGGTTCAAGTCCTGCGTTGGGCTCTGTGCTGACAGCTCAGAGCCTGGAGCCTCCTTCAGATTCTGTGTCTCCCTGTCTATCTGCCCTCCCCTGCTCATATTCTGTCTCTTTCTCTCTGTCAAAAATAAACATTAAAAATATTTAAAAAATAAAAAGTTTCACAGTAACAAACAAAAAATTAAAGAACAACCTTCAGCATGGTAGAAGATGTTTGCAAATGACATATGTGACAAGAAGTTAGTATCTAAAATATATAAACAACTTCTAAAACTCAGCACCCCAAGAACAAATAATCCAGTTAAAAAATAGGCAGAAGACATAAACAGACATTTCTCCAAAGAAGACATATGGATTGACAACAGAAGCATGAAACGATACACATTATCACTTATCATCAAGGTTATGTAAGTCAAAAATACAGTACAATATCACCTCAACCTTGTCAGAATGGCTGAAATTAAAAATACAGGAAACAACAAGTGTTGGCAAGGATGTGGAAAAAAAAGAATCTCTCTTGTACTGTTTGTAGGAATGCAAACAGGTGTAACCATGGGGGAAACAGTGTGGAGATTCCTCAAAAAGTTAAAAATAGAACTACCCTATGATCCAGTAATCAGGCAACTTGGTTTTTACCCAAAGGATACAAAAACACTAATTCAAAGGGATATATGCACCCTTGTGTATATTGCATTATTATATACAATACCCAAGATATTGAAGCAGCCCAAAGTGTCCATCAATTGAAGAACGGATAAAGAAGAAATGGTGTATATATACATTAGAATACTATTCAGTCATAAAAATGAATAAAATCTTGGAGAGCCTTGGTGGCTCAGTTCGTTAGGTGTCCAACTCTTGATTTCACCTCAGGTCATGATCTTGCTATTCATGGGATGGAGCCCTCTATCAGGCTCTGTGCTGACAGCAGGGAGCCTGCCTGGGATTCTGTCTCCCTCTTTCTCTGCCCCTCCCCTGCTCTCTCTCTCTCTCTCTCTCTCTCTCAAGAAACAAACAAACAAGAATGAAATCTTGCCATTTGCACTGATGTGGATGGAGGTAGGGAGTATAATGCTAAATAAAATAATTCAGTCAGAAAGAGACAAATACCATGATTTCACTCCCATGTGGAATTTAAGAAATAAAAATATGTACAGAAGTGTTGAATGACTATATTGTACACATGGAACTAATATTATACTGTATATTAACTGGTTGGAAATAAATAAAAACTTGAAGGAAGGAAGGAAGGAAGGAAGGAAGGAAAGAAAGAAAGAAAGAAAGAAAGAAAGAAAGAAAGAAAGAAAGAAAAACAGAGCAAAGGGAAAAGAGAGTGTGTGAGACAGAGAGACAGACAAACCAAGAAACAGACTCTTAACTAGAGAGAACAAACTGATGGTTACCAGAGGGGCAGGGGGAGGATGGGGAGGGAATGAGTTAAGTAAGTGACAAGGATTAAGGAGAGCACTTATTTGATGAACACCAGATTATGTATGGAATTGTTGAATCACTATATCATACACCTGAAACATATGCTGTATGTTAACTGGAATTAAAATAAAAACTTTTTTAAAAAATATGAAAGGGTATTTCATTAAAGAAGAAATATGGACCATAATAAGTATTGTAAGTTTCAGTGTTGCATGTATTAAGAAAATAATCCAATTTAGTAATTGCAGCAGGATGTTATTGTAATTTATGAGAAGATAATATGCATAGTGAAGGTATGGGAAACTGAGTACACTTTTGCTTTTATGGTGGGAACATAAACTCATTCAGTCAATCCTGAAGTAAATTTGTCAGCTTATTTCAACAAAGTTTAAATGTTCAAGATAATTCAAATGATTTATATTGGCTGGAATTTATTTACTTAAGAGGAATTATCAGACATGAGCATAAAAATAAATTATATAAATATGTTGATGCAAGAGTTATGCACAATGCAAAAGTTTAGAAACATCTGAAAATGGCACAAATGAGTGATTGGAGTATATATACCAATATAGTTTGACAAAACTGGAATGTAATATAGCTGTAAAAAGCTTTATTTGCAAATTAAAGACATTGAGAAATATTCATTAGAATGTACAGTATTGTTCAGTTTGTTTAAATTGGTATGTGTTCCATATAAAAATATTAACAGTAGGATTATAATTCTTATTTTTATATTTGTGTTATAATAATGAATAATGAATAAGCTTCCAATAATGAATATATATTACTTTCATAATTAGGAAAAAATATAGGAGAAAAAGTTTCTCGTAGAAATTCAGATTTTGGTTTTCCACATATCACTAAATAGTCTTCTAACAGGTTCCTCTTATCTCCACCTCCTATTTGCAGAGAATGCCTTAGAGTCTACCGTTATGCCTCTATTGTTATAGAGTATGTATCCCTGAAATCTCTTCATCCATAATCACTGTACCATGTTAATGAATGTATCATGGGTCATGATTTCATCATTTCTGACCACCTGCATTGCCTGGTGGTTTCTGGTTCTCAGGACTTCAGACTATCATTTAGTGAATGTGTGAAATTTCCCATCACGATTTACTCAAATTTCCTCCTACTTTTCATTTCTTTAGTTCTATTAGTGCTGGTATTATCTCTTATCAAAATTATCTTTGACTTTTTCTCCCCCTTGCTTCTCACACTCACATCTTTCAACTTCTTTTTTTCTTACTGGGATATATAAACACCTTTACACCTATCAAATAAGTCTTTTATTATCATATGTACCCAGCTTTGCCATTTAATCAATATATTCTACACTGTCCCCACTTTAATCTTCTTGAAATGCTACATTGACACATCAGCATCTTCCTCAAGCTTTTGTTCTGTGTATATGATGAAGTTTTCACTCATGCTATCTTACTCCTTAACTCTCATTTCTGATTATTCTAAACCTTGCAATATACTGAAAGATAACTTTTCTTGACTATATTCCCTCTCTTAAACTGTTGTCCTTTTATCTCCACCTACTGTAAATCTCTCCATTCTTCAGAGTCCAGCTTAAATTCTTTCTCCTTTGGGGGTGATTTGACACATGTCACATGAAGTTTTTATTGTCTTAAGTTAACATAAGTAGCTTATTGTACTGGGGAAGAATTTAAGTATCTGCAGAACTATATGGTTTTCTTAGGAAATTAACTGTTTTTTTTTTTTTTAACAGAATGACTTTACTGTCCCATTTATCTAGTAAACAGTAGTTTATGCATATTGTTCTGGCATAAATATTACTAATGCTCCCTCTCAGCTTTAAAAGTTGTGACAATAAAGTGTATGGTTATCCTGCTTATCCAGTAAAAGTAACAAGCAAAAGTTGCTAGTAGATATATGAGCAAAAGTGCCTTCTACTGAACCACACACTATGAGCATAAGTACAAAAAGGAATCACCTTATGTAAAAGAATGCCTTTCTAAATCTTGTACTGGAAAGGAAATAAAGTACAGTGTTCCTGTAGCTCTGTACAATCTGGATGACCTTTCAAAGCAGGTTTTGTATACTGAATATAGTTGTCTAGATTGGAGATGATGGGAAACCTCTATTACCGGCAAATGGTAAGAGCCATTATTTTCTTTTATCCTTCTTTGCACCCCCATCCCCAGTCTTTTGATGACATGGGATTGTGGATGGCCAATAAGATTCTGAGTAAATGACAATACTCTTAGGTCAGGAGTCCCCAAGACCACCCCTAGGTTTGGTGATTTGCTAGGATGACTCACTGTTTGATTTATTACAATGAAAGGATATAATGAAAAATCAGCAGAAGATGCATAGAAAGAAGTCTGGGGGAAAGCAGGCACGAACTTACAAGAGTCCTCTTTCAGTGGAGACAGAACATGCTTAATTCCTCTAGCCATAAATTGTGACAGCACATGTAAAATGTTGTCTATTAGAAACTTACTATAGACTGAGTGTCCATCGTTTTAATCGGGGGCTGGTCACATAGGTACTCTCTGTGTGTCATATCCTTAAATTCCAGATTCCCAGAAAGAAAGAAGATGTTCAAAATAAATCATATTGTTGGCACAATTTAGCACAGTGAGCTACTCTTACCATTTAGGGTGGTGGGTACCCTCCTGAAATCCATTTTCCCATATACCAGCAAGGACCAGCCTTGTAAACAGGCCTTTCAGTGGAGAACATTCAGGACTGCTGTGCTAACTCTTCACAGCTTTGTTGACCACAAATAGCCGTCTTAAGCTCTAAAGGTGTCTCATCGCTCTATAGTTTGTTCATATGTGCTAGTCAATATAAGCAATGTCATTATTTTAAAAGTAAATAAAAGCTTCAGAGGTAACTTGTGGAATGGAATGTTATCTCTGAGACTGAAAAATATTCTTACATCCTTTACATCCAGTGCTGTACTGGAGTGTTCTTTTGAAGGGCTGATTTTCCCATCTCTCTCTAACTCTCACATTCAGTGATGTTTGGTGTGGTTTGGAACTGGCTATTTGGGGAATATTTACACCATAGAAACCAGCAAATACCACAAATCAGGTATGCCTGCCAGAGAGCCAGTTGTTAAACACTGATTAGCATACCAACACCTATACCTCCTTACCATTGATTCTGTAAATACTGTGTTCCTCTAAACAGTCATAAGAAAATAATAATGATTTGTATGGAATGCTGATACCTAAACGATCTTCTGGGAGCTGAGCTGAGAAGCTTCTGATCTAAATTTCCTACCTGATTTATATGTTCTTTTTGTATATTGGTTTGGGAACTTGGAATTCTCAACTTTAAAAATCCCTAATGAGTTGCTAATAATATTAGGCTATTTTTATTTATATAAATAGATTTATAGCAAATAAATATAATATTTATTAAAGATGTTTCAAATGAAGTTTTAAGATGCTATGATGTCCAGCCAACAAATCTAATTTTCTCTTTTTTAAAGCTTCTTAATGTAAAATCAGCATTTTTAAATGGCTCTACAAAGCAATTTTCTGTTCCCAAATTATTGTTGGTGGATACTTAGTACTCCAAAGATCCCATTCTTTTCATCTGCTTTTAGTAATCTCAGCTGGCAGTTAGGAGTGCAAAACTGAAAAAGGAAAGTAAAATTATGGTTATATTAGCAAACCAAGGTCAGTTTTAAAGAGGACATCAGAAGATGATAGTGGACATAGAGGAGGGCAACATCAAAAAAAAAAAGAAGAAAGTATCTCAATAACACTTTCTCACACTTTATCAGTAGAACCTTGTTGCATTCATAAATAATAAATGTGCATATCATTGATGGCCCATTGTTCTCTAGTTTAGAACCACTGAATTTTTTTGTCTCTGCTACAAGTATTCCCTTTCCAAGAGTTTATCTAATGATGTGACCCTGCTGAATATTCTCAAATGATTCTCCCTCAGTTAAAACCAGAATTTGTTATGCAGCATCCAAGTTTTTTTAAAGTGTGATGCCAACCTTACTTAACCCTCCTGTCCTCCATTTTTTACTCTGCAGCCAAACACGGTCAGTCATGCCTCTTTACTTTTTCATCTTTGACTGCCAGTTGTTCATCTTAAGATTCAACTCATACCACCACCATTTTCTTCCTAAATTTAGTTTCTTTTCCTATGATCCCATAGATTTTCATATACATTTAGACATCTGCCTTTTTTAATATTTTGTCCCAAATATTGTACACTTACCACTGCCCCTTCATACTCCATGTCCTGTAAACTCTAGTGGGCAAGGACTATGTTTTCCTAGTCTCTGTATGCCCAAAACATAATAATAGAATTGCTATAGTAAAACTTTTTGTAACACTTAATTTTTAATAAAGATTTTGGAGTACAATAGAATTTGAGGCCTTTTCTACGTAGAGCCATCAATAATTACTCCTTGTGTCATGATTTGCCTCTCTTTTTACTCCTTAGGCAGATACACAGATTGACCGAGAACATCAAAATTTTTATGAAGCATCACTAGAATATGTCTTTAAAATTCAAGAGGTTCAAGAAAAAAAGAAGTTTGAATTTGTTGAACCGGTAAGTTTCAGTTTCCCTACATACAAAATAGTCATTCCAACACATCCTATGAAAAAAAAAGGCAATGTTTTTCTGTTGAAAATTGTGATTTTTTTTTAAAAACAGAAGGGAAGGGAGGAATAGAGGGCAAATAGGTGGAGTTCAGGGCACTATTAGGGCAGTGGAACTATTCTATATGATACTGTAATAGTGGATACATGTCATTATACATTTGTCAAAACCTACAGAATATACAATGCAAAAGGTAAACCCTAATGTAAAATATGGATGTTAGTTAATAATAATGTATCAATATTTGATTATCATTTGTAATAAATGTACCATACTAATACAAGATGTAAATAATGGGGGTATGTGGGTGGAGGTTGAAGGAATATATGAGAGCTCTTTATATTCTCTACTCAATTTTTAAATAAACATAAAACTATTAAAATAGTTTATTAATAGAAAAATTAAAAATTAAAAGGATTTACATTGTATATACCTAAGTAAATATAGCTCACCACTAAAGTGACCCATTTACTAAACTCTTAGGTGAAAGGAAAAAATATAAGGTTATATTTCACCCTTTGCAGGTTCCATTCCACTTCCTTGCAAGTCTTGGGTCTGCCTGACTTCCCTATGAAGTAATATAAAAAGTAATGGATTCCCTAATATAAATTGCATTACAGGAAAGAACAGGTAGCTAGTCTTTATAAGCTTACTTCATTTTTTTATCATTTTCCCCCAAGTTCTACAATAATATGTTATAATATTGCCTGTGTAGGCGTCTTCATAAAGCATCATCTGTGGTGAGTAAAGGTGAGTTCTATAAGTCAAGATGATCTTTGGTTAATATAATGTCAATTCCCATGAGATGAGCAATAGTTAAATACATACTTAATCTTAAAAGATGATTTAGTCTATATTTTTCTTCCTATGTCAGTTTTTAAAAAAATATGTTTATAGTAAGAAATAAAATTCCTATTCCAGTTTTAGTGGAGATGAGGAGGAAAAGAAAAATAAGACACATTTTAAAATATATTTGATGAAATTCATTTCTTGATGGGAAACCATGAATGATTTCCTAAGGACGATGGGAAACAGAGGCAGAGAAGGCTGGGAAAAGTTCTTAGACCCTGCCTGGCTCCCAGCCACTTCTGCTTCACTTCTCTCCCTTCTGCTGAACCTACCTGTCTCTTTCCTATAAACTGGGCACTTGGCAAGTTTATAAGACTAAACCTCCAACCAGACAAATTTAGGGAACTGAAGACCATAACACAGGCTCAGGAATTTAATTTTTACCTTTTATTTGGGATAACAGTCTTAACTACAAATTCTGTTTGCCAGACAGCTAAGTTCCTAAATCCCTTAGAACGAGTTAGTAACCTCTTATGTAGTAGATATTTTTGGGATCTTATTAAATTTTATATGACTTAAGGGACCTTCTGAACCTTATCTGTGCCTCATTGAGATCTAGGCAGCCTTACAACCCCTAGTCTGGGAAGATGACAAATACTGAAAATTCCTTCTCCTCTTCTCATTTAGCCCATCTCTACACCCACCTCCCCTCCAGTAACCCTCAGTTTGTTCTCTATAGTTAACAGACTCTTATGATGTGCCTTCCTCTCTGCTTTTATCTTGTTTTCCTTCCCTTCCCCTATGTTCATCTACTTTCTTTCTTAAATTCTGCATATGACTGAAATCATACGGTATTTGTCTTTTTCTGACTGATTTCACCTAGCATAGTACACTCTAGTTCCATCCATGTTGTTGTAAATATATATATATATATATATATATATTTACATGTATATATATACATACCACATCTTCTTTATCCATATATCAGTCAGTGGCCATTTGGGCTATGTCCATAGTTTGGCTACTATGGATAGTGATGCTATAAACATTGGGGTGTATGTGCCCCTTTGAATCAGTACTTCTATATCCTTTGGATAAATACTTAGTAGTGCAAGTGCTGGATTGTAGGGTGCTTCTATTTTTAACCTTTTGAGGAACCTCCATACTGTTTTCCAAAGTGGTTGCATCGTTTGCAGTCCCACCAACAGTATAAGAGGGCTCCGCTTTCTCTGCATGCTCCCCAACACCTGTTGTTTATTGTGTTGTTAATTTCAGCCATCCTGACAGGTTTGAGGTGATATCTCATTGCAGTTTTGATTTATATTTCCCTGACAATGAGTGATGTTGAGAAGTTTTTCATGTGTCTTTTAACAATTCGTATGTCTTCTTTGGAGAAATATTTATTCATGTCTTCTGCCCATTTCTTAACTGGATTATTTTTTGGGTGTTTTTTGATAAGTTCTTTATAGATTTTGGATACTAACCCTTTATCTGACATGTCGTTTGTAAATATCTTCTCCCATTCCATAAGTTGCCTTTTAGTTTTGTTGATTGTTTCCTCTACTGTGCAAAAGTGTTTAGCTACTATAGACCTAACGATAATGTCAGAAGGAAGATTATCTGCTTTTGCCCCGTGGTTGACTGTGGGTAACTAAACTACAGAAAACAAAACCTTAGATAAGGGGATACCACTGTGTTAGAAATAAATATTCCTACAGTGTCATTATTTCATGGAAAAGCTAGTTCAAATACATAGAAGAACAGGGAGCATTTATGTTTTTTATTAAACTATATAATTGTTTTTATAGGATACAGATAATAAGCTTTTTAAACTCGGTATTCATTAGTTATATAATTTTAATGGTTCCCCCCCCCATTTATATATCTTGCATAGAAAGTGATTGTAGTTAACTGGTGATCTCTAGACCTATGCTATTTAGCAGAGTACCAAATAGCCATGTATGGCTAATAAATATTCAAAATGAAAGTCTAAAATAATGTGCTGTAAATATGAAACACCTACTAGATTACAAAGGTTTGGTACAAAAAAAGTATATATAATATCTCATTAAAATAGCTTTTATATCGCTTAAATACTGACATGATAATATATTGGACAAATTGTGTTAAATAAAATATTAAATTTCACTTGGTTTAAAAGTTTGTGTTTTTTTTTTAAGTGGTTACTAGGAAACTTAAATTTTCACATTGGTTTGTATTTACTCACATTATGTTTCTGTGAAACAGTGCTAAAAAAATCATTTCAGATTTGACAGCAAGATATATAAGTTCAGGTCTAGAATGGGGGAAAAAAGATTAGAGAGAGAAAACCATCATCTCCTGAATCTTGTTCTTAAGCTCCTCCTCCCTCTCAGAGTTGCTTGGAGCTCATGAGAATTTTGAGAGATTAGGAGAAAAAACTTCTAACGTATGCTGAGCATGAACAGCTTACCTCAGAGAGTTGAGCTCTAGTGTATTTGAAATACATGATGGAACATGAACGTTTGTGGCTCAGAAACCCAGAGAATCTTTTTGTGACTTAACTCCCTTACGGTTCATTCAGCTGCAGTTTTGTGTATGTTTTGATTACATTCTTTAACATCTTAGCTGGAACTAATGTTTTGTGGGCAACTACTATGTGTCATGTGTTTTCTCTGTGTTATTTCACATGACCTGCACAATAGCTTTATTATTAGGTAGTTGTTACTTTTCCAGATGAGGAAGTTAAGTCACAGAAAGATTGTTAGTTGCCTGAGGTCACTAACACTTAAAGAGAGGGAGACCCAGGAATCCAGAACCCAAAGTTGAAGTCCTGTATAGTAGCAACTTAACTGTGTCAATGGCTACCTGATTACAAAAATTAGTCCTTCCTTAACACTTGGTCTGACCAAAAAAAATGGGTGACTATAGAAAATTGTATTGTAAAGCAAATATTTTAATTCCTTAGAAATAGAAGAAAATAGATTGACTTTTTCTTTGGTAAAGGTGCTTGAATAAATGTACATAACTGTCCATTTATTCATTCTTCCATCCTTTTTTTATCATCCTTTTTAAAAAGTGGTCCCCACCCCATGGCTGCAGTTGACCCACCACTTTTCATGCATTGACGACAGACAAGTATAATGGTTGAGAGGTAGTAAGGTGGAATTTGGCTCCATTCTTACAGCTGTATAAATCTGGCTTGTTTTTCACTCTGTGTACCTTAGGTTTTTATCTGTGAATTGGGAATAATAATTGTAGTTTCCAGGATTGTGCTCAACCAATGCAGGTAACACACAGAGCAAGTGCCTGGTACATTAGTAGCATCAGTAAAGTTTCAGTTGGTACTGAGCCTTCACATTAATAGCATTAGATATGAAAATGATATTAATGAGTTGTTTTTTAGTGTGACTTCAAAGCCAGATAGAACTCTTCAAAACCACATTTTAAAAATTTTAATATGCTTTTTTAAAAGTACACATCTAAATGCTGTAAGAACATGTTCTTATTATTCTTTTTAGACTTCATTTTAGTCTTTTTGTATTATATTTAAAATCTGAAAAATGAAAATAAACCATTATTGGGCCACCTAGGTGGCTCAGTCAGTTAAGCGTCTGACATATGATTTAGGCTTAGGTCAGTTTGTGAGTTTGAGGCCTGTGTACAGCTCTCTGCTGATGGTATGGAGCCTGCTTGAGATTCTTTGTCTCCCTCTCTCTCTGCTCCTAACCCCGCTAGCCACACAGACTCTCTCTCTGTCTCAGAAATAAGCAAACATTTTTTTTAAATGACAAAAAATAAAACTATTATATGTATACTAAAAATAATGTTTTTGATACTCTGTCCTAAGTCTGCTAACTTTAATTTTAAATCTCTTGCTAAAGAAAATTTCACTTAATCTGCTTTAGTTTTTTAGCTTATTATATCATGAAGGATACTAGAAAGTACTTCTTGGGTTGTCTAAAGTTTGAGTAATTAAATTAAGTAAGTTACTAAATACTATATACTAAATTAAAGTCAGATAGTATATAGACTTGCAGTCTTAAAAATAAAACCTTTTTGTGTACTTTTTCAATATGATATGTTAGCTTTAATATATAAAATTTAACTTAGGGTAAATTATAGTGAGCAAAAAGACAATGTCATTTATTTTTTAAAAAAATTTGTAGGCCTGGGGGTTAAATTTGCTAAAAACCTAAATACAGTTATTCTATAAAAATGAAACAATAAAGCCAAACTATCTTAAAATCTGGATTGGTCCTTGGATTTAGTTCTAGCTACTGCTACTGAAAATTTGCAATTTGCAAAAGCAGTTCGATAGTGAATAGAATTTTGGAAAAGTAAGAAAAGTGCATTGCATTGGTTTGGTTGACTCATCACCTTGTACTTTGTTTTAGAAATCTGTCACGTAAAGACCTTATCAAAATGTAGATGCTCTTTATTTTTTTATTTTTATTTTTTGTTATTCAAGTTTTTATTTAAATTCCAATTAGTGAACATGCAGCACAATACTGGTTTCACATGCACAACCCAGTGATCCTCACCCATGCACATTACCCAGTGCCCACCACAAGTGCCCTCCCAATACCCATCACTCATCCCCTGCCCCCGTACCAGCAACCCTCCCTCAGTTTTTTTCTCTGTAGTTAAGAGTCTGTTTTATGGTTTGCCTCTCTCTCCCCCTAAACTATGTTCATTTGTTTTGCTTCTTAAATTCCACGTATCAGTGAAATCATATGGTATTTGTCTTCTCTGACTGACTTATTTCACTTAGCATAATTTCCTCTAGGTCCATCCATGTTGTTGCAAATGGCAAGATTTCATTCTTTTTCATGGCTAAGTAATATTCCATTGTGTATTTATACCACATTTTCTTTATCTACTCATCAGTTGATGGATATTTTTGCTCTTTCCATATTTTGATATTGTTGCCAATGTTGCTATAAACATCTGGGTGCATGTATACCTTCAAATCAGTATTTTTGTATCCTTTGGGTATAAACCTAGTAGTGCAATTGCTGGATTATAGGGAAGCTCTATTTTTAACTTTTTGAGGGACCTCCATACTATTTTCCAGAGTGGCTGCACCAGTTTAATATTCCTACCAACAGTGTAAGAGGGTTCCCCTTTCTTTGAATCCTCACCAGCACCTGTTGTTTATTTGATTATATTCTTATATCCTTTCATTTCCATTCAATAAATTCCTCTGAATATCTAGGCATTACACTTAAAGCACTTAATAGTTATTTTGAGACTATCATCTAAGATATTTATCTCTGTTTCCTCTGAGTAAGAAATAGCAGAAAGTACAAGCTTAATAACTCACAGGCTGGACACTTGTATTAGATGAAAATTGATGCCTTTGCCCTATGTTGCTAATCTTCTTAAGGGTTCCAGTGGCCAAATGTAGAGGTCTTATATTAGATTTGGATTTCTTTCAGTGCATTATAGTATTCTGTGTATGTGAAGTGAATTCTATTTTTTTTAGAGTAGCCTTAACTGGGATGTAATTCACATACCATACAATTCACTCATCTTAAGTTAATTTTTGTCAGTGGTGTGAAGTAAGGTTCCAACTTCATTCTTTTATATATGTTATCCAGTGGTCCAAGAAACATTTGCTGAAAAGACTATTCTTTATCCCTTGAATGGACTTGTTGCCCTTGTTGAAAATAAGTTGACCATAGATATGTGGGCTTGTTTCTAAATTCTCAATTCTTTTTCATTGATTTAATGTCTATACTTGTGCCAGTATTACACTATATTGATTACTGTTGCTTTGTATTAAGTTTTGAAATTGAGAAATGTGAGTTTAAATATTCGTTCTTCTTTTTCAAGATTGTTTTCATGGTCTGGGTTCCTTGCAATTCCATATGAATTTTAGCATCAGCATGTCACTTATTATAAAGAAGTCAGCTAGGCTCCTCATAGGGATTGCATTGTCTCTACACATCATTTGGGGAGTATTGCCATGTTTACAGTATTAAGTCTTCTAATTAATGAACATGAAGTATTTGCCTTTTATTTAAACATTCTTTAATTCCTTAAACAGTGTTTTATACTTTTCAAGTTATAAATTTATACTTAAAATTATTCCATGGTATTTTATTCTTTTGAAACTATTATGAATGGGATTTTTAAATTTCATTTTCAGATTGTTCATTCCAAGTATATAGAAATAAAGTTGATTTTTGTTTATTGATCTTGTATCCTGCAGCATTGCTGAACTTGTTTATCAGTTCTAGTAGTTTTGTTAGTGGATTCCCTAAGATTTTCAGTGATTAACTTCTTAGGAGATAAGGAATGGATCACATTATAAGAGTCTTTACATTTCAGTTCTTCTCAGTTTGAGCAACAGTCCTGGTATTACTGTATCAGTTGCTTCAGGGTTCTTCTCACTCCCATGCTAGCCCGAGACCCTTTTCTTACTTTTCTCTGATTCACAGTATCGCTGATAACTGTGGGGTCCTTAAGACTTGACACTTGGTGATTAGTGGGATGGGGAATTATGAATTTTTTTCCTTTGCTGTCTTGTAGTGATTTTTGCTAAATGGTTACCTGTAAATGTAGTATCAATGTTTATATTTGGTCGGGTTATTGGAGTGACAAATAGTTATTTGATTCTAAAACCCTTGGGAATAATAAAGTGCTATATAAGATTTTACTGGTGATAAAAGTGATTTATTATTAAGATCTAATCTGTCTCTTCAGTATTTTTTAGTAGTTGTTATTATTATTTTAAAGGTAACGTTTACTTTAGGTAAGCTGAGACAGTAATCTTTCCCACACTGCTCCACTCACTCAGACAGATTCAACACAGAAAAAAGCATATAGGAAATGGAATTCTTAAAGATTTTTAAGCTCTCTTACTATGTTCCCTTAATTTAGCCTCACGGAATTTGTTGAGGATAAAATAAACTAGTATTTATTCAAGCCTTAAAAAGTTTGACTTTACTGCCACCTAGTGGCAGTTATTTCATACATGCGGTCTTTTTTTAAACTTTCAAAGAAGATGCTTCCAAAGTAGGTGTGTAAGGAAAGGAAAAGGTGAGTGGTTCTTTGTAGATAATTTCTTTGTACCTCTCTCCAAATTGTTTTTTCCCTAGTGGGTGCTCAGCATGCATTGTCTGCTGCTGAGCAAATCTGAATTCTACTAGAAGATGTCAATAGATTTATTTATTTAGAAGGATAATGGGGAATTTGGTGTTTTATAGGAAGACTTAGTACAGATATTCTTATCTTATGTATAAGTTTAAATTCTGTATATTTAGGATAATATTTGAATAAAATTATAGAATAATAATAGAATAAAATTAGAATCTTCCTTGTATGGCATCTAGTTAATAATAAAATAGTTTAATTGGAAACTAGTTATAAACATTAAAACATGAAATAATACTCCTTCAAACAACTTCATAAACTGTTATTCAGATATTTAAAAGACTAGTTGTCTATATACTTCAAAAGTATTTTCTTATTTGTCTCTGAAAACTCCTAAATATGTATATCCAAAATCAATTAGTTAAAAGGTACTCTTAACCCTATTTTATGATATAGTTCTTTTTAATTAGGCTGCAATATGTGCACATGTAAAATAATTTATATTTTAAATTATTGGATAATTCAGCAAATATATTGTAGCATCATTTTAACAAAGGATAATCTATTGAGTATTTAGTTTTGATAGTAATTACCTGTTGATATATAATTGACAGTGGAAAATAAGTCTAAAATTTGGAAACAATACCTTTTGACATCAGGAATTGTTAAGAGCAGGAAAGTCTTTAAAATATAACAACTTAAAACCAATTTGAAAGTATGTGCTTTCAAATACAAATAACAATGACTTGTTATAGGAAGAAAAGCATTATGTCCTGTTTTCAGATAGAACCAGTAGTTATCTCTTGGAAATCATAACACATATATTATTTGGTGCTTTAAGCTGAATCCCCAGACATAGCAAATGGTGAGATGTTTATTCACATATCAAAATTTCAAACTGTGTTTCTTCCTTAGTTTAAAATAATAGCTTACAGACATAATATGTTATTTGAATTAAAAAACAAACAAACAAGAAAAACATGGAGCGCCTGGTTGGCTCAGCTGGTTAAGTGTCTGACTTCAGCTCAGGTCATGATCTCACAGTTCATTGGTTCGAGCCCCGCGTTGGGCTCTGTGCTGACAATTCAGACAGAGCCTGGAGCCTGCTTCAAATTCTGTGTCTCCCTCTCTCTCTGTCCCTCCCCCGTTCACACTCTGTCTCTCTCTCTCTCAAAAACTAATAAACATTAAAAAAAATTATTTAATAAATTAGTCATTTCTCAAAAGTATTTTCTAACTTTATTGTAGGAAGAGATCAAATTGGTGGAGAAGTTTGTTATAAAAATCCTAGTGAATTAAATGAACAAAACTAATAATTTTTCAGTTATAATTATTCTGTAAAAAACAGCCATGTCCTGTAATGGAGAACCACTTTTGCTTTATGAATTAGACCCTAATAAATAAGCTCATGTGCATTCGAGATTAGAAGGTTAGGATAATGGACATTGTGGTTTCCTAAAGAGGATTCTACGCTAATTCTTTATATGAAAGATCGGTGTCCAGTTCCAGATTGTTGCTCAACTCTTCCCTCTGCTTTCAGTTCTCCCTAATACTTGCTAAAATGTTGTCTACTTAATACCAAAGTCAGTACTGCCACCTTGTGAAATTTTTCTTAATTTTATCTAGCCAAATTCTTATTCCTTCCCTTGGGTACTCCTTATCTCTAATTTACTAGTTTAGTCTTCCTCACATCTGCACATGTTTTATCTCTCTGTTTGGGTTAGAAGCTCTTCTAAGGTAGGAACTATGTCACTTTGGCCTTTATCCTAATGGTCTGTCCTTGATATTTCTTCAATGCATTTGAATAGTAGAATAGTTAATAGAACAACTTTCCCTGTCACTGTTTACCGAAAATGAGTAAAAATTAGCTTTTGTGGTTTGTTTCACGTTCATAACTTTAGTGTCTGCTTTGCCAAAGGAGTTTGAAAATTTATTAGGTTGAGGAATTAGAATGAGATATAATTTCCCAATTTATTATGTTTGATGATCATCTTTTTTAAAAACATATTTACATTCTCTCATTTCTCTGTTTTTGCAGCTTTTGTCATTCCTGCAGGGTTTATTTACTTTTTACCACGAGGGATACGAACTCGCCCAGGAATTTGCACCATATAAGCAACAACTTCAGTTCAACTTGCAGAACGTAAGACTATACCTGTTCTTACTGCTTCTCCTTAGTGAATCAGATGATAACAGGGAAACTAATTATATTCCAGCCAAACCTTGGAGTATGTCAAAAATTTACCTAATTTAGAAAAGCCATTTAATAAATTTATTAAAACATGTTTTCTAGCTCCTGGTTAAAAGTATACCAGGAAAGAGCTAATCATATATTAGAAAAATTTATGGTGGCAAGTTTCATAGAAATAAATATTACCGAGATATACATAATAGATACTTGGAAGGTTGGAAACTTTTGCCTTTATCCAGTGTTCTCATTGTTTTACTGGGTGACCTCTGGCAAGTCTTATTTTCTAAAAGGGTAACATTTCTGTATTTGTGAAATTAAGAGGTTGTACTTAAGCACTGAAGGAATGTTCTTTTCCTCTCTGAAACTGTGTATAATATATATGGTATTTTTATTTGAATTTGAATAATTAATAATAATGAATTTGAATGTGGTTTTTAAGCACTTGTAATAACTGATTTAAAGTTTGAGAATTATTTACAAACATCATATTTTTGTTAGTTTATTTTATAAGTTGTCTAATCCTTTTAATATCCAGTTTCATAGTTATCAAATTCAGATTTGCAGATGCAAAGCATCACTTACATTAAAAAATATACAAAAAACTTATCCAGTCCATTCCTGCATTATCAAACCTGACAAGTTCTAATTGTTGACAATTTTGTATGAATGAAGTTATTTCTGAAACCCTAATAATCTAGTACTCTATAGCCAAAATAGAGTACTTTCACTTAGTTTTCTATAAAAAGCTTGTCTTTCACTGCTTATCTGATTCTTGCCATTGTGAAGATGTTCAGTAAATGGAATTATGGAGTTGGAGTGTCCCATGAGAAATAGGTAATTGGATTTATTTTATTTGTATTTTGGGTTTTTAGCTTTATTTTTTAATCCAGCTTTTCTAGCAGAATCAGTTTCACACGCAAGTCATTTCATTGTTTTTCAATATGGAATGCATTTGGACTTTTTTATAAATACTAAAAGGGAAGGCCAAAATATTTTTATTAAGATTCCTGCAATTCAAGAACAAGAGAGGAATGTAAAGAATTGGAAAATTTTCTGATCCTTATATTTAAAAGAATTTGAAAAAAAAGTTTAAAAAGTAACAAAAGTGGCAATTTAGAAAATTTTCCTAACTTACTTTGGGATTCAGTTCTTTTATTATGTGCCATAACAAATTTTAGAGTTGGGTGGTGATAATTTTTTTATTTCCAAACATATTGCTTGCTTCCAAACATATTGGTGAATAAAAGTGGCCTGAATACAAGAGAGAAAAGCTTTATGCTTTCTATGTCTTACCTTAAGTAAACTTGCTGTAATGTGAGTAAACTACTTTTTGTAATAGAAGAAGTTAGAACTAGGAAACCCACTCATTTTTATGACTTAATTTATACACTGACCTCCTGATTACTATTTCAATATAATGCTACTTTTTTTTAATTTTTTTTTTTTTTTGAGAGAGAGAAAGACACAGAGTGTGAGCAGGGGAGAGGCAGAGAGAGAGGGAGACACAGAATCTGAAGCAGGCTCCAGGCTCTGACCTGTCTGCACAGAGCCAGATGCGGGGCTCCAACTCACAAACAGTGATATCATGACCTGAACTGAAGTCGGACGCTTAACCGACTGAGCCACCCAGGTGCCCCATAATGCTTCTTTACCTTAGGTATTAGTGAATATAAAACTCTGTTTCATAAATATTATATTTTTAAATGTTATGATTTGGCCACTAAGGAATATTGTTGGAGTCGGAAATACGAATAAAGGATACACATGCACACACACACACACACGCGCACACACACACACACACACACTTACAGACACGTAAAAAAAAACACGCAGAAACTCATTCACGAAAGTTTCAATAAAGCAATTCAAAATCAGACCATAGGACTCAACATAATACGGTCACAGATGTGGTAAATAGTGCTGAGAGAATCAGAGTTATTCTTTGCACCATTTGCAGCATTTGCACCATTTGTTTAAAAACTTTAGAGTGGAAGTTCCTCAACACTGGTAGGAAACAATGAATGAAATTGTTGTTTCTATTTACTTAAGACAAGGAATAATTTTGAAAGTACTCGACAAGAGGTAGAACGGTTGATGCAAAGAATGAAATCTGCCAACCAGGACTACAGACCACCCAGCCAGTGGACAATGGAAGGCTATCTTTATGTCCAGGAGAAACGTGAGTCACAAAGATGTAACTTATTGTCTCTTATAATTAAGATTCTGTTTCTGTGAGATTTGACTTGGTAGTGTTTTTTCCTTCAAATAGGAAGACTACAATTCCTTACAGCTTTATCATATTTAGTCTGCTCTCCCACTACCACCATCAGAGTGAGGAAGTTTTTCCACATTTCGCCATCAGGATCTCCAAGTTGGCATATTATTGAACTTGGAACTTACAACCTTCACTGATGGTACGGTAACATGAGTTCAGTTTTAGAATTTCATTGTGATAGCTAATCTCAATTTAGAGTTTGATGAAAAATTGAAATTCACAGTCTTTATCAGTATGAATCATTCTGGTGACTATAATACTTTTCTTTCCCACAGCATTATTTCATTTAATTCTTTGCTCCATCAGTTTTTAGGAGTAAAATTGGCAATTATGTAATGTCAAGTTGGCACTCTTTACTTCCTGAGGTTAGTAAATAAGCATCAGACACAACAGGACACTATTATAATTGCCTCACACTAAGAAAGTTTTTCTCACAAAAATTAATACAAACCTATCCAAACTTGTATAACTAGGGTTCTTTCTGCATGATGCTTGCATTGAGTGGAACGAGTCGGACCAAATTAACTGTTTCAAACCAGGTATGCCCCAATGCACCAGTCTCATACTGCTTGTGGTAAAGGAACAATTATTTTTATTTCCAATCCATTATGGATCTGTATTTGTAAAACACAAAGTCACGTGCTTGGATTTTGCAGTAATGCCAAATCACTGTACAAGTTTTGAAATATTTATTTTTACTTTCTGTACTATTTTCATATATTGAGACTCAAAAACCACAAAGAGTAGCACTGCTCTGAGGTCTCCATATCAGTAGATGATAGATTAATGAAGTTGTTTTGGTTAGTTAGTAAAATGTTGTAGTTAAAAGGTTTGAGATGGGAAAGCTGGAGATTCTGGGTTGGCTGTGAAAGTTTTTGACATAATGCAGTATGATTACTAAAATGCCAGCACATTTTATGGTTGACATTCTCACTCAGGTGATGCTCATTTGTTGGATAGCAGTGTAAAAGCAAATAATGATTGGTTCTAACAAACTCAGCAAGTATCCATTACTGTATAGATTAGATGATAGAGGACTGCTTGCTCAGGAGATCTGGATTTGAGGATTTTCTCTTTCATCATGATCAACCTTGACCAGTGTGCTGTTTTTGAATGTCAAAATAAATTTAATGACCTGCCTAGCTATTCCGTGATTAGATCATAATAAATTGCTTTCACCATAGTTTTATGGGAAAAAAAACTAATTCATTGGTCACATACAAGGTATATGAATTTAATTCAGGACACTAAAGAAATTTTTGAATACTTGTTTTGAATAACTGCTTCAGATTTGAAAACCTCAGTGTGAGGGTACATCAAAGCTTACTTTTTGCATCAATAAAATATTTTGCTGTGCAGAAAAAGGTATTGATCGAGAGTCTTGTTTAAACATGCATGTGGGTAGAGGAGGTGCCATCTCTTGCTTAAAGATTTTTTTAATTCATTAAGACTCAATAATGTTTAATTTCTTGATATTTTTGTTTTTTGTTTTTATTCCCCAGTGTTACACAGTTGCTAAAATCCTTATGGAGAAACAATATTTTGTTCTAAGAAAAAGAGCTGGATTACCTAGCTAAATTCTTTTGTACATTAATTTTCAAATACATCATGTTTATTTGCTACTTGTGAGTCCATCTCATGGACAATGCTGTAGTTTACTTACTTATTCTCCAGTTGTTGGACACTTGGGTCAGACTATAAGCATAGGCCCTTTAATAACTTGGGGACTGCATCAGTGGACAAAATTCAGTGTTTTGTGCATCCGTCTGATGTTGGTATCTTGTGTTTTAAGATACATGACTTCTCCTCTGGGTCAGTCCTAGAAGATTATAAAGCCCTTTATGACATTGATCTTCCCTTTGAAATTTGTTATCCCTTTAAATTATATCACCCATCTTCTTAGGCTAGAAACTGGAGATAAACACTTAACTCCTTAACTCCATTGTCTCCGTGTAACTTGGGGCCCCCTCTCTTCATTTTATCTCCTTGATAACCTTTGAACCCACACCTTCTCTCATCTCCACAGTCTTGCAGTGGCCTCATAATTGCTCTCTTTCTGCCTCTAGGCTTGCCTGTCTATAATCCATCCCCTATAGCACTTCCAGCACACCCCTCTACAAGGCTGGCTTATTGTGCTCCTCCTGTGATGGCCCTTTAGTGTGCATGGCCTTTGAGACTTGCACAACTGGACTCTCCCACTTTCTTTCTTTAGCATCTTCTCCTTTCATGTTGCCTTCCTGCTCCTAAGAAAATTTCCTCTCAGTGTTCTCTGTATCTACCTGCATTGTTTTTACAGCTTTAGTGAGATACAGTTAGTATACAATGAATTGCAAATATTTAAAATGTATAATTTGATAAGTTTTGCCGTATGTATGCACCTGTGAAACCATGACCACTGTCAACATAATGAACACATTCATCACCTTCAAAAGTGCTTTTATGCCCCAATATAATCCCTCCTTCCTTTCTTTTCCTATTTACCATTTCCCCACTTCCCATTGTCTGGGGATTTTAAAAGAAAAATGAATGGATTTATATCCCTTTGGAATTATTTTTGTTTAATTTATTTTATTTTGAAAGAGAGTGCACATGTGTGCTCATGAGTGGGGGAGGGGCAGTGAGGGAGGGAGACAACCCCACGCAGGCTACAAGTTGTCAGCCCAGAGCCCAACACAGGGCTCTAACTCACGAACTGTGGGATCATGACCTGAGCCAAAGTCAAGAGCCAGACGCTTAACTGACTGAGCCACCCTGGCACCCATGGAATTATTTTTATACGAGGGACAAATATCCATAGCCCCTTTCCACTTTGTATATTTGAAAGCATTTATAAGAAAACCAGACCAGTCCACTAAAACGTATTGATTGTACTGTTGCTATATAGTGAATGAATAAGTTCTGTGGGGAATAGAAAATGAAATAAATAATTTGGCTCCAGGGTCTTTATTCTGTAATGGAAGGCACAAGACAAACTCATGCAATTAGCAACCAGTGATCAATAGTAAATATCAGAGCTGTAAATTGAGTGATAAATAGAGATGGATGTGATGGGGTAGTAGTAGTAGATTGTTGCAGTTTGGACACAGAGCCTCACTTTATCTAGATCTGTGGTTTTTATGTTACCCACTTCTGGGCATACATTAAATTGCATTCTGATGGACTTTAAACAGAAAGAGCGTGGGTTCCAGAGTCAGAACTATGTTGAAATTCCATGCTTGCCACCTACTAACTGGGTGATTATGAACAATTTTCTGAGCTCAGTATTCTAATTTATAAAAGAAAAATACTCATACCCATCCAGGAATAATGTTGCAAGAATGGAGATAATGTATATAAAATGTCTCTATTATCAGTAGTGGAGGATAGTATTTACCATGAACATTTACTATTCTGTGCGATTTAGATTTATCTCATTAGATTCTTAAAACAACTGTTGAGAAGTATTATTCTGCTAAAAATAACAACTCCAATCACATGCCCTATTGATGGAGAAAGTAGTGCCATCTCCAGCTTGTAGGCTATATTTTTTTATATGTAAAATTCTCTTTATAATGTCTGACTTAACCTACCTCTTCAGTGCATCAGTCCTATATAATGTCTGACCTTAGAAGTTTCTAGATAAAATGTTGGCACTTAGTAGGTATTTAGTGAATGTTATTTCCTCCCATTCCACAAACATCATGTGAGCAACCTCAGATGATTACTGGGTAAGATAATCAAGCTTGTATTTTGCAGCTGTAGAGATATAATAAATTTTTATTTTCCCACACTTTTTTTAAGGACTTTAGAATTTCTTGTCTAGGAACATCTCTTCTGGCCTAGTGCCAAGCAACTTTTAGATACACAAAGTTCTGTACTTAAGATGGAGGCAGGAAAAAAACAACTTAGGTTTAAAATGTCATCAGAGCATTACAGCAGCTTTATTTAAAAATTATTGCTAATATTGCTTCATAAATTGCTTCTTAAGTAATAAAGTCACTATAAATATTTTTATCCAGCCACTTTCGTCTAATCAGCTCTAAGCCTTTAAGTGTTTTATATGGCATGTAACAGAATTATCAACAAGTATGCTTGAGTATTACAATGTGAAATGGCCCTAAAACAGAATTGAAGTTTATTACAATAATCCTTTGTGATTACAAAGTATATAGCTATACCCTATAATTTTAAATCTGGAGTTGTTTAAGTATTTTAAAGCTAAATATGACACCAAAAGCACTATTATTACAGAAAAAAATTCAAATGGCTCATAAAACACTTTTTTCAAGTGGTGCATTTTTACATTACAGTTTCTTGCTTTTAAATATATGATTATAAAACCAAGCCAGCAATAATATTGTACATAACTGTTGCTAGAAAGATCCAGGTGTTAAGCAGGATGGGAGCCTAGATGGAGAAGTTGTAGAGAAAACAGACTCTATTTTCAACCCACTCAGCCTACTCTGGCATTTGAATGCAGGATAATTGGCTTCTCTGTGAGAAAACTGATGGTCTTCTACCTTAGTCACGGAAAAATTGAACTCACCGTGCATCCCTATTCCCTGGTGAAGCAGCAGCATCTAATTCCTTAAGGAGAATATAGGAGAATAATATGGTATGCTATGGGAAAGAGTTGCACAGTATTTATAGGGGGGAAAATGAACACTATACATATATAACTTTCTTTTAAAATGAAAAGTGAAAGTTATTTTTACTTTAAGGAGTTATTTGAGTTCAGATTAGTGGTAAGAGGAAATAAGTCCAAGTTCAATGAAGTCTTAGAAAGATGAATGATTAATTCCTTCACTTATTTGTCAAGTATTTATTGATAGACAACCAATGTCTGGGCCTGTTCTAAGGATTAAGAATATACTAGTAAGGGGCACCTGGGTGGCTGAGTTGGTTGAGCATCTGATTCTTTATTTCGGCTCATGATCCCAGATTTGTAGGATCCAGCCCTGCGTCAGGCTTAGTGCTGAGTGTGGAGTCTGCTTGGGATTCTCTCTCTCTCTCTCTCTCTCTCTCTCTCTCTCTCTCTCTCTCTCTCTCTCCCCCTCTCTCCCTCTCTCTCTCCCCCCCTCGCCCCTCTCCCTGGCTCACATGTGCACTCTCTGTCTCTCTCTCTCTCTCTGTCTGTCTCTCTCAAAAAGAAAAAGAAAAAGTGTATACTAGTGAGCAGAACATCACATGTTCCTGCTCTATAGAGTTTTAGAGTCTAGTGGCAGAAACAAACAATAAATAGAATAAATTCATAAAACTTATCATGTTTTACATAGTGAATAACTGCTAAGAAAAAAAATAAAGCAAGAAAGAAATAAGAAATATCAAGGTAAGAGTGTTGAGATGTTAGAAATCTTGGCAGGAAAAGCCATATTATAAAGGTGTCATTTAGGAAAAGATGTGGAGGAAGTGACAATACAAGCCATGCAGATAACTGAAGGAAAAGTAGTCCAGGCTGGAAGAACAGGGTGCACAAATGCCCTGCAGCAGAAGTGCATTCCCTCTGTTCAAGAATCAGCAAGGGGGCAATGTAGCTAGAGCAGAGTGTATAAGGCAGAAGGTAGATGTGAGGCCAGATCAGTAATGAGGGGCCAGAGCATGTGGGGCCATTGTGTATAGTAATAGGCTCTTCAATTTTTTTAAGTCCTTTTTGAACTGTTCATACTTTTAGTGTTTATTTATTTTTGAGAGAGAGAGACAGACAGACAGACAGACAGCATGAGCGGGGAAGGGGAAGAGAGAGAGAAGGAGACACAGAATCCCAAGCAGGCTCCAGGCTCTGAGCTCTCAGCACAGAGCCCGATGCAGAGCTTGAACTCACAAACCGTGAGATCTTGACTGAGCCGAAGTCGGATCCTCAACCCGCTGAACCACCCAGGCGCCCCAGCTCTTTGATTTTTACCTGGAGTGAAGTGGGAAACCACTGGAAGGTTTTAAACAAAGTGGATGAAATGGCCTGGCTAAAGTTTTAGTAGAGTTTCTGGCAGTGTTGAGAATAAAGGACAAGGATAGAAGTAAGGATATCAGTTATAGTATCTCAGCCTATTTCTCATTGTTCCTACCTCTTTGGAATGTAAGATATGTCACTTTTACTGAAATAACTGAAATTTAGATCTAAAGTAACTCTTGAGTTACAGAGGAGTATCAGCGCTGCAAGTAGAGCCATGTTGTTTGATTCCAAGACACTTTACCCCATACCACTCTTGCCCCACACTAGCCTTTCTCACAGTAAATATTCTAAACTTCCATGGCCTGTGGAGACACTTAGTTGTGTATCATAGCATCAAAAACTGTACAAACTTAGACACAAATCATTTATTAACAATCTATAATGTTTGTTTCCTTACATCAGGACCACTTGGTTTTACATGGATTAAACATTATTGTACATATGATAAGGGAAGTAAAACATTTACAATGAGTGTTTCAGAAATGAAATCCAGTGGGAAAATGGTGAGTTTTCTTTTTTTTAACTGAGTTTATTAGTTAAGTAATGGAAACAAAACAAAACAAAATCACATTTGCTTGCTTTTCTGATAAACATGTAAACAATTTTTAAAAATCAAAAAGTCAAAAAAGTCTGCTCAAAGTTCAGTGATCTTAATGACTTGAAAAGAATGGCCAGGATTTTCTTTTGTCTTCTCATGGAATGTTCATAAGCAGTGGAGTTCAATGTAGGGATCCTTCAGGAGATCACAAAGGTGTCCTCCCACATCCCTGGCAGCAGACCTGTTTGTGGCTGGCAGCCCAGTAGAGACTGTTGGTGGCTGGACCAGGCTCAAGGACTCTGCATCTTTCCTCCAGGTGGCCTCTGTGGGAGGCTGCCTTTTGCCCCTACATGCCACTTCCTCTTTTAAACTGTGTGCTGTTTACTGAAATGCTGGCCAGCAAAGTTTCTCAGAAGAAATCAATTAATGCCCATTTACTCCAAAAGTAAATTGGTCACTGAATGTCTCGCATGGCTAGTGAACAATATAGGACAAAGTGTACTTTATATAAGGAAGTGCAACTGCTACAGAGTGCAACACCTTTATTGTATATAGGGTATAATCTTTTTGTGAGTTATGATATGAATATGGCAAGTGACTGAATTTAAGAATTAGATAATTAGGGCCATATTATCTATGAATCCTAGAGCTGAGAGTTATCCTAAAGATTATTTAATCTAGCCTTATTTTAAAAGATTAGAAAATTAAGGTAAGTGACTCACCTGGCTAACTTGTGGTATAGATCATAGCAGAGGTCAGTGTTGATCTAACTTAGATATATACTAAAATACATCAGCTGAAACTTATTGTGCTTGGGCATTCAGTAGAGTCTAATAATTCAAATGGAGAGACAGAATATAAAGGTGAACATACCAGAGCAAAAGTAACCTTCAATTCCTACCATCATGAGAAGTTAAGTGCTATAATCATGCTAGTTTGTACTTTAAAGGTTTCATAAGAAAAGATGTTGCCTGAAAGTCAGCTTATGTGACAGTCAGTGAGCTGTTAACAAGTAGACCAAGCCAAACTTCTGTTAATAAATAAATCTATGATCTTTGTAACCAAAGATAGTAGAATTAACTAGACACTAAGTAAATATTTCCCTTAAGGTGACTGGTGTCTCAGGTATATAGAAGAGAATTCTTATGGCTTCAGCTTGTGTTGGATCTTATCCAAAGAGTTATAGTTTCACTAGTAGAGTAGCAGTTGATTATCAGCAGAGCAGTCACATGTTGTGTATGAAAGCCGTAGATTTATAGCAGGCAAATACTAGAAATGTTTTATTTTGGTAGCTCTCCTGAGACTTTGAGCCAATTATCATTTAATACTATAAGACTCTAAATACACACACACACACACACACACACATATGTTCCCACATACTTGCTCGCATGTGTGTGTGTGCACGCGCGCACACACACACACACACACACAAACAGTACTAATCTCTTAGCAACCTAGGGCATTTGATTTAGAGCAACAGTGTTGTAACCTGACAAGCATTCTGTGTATCTAATTGTGATATTAAGGTAACTATGATGTCACATCTTTTATAAATCTGAAGTCCTAAACTGAATATGTACAATGTACATTGTAGTCCATTTAACATAAGTACAAATGTTTAAGATCGCTAGAAAGGCATGCCACAGAATTCTTTAAGTAAAATGAATACAAGTGATTATCTTATTAAAAAACAATTTGTATTATAATTCAGCAGTTACCATTAGGCAAAAAGTCTGTCTGCAGAGGACAGGGTGTGATTATGACCTTTACGTATAACCTTTAAGTTTAACATTTTTTTAAAATTAACATTTTAATGCAAGCAACCTTAGATAGCATATTTAATATTTTTCAGTTGCCTTTGTCATCACATCAATAATGTGTTCCCCTTCTTGTTTCAGAATGGCCTTGTTACTGGTTCACCAGAAATGTTTAAATTGAAATCTTGTATCCGACGAAAGACAGATTCAATTGACAAACGATTCTGCTTTGACATAGAAGTAGTTGAAAGGTTTGAGGTTTTCTTTTTACTTTATATTTTTAATAAGCTAAATTATTTGTTTCTGTGTTTAGATATAAGTGTGAAACAGTATACAAGTACTTGTTTTTCAGTCTTTAAAACCAGTGTGGATGTTTATTTCATTCTTTTATGTATTTATTCAACAATTATATATTGTGTGATGCTCTCAAAAAATAAATCAGACACAGAATGCTAGCAAAAAGCAACATCACTTAAAGAAGAACTTGGGAAGTCAACATAAATGATAACATTAGGGGATTTGTGGTGGAATTGAGTTCCCATCACTATGAATGATGACAACATTGTTCACCATGCCTGGGTAAGCCTTTTTGTGGACTTTTGAAGCCTGGTAGCCTTGCTTCCAAGGAATAATAAGACATAGCTGGGAATCCCATTAGTTTACTTTAGCCAGTGAAATTCAGTGCCTGCTCTGTGCAGAGCACTGTTCTGGACATTCTTAGCCTTGGGACGTTGGGAGAGATATAAATGTTGCCCATGTGAGTTCATAATCTAGTGGGGATTTTTTTTTTCCCCTTGTATCAATACAGGAAGAACAGAAACTAAATAAGGACGGGTAGGCCTCTTGATCTCTCTTCTATTCCATGATCTATTGTTCTTCCCCTGCATTGCTACCATACTTTTCTGAATACTCTAGCTTTGTGTGTATGCGCTATATAAAATGCTTACTGTTATAAACTATAGTTTACATATATGTCACTTATAACTACTTAGTAAAGCAAGGCCCCCACTTTTTATGCTTCTTTAAAGTTGTATTAAATATTTTGGCCCTGTGTTCTTACATTTTATGGATCTACTGATTAACTGTCCCTTCATTTCCACAAAAATCCTTTGGGGTTTTGACTTGGAGTAGCATTGAAGTTATTAATTAATTGAAGAACAGTTGAACTCTCTTTGAATATTTACATGTTTTTTTAGAGTTATTCTTGAGTGTTTTCATTTTATTGCAATTTTGAATAGAATTCATTAGTATATATATTTTTCCAAATGTTTGAAGCTCCTATATAGAAAGGCTCTTAATCTTTTTAATATATCAATCTATATCTAGCATAGTTGTTGAGCTCCCTATTGGTTTTAGTAGTTTTGTGGTAGGAACCTCTGGATTTTCTATGTAGACAAATACAAACATTCTAGTGATTTTTCTTTATTTCAGCAGCAATTTTAGTTCTGTAACCCTGGGGCATATTGTTAAATTCTGCTTTAGTTTGCTCATCTGTAAGGATAAGGATAGTAAGCACTTACCTCAAAGGGTTCCTATAATAATGAAATGAAATGAGAAAGGTAACTTTTGTAACATAATGCCTGGCACATAATAAATAGCCGACAGATATTGATTATTATTTTATTATTTCTGTTTATACTGGCTTAGCTTTTCTAAGATCAAGTGACCTTGGTCTTCACATACATTTTTCCTTTTCCTGTCATTCCAATGATCTGTTTTCCTATTTATACAAGGGATAATATGCCTTCATCACAGTTGTCTTACTGGTTTTTAATCATACGATATTTAAATGAAATTTCCTCCTCAATGTATCTCTTCACAGAGCCCTTTAATTTCCTGTTCAAAATTATTTTCTGGATAATTTGCATAGTTAGCTAGGTCAATTTTACTATTTCTGGATTTCCTGTCTTTTTCTGTCTTATATTGCTTTCCTCCTTCCCTTTGCTCACTCTTTCTCTCTTGAAGTACATCCTCAAGTAACTATTTCAGAATGGGTACATGAGAAAAAAATTTTTTTAATGAACTAATTTTAATATTGTGATCATGGTATGAACACTTTGATTTTAGTGTCTTCTTAATAATTGTCTAGGTATGGTATGAAACTTTTCATATTACTATATACTCATTGTATTTATTTTTAGTGACTAGATTATACCACATTGGGGTCATAATCTTAATCATTCTCATATTGTAGAATGTTAGGTTGTTCTGAACTTTCGTGAATGTAGCTTTGTCATGCTTTTTGGCCATTTCAGGGGAAATAGTTTGAAATTAGCCTCCTTCAGGCAGTCATGCCTAAACCAATGATTTTATTACCTGCAACCATTAGAATTAAAAATATGTGTGGGTGTGTGGGTGCCCCACAGTGATTTTTCTGAAAGGAACCTATAAGTCAGTCTTTTTCTTTTCATTTTTTAAATTCTTTTTTCTTCTCTTTTCTATATTTTTTTCTCTTTTCATTTTTTCTTTTGTGCTTTTTCTTAAAATTTTACCTTTACCTTTAAAACACAAAAAAATAATAAATGTGTGAAGACATAACAGAAATAAATTAAGTATATAAAACATTTATTTTTAATAGGCATGGAATCATCACATTGCAGGCATTCTCAGAAGCTAATCGGAAACTCTGGCTCGAAGCCATGGATGGAAAAGAACCAGTAAGAATTTAGATTTTATTGTTCTAGGGGCGTCTGAGTGGCTCAGTCAGTTAAGTGTCCAACTTCAGCTTAAGTCATGATCTCACGGTTCATGGGTTTGAGCCCTGTGTTGGGCTCTGTGCTGACAGCTCAGAGCCTGGAGACTGCTTTAGATTCTGTGTCTCCCTCTCTCTCTCTCTGTCCTTCCCCTGCTTATGCTCTGTCTCTTTCTGTTTGTCAAATAAATAAATAAGAAAATAAACGTTAAAATTTTAGAATTTATTGTTCTAATAACAAAACACATCTGGATTTTTTTATATCTGGAGTATATATGAAAATATTAATACAGCAAATCAGAAGAGTAGAGACTCTTACTGTTTTTCTGGTGGTGTCTCACTCACTGGACATAACACCAACTTTCTAATTTGTTTCTAGGGGAACTTCCAGGACTAATTTAAAATCCTAAAATTACTTTTTAACAAATTACTTACCATGAACTTGGCTGTGCTTATTTTATTATTTTATTCAGTTAATAATTAAGTCCCCACTCTTTGCAAGGCCTGTGGTAGGCTTTATGGTCAGTGTGATGAGCAAAGGTTTAGGGTAAGAACTAATCCTGTGGTCTGTATCATTGTTTAAAAGTCTCATTTGGTAAAACTGCCTTGTGGCTTGACATTTTCCCTCCCACCCATATCTTCACTGTTTTAATAGTTATTTTAATATGGCCATGATAATATACTTAAAATTATTAGGGAGGCTTATGTAAAAAGGAATAAATTATCAATCACTGTCTGTTTCCTTTATGAAGAATACCACATTGGATGGTTGGAGGTATAAGCACACAGAGAAAGTAGGAGGCCCTACCTTGTCCCTTTAGTTGACAAATAATCTGTGAACAATCTTGTGCAAACTACCTGTGCAACAACAGAACTATATAAAGTGTGGTCCCTAGGCTTTGAGGCCATCCCTCAAACTGTTACCAGTCCACAATAAAAATGAGTGCAGAAATTATAATTAAGCATCTGGAAAATTTTATAGCAATTCGGAGTAGTCATTTTACATCTATTGAGTTTAATAATAAAAAATTTGGACTCCACATCTATTCTTTATAATGTCTATTATGTTTTAATTTCATTATAACTTACAAAAGTATCAGCTAATTACAGACTAAGAATTAAAACAAAGGGACTTGACTCTTTGCCACTAATAGTTGAGAGGTAAGCCCTGACCTAAAGCAAATTTAGAAGACAATGTGATAGCTCAAGTACAAGTTAAGGTTGTACATGTTGAGAACAGAACAAAACGCTAAGAAGATAATTTGAGGAAGGAGCAATCTGGTAAAGTCTATCATGAAATCCTTCCTGAAGAAAGAATACATATTATGTATCATGTTGGATAATAGAAGGAGATACATAAATCAGATAGAAAGGGCTAGAACTTTGCCCAGGTCTGGACAGCCATGATGGAAAGGGTTGGGAAGCAAGGTTGGTGGACAGGGTAGGGAGATGGCACTGTGAACACACTAGTTGTAAGGTCTTGAAATCAAGACACTCCCTTTGGGTATCATTGTACCAATATCGCCCTGTTTCTGTGCTGGGTCATTAACTGATCAGAATTCCTTTGTTTTTCAGATTTACACCCTGCCTGCCATTATTAGCAAGAAAGAAGAAAGTAAGTCATTTTAATAATTGTTTAAAATTTTATCATAGTTTTTTTTAATCACAAAAGTATTATGTGATATTAAGAGTTAATTCTGGGAAAATAATAGTAACATATCATTGATCTGATGGTGAAGCAAATTTAAAACTTCATTCAAAGAAGTTTCTCAAGTTAAAGACACTAAACTACTAGTGTTTTAGTAACCAAAATTAGTTTTTATTTATTTGGTATTTATTTACTTGTAGGTATGTACCTTGCTTTATCCCAGGAAAAGATTTGAAGCAGTTGATATTTAGTTTGATTTTTTTAAGTATTTTTAATGGCAGTAAAGGGTTTATTTATTTTAGTTTCCCTGTTCCAGTGACAAGACTGAAGACATGAATACTTTATCCCCAAGAGTATGATATTATAAAGACATTGTCCATAACAAATGGAAAACTTGTTTTCTCAGTGAATCCTTAGTAGCAAAACACACATTTTATGTGTTTTTCCATATGTGTTCAGTCATCTGCCACCTTCTTTCCACCTTTTACAAACTTGATTATTTTAGAATATTTTCATATGTACCTTACATAGTCAGGCTATTTGACATTTAAAATTAATTTGTATATTTATTTCTAAAGTTATGTGTATATCCTCTAAAGCAATTTCAAGTTTTATTTAACTCAGTTGACTTTCTCTCATGATGTCTAAATTTATTTTTAAAACAGGATTAATAATAACCCTGACTTTTAAATTGCTAATAAACTGCAACTGAGAACATAAAAATAAAGCAAAAAAAAATAAAGTAAAAACTGGGAAAGCACTCATTTGAAAATCATAAATATTAAGTGTATGAAAAAGCCTGTTATTTTAACCAAATTAAATGCTTTCTAGTAATTAATTTCAGAAATTATCAAAAGAAAAAGCATGATTTATTTTTTTTAATTTTTTTTATATTTATTTATTTTTGAGAGACCAAGAGAGACAGAGTGCAGATGGGGGAGAGGCAAAGAGAGAGGAAGACACAGAATCCGAAGCAGGCTCCAGGCTCTGAGCTGTCAGCACAGAGCCTGATGCAGGGCTCAAACCCACGAACTGTGAGATCATGACCAGAGCTAAAGTCGGATGCTTAACCAACTGAGCCACCCAGGCCCGCCTAGTATGATTTAAAATACTCTTGGGGCACCTGGGTGGCTCAGTTGGTAAAATGTCTGATTCTTGATTTTGGCTCAGGTCATGATATCAGGGTTGTGAGATCAAGTCTTGCATTGAGCTCCATGCTGAATGTGGACCCTGCTTAAGATTCTCTCTCTCCCTCTCCCTCTGCCTCTCTCTCTCTCAAAAAATACTCTTAATGTTAGAGACTTAGAAAATTATTTCCAGTTTTTATTTTTGCATTTCTTTATTGCAAATCAAGAAAAGTGATTAGTATAAAATCTTACATTGCCTGCTTACATCTAATCACAGAAATATTAACCAACAGACAAGTACCAAACGTTCATTCTAAATAGTTACCTAAAAACCAATATGTTGTATATTTGCATTTGAGTAGAGTTTGCAATGTGTTTTCGAATATTGATTTCATTTTTCATATATATATTTCATATATATATATTCTTTCAAATTCAAATGAACTATTCAAGGATGAATTCTTGGAAAACAACGGAACCTATATATGATATTGAATAAGGCTCTAAATAGGGACATGGTCAAGTCAGTGAGAATATATTTGAACTGTAATGTATTTCTGGGAACTAGGGTTTCTAAAATAACTAGGAAATTTGAATAAGGAGTTTGTCACATGTACTTGCTCTGCGATGGAATGGGAATATGCTTCTTCATGCCTTAAAGATTCTTCTAGAAGTCTACTTTCTTTTAGCCTTAGCTACCTGAAACATCACTATGCCATCATTTATAATTGTAAAATGATTTGTTTTTCAGAAAAATAGCTGTCCGAGAGTCCATATGTTTGAGTCATTTCTCACATTTTGACTTTTGGTATAGTGTTTTAGTATCCTACTTATTAGTTCTCTGAGCAACTTGTGACAGAACCCTGTAGACTTCTTCATAGTACTTAACACAGGCCTTCCATGAGTGTGTGCTCAGGACACATTTGCTCTTATTGTTGCTCTGAGTACCCGTAGGCTTTTATTGCCCAAGGGGAGATTTTGATCATAGAAAAGAGTATAATATTATGTTTGCTTCATTAGTATGTAGTACTCAAAGTTATAAATCTTAACCCTAGTTTTGTTTTATTTTTATTATTTTATCTTAAGCTATATCTTTTCTTTCAGCCTATTTTTAATCGATGTACAGATCTTACTTTATGTATAAATGTCCTAATTTTTTAAAATGTTGTTTTCACTTTATTTTTATAACTTTGACAGAATTCCTCTATTTATACATTTGATCTACGAAGCTTTTTTAGACATACAAGTTATAATTATAAATAATTACAAACGTAGTAAATTTTATTCTCCCAATTGCAACATCCTAATAAAACAAGTCTGTGATTCTGGCTAATATAATCTTTCTAAATCCAAGGTATCTTCTGTAATCTAATAAATTGACTTATAAATGCTGAGATTAATATCCCTTTAACTATTCTAAACATTCTAAATAAATCACACACAAAATTACTTAGTCATTTCAAGAGGTCTTACTATGTGGGCATAAAGCCAATTTGTCCAAAATCACAGTTGTTTCTGGTTATTTTCCCACATTCTTGGAGATTCAGATTTGCTCACCCAAAGAGAATCACTACTCTATTGAAAAGACAAGACTATGGCATGTACCATCAATAAAAAGAAACTCTGACTAGTGGTGGTCAGGATTAAATGTACCTTCTAGAAATAAGCTCCTTGCAGCTGAGGGGTGGACATTTTGATATTGCCAACTTAAGTGAACAAGGTTTTCTAAACATTCCTCAACCCAACATGCAATGACGTCCCTTTCCCTGAAATGACCTGCCTCTCAGACAAGTTGAGGGGCTTTCCAGGTCCTCAGAGTTTAATATTTTTGCATGTAATTTTGAAAGTTTTACTACATCAAGGCCTTAAAACGTATTAATGGAACTTTGAATCTCTTGCTCAGACTGTAATCTTACTTATCTCTTTTATTATGTGTCTTATCAATATACCATAACTTATAGGATATACACGAACACTCAACAGTATTCCATATTCAAGCATATGGTCCTTTTCACCTGAGAGAAGTGCCATATTTTCTTCCTAGCAACATGTCCAGAATTTTACCTGTTTCAGTTCAAAATTATATTCCAATGATGGTGAAGTTCTCAGACCTCTTTTTTAAATCTTGAATTAATTAGGCAAGCTCATCATATTGGGAGTTCAGAGCACCTTCTATTTTCATGTTCTGCTCTTCCACCATTGTTCTACATATCATCCAGATTTTTGTGATCTCTGTGTTCCTTTTAGACATTTGACTACTCTTGCGGCGCCTGGGTAGCTCAGTCGGTTAATTGTCAGACTTCGGCCCAGGTCATGATCTCACGGTTCATGGGTTCGAGCGCTGCATCAGGTTCTGTGCTGATGGCTCAGAGCCTGGAGCCTGTTTCAGATTCTGTGTCTCCCTCTCTCTGTGCCCCTCCCCCACTCGTGCTCTGTCTCTCTGTGTCTCAAAAATAAATAAACAAAAAAATTTTTTTTAAAGGTATAGACATTTGACTACTCTCAAAAGTGGAATTATGTCAATTTCCATAATGGTCTTCAATTGTTATTTGAGACAAGTACTAGTCTTGATTCATTTGCCACCTTGGGAAGTATATCTTTATAGCTTTAGTAATTCAGATGGATTCTGTTTATCATGAAATGCTCTAGCTATCCTTTGGAAACTCAGCTTTGCATGGGATGTGTTTGTGTTTCTGAACTGATGAGGCTAAAAATGAAGCTTAGTATGGTAAAATATAAAACTCAGGTAAAAATTTGTTTTGAATGTCAACCATTAAAAGTGGTTATAATGTCTGTGCTTTCACTAAAAAGCCCAAAGGTAATAGAGCAAAAACTAACATACTAAAATAGGGCCATACTGTGAATATACAGAGAAGATATACCATGAAATGAAGAGTAAAACTATTCTGTAACTGTAATGAGACTATTTTTATAAACCTAACATGAAAAAGTCTTAGTACTTTGTGGTTTTCAGACTATAGATCCTGCAAATAAGACTCATATGTAATTCAGTAGAGAAGGAAAGTTTGACTCATCTTAACAACAAAAAAAGCATCAAGTACAAAAACTAAAGAATTAGTCTACAAATGTTTTTCTGGTTGTAAAAAATGCTTGCTACAGTATTCTTTTCTTGAAATTCTAAGACTTTGGGAATTCATACACTTCGAGAATAGCAATGTCTACTATCAATATTAAACAGATATTATTGAGTTAAAATTAGAACTAAACTATCCCTCAAGCCATGCCATTAGGGATATTTTGTTAAAGAATAACACACCAATAGTTCTCCATAATTTGAGCTCAACTTTTGAAAAAACAAATTTGTTTTGGTTTTACTAAGTTTTTTATTTTAATTCCAGTATAGTTAACATACAGTGTTATATTACTTTCAAGAGTACACTATAGTGATTCAACAATTCTATATATTACTCAATACTCATCATGGTAAGTCTACTCTTTAATCCTCATCACCTGTTTCACCCATCACCCCCTTCTGGTAACCACCAGTTTGTTCTCTGTAGTTAAGAGTCTGTTTCTTGATTTATCTTTCGGTCTCCTTTGTTTTGTTTCTTAAATTACACATATGAGTGAAACAATATGGTATTTGTCTTTCTCTGACTGAATTATTTCACTAAACATTGTACTTTCAGCTTCATCTATGTCATTGCAAAGTACAAGATTTCATTCTTTTTGATGTCTGAGTAATATTCCATTGTATGTATATATGCCATATCTTCTTTATTCATTCATGAATCAATGGATATTTGGGCTGTTTCCATAATTTTGCCATTGAAAATAATGCTACAGTAAACATATGGGTGCATGTATCCCTTTAAATTAGTGTTTTGTGTTTTTGGGGTAAATACCTAGTAGTGTCATTACTAGATTGGAGGGTAGTTCAATTTTTTTAAGTTTTAATTCCAGTCTAGTCAACATACAGTGTTCCATTAGTTTCAATTGTACAATATAGTGATTCAGTAAACCCGTACATCATTCAGTGCTCATCACAAGTTCACTTCTTAATCCTCATCACCTATTTCACTGATTGTCCACCTACCTCCCCTCTGATAACCTTCAGTTTTTTCTCTGTGGTTAAGAGACTGTTTCTTGGTTTCTCTCTCTTAAATTCCACATATGAGTGAAATCATATGGTATTTGTCTTTTTCTGATTGACATATTTCACTTAGCATTATACTCTAACTCCATCCATTTTGTTGCAAATGATAATATTTCATTCTTTCTTATGGTTTAGTAATATTCCATTCTGTATATATACCACATCTTCTTTATCCAGTCATCTATCAGTGGACATTGGCTCTTTCCATATTTTGGCTATTGTAAATAATGCTGCAATAAAGATAGAGGCACATATATCTTTTCGAATTAGTGTTTTTGTATTTTTTGGAGTAAATACCCAGTAGTGTGATTCCTGGGTCATAGGGCAGTTCTATTTTTAATTTTTTGAGGAACCTCCATACTATCTTCCACAGTGGCTGCACCAGTTTGTATTCCCACCAACAGGGCACAGGGGTTCCTTTTTCTCCTCATCCTAGCCAGCTGTTGTTGTTTCTTGTTTTTTTTTTTTTTTTTCTTAAGTCATTCTGACGGGGTGAGATGATCTCTCATTTTTGTTTTGATTTGCATTTCCCTCATGATGAGTGATGTTGAATATCTTTTCATATGTCTAGTGTCATCTGGATGTCTTCTTTGGAGAAAGGTCTGTCCATGTCTTCTGCCCATTTAAAAAAAAATTTTAATGTTTATTTTATTTTTGAGAGAGAGAGAGAATGAGTGGGAGACACAGAGGCAGAATCTGAAACATGCTCCAGGCTCTGAGCTGTCAGCAGAGAGCTGACATGGGATCTGATCCCATGAACCTTGAGATCATGATCTGAGCTGAAGTCAGACAGTTAACTAAGCCACCCAGGTGCCCCTTTTCTGCCTATTTTTTAAAAAAAATTTTAAATGTTTTATTTATTTTTGAGAGAGAGAGACAGCATGAGCAGGGGAGGGTCAGAGAGAGAAGGAGGCACGTAATCCAAAGATAGGCTCCAGTCTCGGAGCTAGCTGTCAGCACAGATCCCGGCACAGGGCTCGAAACCACGAACCGTGAGATCATGACCTGAGCCGAAGTTGGATGCTTAACCAACTAAGCCACCCAGGCACCCCTTTTCTGCCTACTTTTAATTAGATCATTTGTTTTTGGGTGTTGAGTTGTATAACTTCTTTATATATTTTGTATACTAACCATTTATCAGAGATTTCATTTGCAAATATCTCCTCTCATTTATTAGGATGTTGTTTCCTTTGCACTGCAGAAGCTTTTGGTTTGATGTAGTCTCAGTAGTTGATTTTTGCTTTTATTTTCCTTGCCTCAGAAGACATCTCGAGAAAAATGTTATCACAGCCAATGTTAGAGAAATTACTGGCTGTGCTCTTTTGTAGGATTTTTGTGGTTTCAGATCTCACATTTAGGTCCTTAATCCATTTTGAATTGATTTTTGTGTATGGTGTAAGAGAGTGGTCCAGTTTCATTCTTTTGCATGTACCAGTTCACTTTTCCCAACACTATTTGTTGAAGAGACCAACTTTTTCCCGTTGCATATTCTTCCCTCCTTTTTCAAAGATTAGTTGGGTTTATTTCTGAGCTTTCTATTCTATTCTCTTGATCTCTGTGTCTGTTTTTGTGCCAGTACCATACTGTTTGAGGCAAATTATCTTTTGTGAAAAAACCTTTATGTTCCAAAGTCTTTATCTTGGGACTAGTTGTTAAAGAGATAGAAGTAGTTATCTTTCCTAGGCTTGCTTGCTCTGGCATTCTCTATTGAGTGGGGACAAGGCTCAGACATGTTTTGTGTGATACTTTTTCAGTTGGTCCTACTACCCTAGGTCTGGAGAAAGTGAGAACTGTGAAAGAAAAGGTACTAAATTCTTATTCTCTCATGCAGTTCAGTTCAACAATATTCCATTGTGTACCTACTTTATTCCAGGTATTGTAAAATAGGAAAAAAGAAGTCCTTTCAAATGATGTTTCTGCTAATGAACGTCATGACTTGGTCACATAATAACAGTTACTCAACATTCAGTCCTCATGTACATGTCCACGTGTCCTCATGATTGGAGCAGAAGATACTTTCAGAATTTCCCTCAAACTCTCAATTTCTGCCACTGTGTGTCAGTGACTTTCCCTATGTGTGCTTAGGGAGCATGTTCTCCCCAGCAATAAAGTAAAGAAAAATTAAGCTCATTCTTATCCTAGACAATTGCTATCTGTCATGAATTTTTTAAGCCTCACACTACTGTGTAAATAGTTTAATTTTGGAAGTTCTCAGACGTCCCTGGGTTACATCCTCCCTCACACCTGTGATCAAATAATTTTGTTTCTATTATTGAGATCCAGGAAGGGGGTTATAGTTCAAGTACTTTTCATGGGCAGATCTGGAAGAAGTAACACTTTGGGCCAGGGCTATGGAGAGTTAACTGCTTCCTTAAGGGAGAAGAGAAATGGTCCTTTGGTATCGTAAACACCAATAAATGCACTCATTTATTTTTTTCTGTTTCTTTCAAGCCATGGATAATATGGTATTAGTTATCTGTGATGAGTTGCTTTTAATCTGAATTGGCAGATGAGAAAAGTGAATTAGAAATTAAAGACAAGTGTTGCTTTGTTTTGTCAACCCTGAGAAGGTACTGTAAGGCCAAGTAGATTACATCTGTAAGGACATGCTGGGTTTTTAATTACTAGGAAATTGAAGGTACAAGGACTTTTGCTTTGTTAGATGTATAGAAGACTATTCTTTTTCTTTCCTCATGGCTGTTTGAATTCTGTTGAGATTAATAGCTATTATGCTGCTAAACTGCTTTATGGAAACTTTATTTGGATTTCAATAAAAGCTTTATCCCTGAATAGTTTCCAGAGGAAAAAAATAATGTTTACACTTAACTTTTGATTGAATATATAAAGTTCTTTAAGTTAGCTTGTTTCCTTCTTCTACCTTTGAAAGCCAAGTATCATTAATATTGTAGGGCCCAATTCCTGGGAATTTGGTGGTAGTTGTATTTTGCATATCCTTCTGGCCCTTTCTTTAGAAGGAAGATATGGAATGGGAATAGGGGATCTGGGGAGGAGTTGACAAAAGTTTGCTCCTGTTACCTAAGTTCTAACCCTTCTAAAAAGCATTAGCAAGGGTACTTGCACAATCCACCTGCAAACCAATAACTAGCAAACCATCAATCAATAAGCATTTATTGACTGCCTGCTCTGAACCAGGCATGGGGTCCTGATTCAGTACTCTATTTCCACTGTGTAGGATGGCTATCTTTCACTCTGTACAGTTGAAGCAGGAGGATCTTGTCCTTCACTCAAGAAGAATAATGATAAATTTTCAACCTTTAATGATGTGATTTGTTTTTGTAAGGACTCTTTCAACTGATATTTCAGTTGAACACTATGGAGTTCCTAATTTTCCTTTAAGCTATAAAGAACCTGTTTTTGTTCAGTTCCCATTAGCACTGACATTAAATGCGACTTCTTCATGGCTTTAGGAAGTTGCGTGTTTTCCATTACAGAATATATTTTCCTTGACTTCCTTCAGAAACACGACACTTTGTGACTGCCTCCTACATCAGGCACTGGAAGACAGAGTATGCTGTTTGACCTCTTCTCCCCAGACCTCGCAGAATTGGCAGAATCATATTGACTGTTAGTGTCTTCTGGATAATAGCATTTGTCACTTCCATTCATATTTCATTGGCTAGTGTCTATCACATGGCCAAGCTTGCCTTTGAAGGAGCTAAGAAACAATCTTTCTGCAGGAAGGGGCAACAGGTATGGGTGAACAGTAATCCCAGCCTATTGCAATCTGTTCAGTTCCAGTGAGAGGAAGTGTATGTTCATTGTGATTTACTGAAGTATGATAAAAGTATACAGACATATTTTAATATCCAACTTGTCTTTTCAGTGGCTAGCTAGGGTATGGGGCCTGAGTGGTTTATGCCTAATTTACATTTGTTTCAAGAAACAGATTACTGGTCTGTCTCCAAATATTTAAAAATAAGCAATATATTACACCTTTTTGAAAAATAACACTCCTGGTAGACAGTTCCTCAAGCCCCTGTGACTTTAGTCATGCCCAAAGAATGCCTTGTTCATATAATTTATGTATGTAGATATTTATATTTTCCTCCAGTTGCTTCTGCTAATACCCAACACTTCTGTGGCAGTTACTATATTGCAGACATTATTGAAGGAGCTTGGTAAATGTTAACATATTTTAACTGTGAACAATCCTGTGACAAAGAAATTTCTATTGTCCTTAATGTGTAGAAGAGGAAACTGATACACAAAGAGATTAAAACTATGCCTCATAACACAGCAAGTATGTGAGAGAGTAACTACTATCTCTTTCATCTGGTTAGAACTAATGAGTGACTTCTTCTATCCCTTTTCTTATATTTTTCTTCATATAGCAGTGATATATAGATAGGAGCACATGGAGAAGGAAACTAGCATTTAATTAGGTTTGTTCTGTTATTTGATGCTTTTCAGTGCTTCACTTGGTTTTGTCTTCATTTTACTACAGCCCTTTACATACAGTTTACCATTTCCCTCACTTTATAAATGAAAGAACTAGAGTTCACAAGCTTTATTAGGCATGTTCCCATTCATACAACAGTTTATACTAGAGCTGAGATTCAACCCTGGATTCAACATAGGTGCTATCTCTGCACTATGGAAACTTATTTGGCAATGCCAAAGGGTGTTCAGAGTAAACAAAACAAAAGTGCATGGTTATTTTCTGCCAACACAGTATATTTTTCTGTATTATTGAATTGATTGACAGTGTTTTAATTATTCATGTCATGTGAAAAGAGCTAAAGCACAAGATCATGCACATACATATAGTGGCATTTATGGAATGGCCTGGCATTCAGACTGAATGTCCATAAGATTTTATTCTTTGTGGGAGTTGTGATATTGTTTTATTAGAATAGACTGGGGTAGTGTTGCCAAATATCCTCTTATACCTTCTATATAGCCTGGTTATTGCTTATTCTTCTCCAAGTGGATACTTAAAGAAATTCTGTTTATTATATATATAAGCATAGATATAGATACCACACTTGTCTTCATTCACTTTGCCAAGGGCAAGTTTTACTGAAATTTTTTAAATGGTTTTTTCTTTCTTAATTTGTATTGAAAAGTTGAACAGTGTGACCTCAAGAACCAAACATTGTAAATGTCAGGAACTTGGAATTTTAATTGATTTTTTAAAATGCTAGTGTATCCTTTTTATCTAGGTTTACATTTTTTTGGCTCAGTTTTTGGTGTTAAGAATGAAAATATTTGATTCCTTACCTCTCCATTTACCTGTTTTCTTATGTTTAATAAATGTTTAAAAATACCAGAAGGTAGATTCTTATGATTAGCCTTTTGGGTGATTGGAAGCAAAAAATCCCTTCTTGCTGTCCAAAAAGAGCTTCATGTATGTAGTGAGCTCTTATAAGATGCTTCTTTAATGACTCTTCATTCTTGCATTGTTCAGTTAACCCAAAGCATTGACTAAGTTATGTTCATTTGACCTAGGGCCCTAGGGACAGAGAAATAAATGAGCCAGTTCCTGTGGGTAACAATATGTTTTTTAGTTTGGGCATTTTAAAATGATTTAATCTATTGATTTTTTTAAAAAGTTCTAAAGAACTATATTTCTAAAAAATATTGGACACTTTCAAAGTCTAGTGAATAAAATTGATAATTTCTACCTTCTGTGTTCTTTTTCTTGCATAGATCTTCCTAAAGTTTTTGTTTTCTCAAGGAAAATAGAAACATACCCTCAAACTCTACATTTTAAGAAATTGAGTCATACTCTCTGTTGATCACTTTTTTTTTTGACTGACAGCACATGAGAAATATCTTTCCAGTTAAGTACTTCTAGTTTTTTGAGCCATAGATTTCTCAAACCTCAAAGGTTTCAGTGGTTTCCTGTCTAGGCTTTCTTACAAGTTTTTTGCCTATTGTAAGCACCTCTTCTTGAATTTTAATATATATATGTATGTATATATATATATATATATACATACATATATTTATCACTGGATTTGTGTTAAGCTACATGAGTGTTTAATCCTCCATCTTTTTTAAATTTTTTATTATTTATTAAATTTTACTTATAATATAGTTAACATTCAGTGTTATATTAGTTTCAGGTGTACAATATAGTGATTCAATATTTCCATATAGTACTCAGTGTTCATCAAGATAAGTGTACTCTTAATCCCCTTGACCTATTTTCCCCAGCCCCTCACCCACCTCCCCTCCGGTAATCACTGGATTGTTCTCTATAGCTAAGAGTCAGTTTCTTGGTTTAGTTCTCTTTCTCTCACTCTCTCTCTCTTTTTTTTTTCCTCTGCTCCTTTGTTTTGCTTCTTAAATTCTACATTGTAGTGAAATCATATGCTATCTGTCTTTCTCTGACTGGCTTATTTTGCATAACATTATACTCTAGCTCCATCCATGCAATCTTGCAAATCTTGCAAATGCAAGATTTCAGTATTTTTTATGGCTGAATAATATTTCATTGTACATATATACTATGTCTTCCTTTTTCTTTTTATGTGTATGTGAATTTATTTCTTCAACAAATATATATTTTATTGTTTTTAATTTTTTTCTAGTATAGTTAACATACAGTGTTCTATTAGTTTCAAATGTACAACATAGTGATTCAGCAATACTATACATTACTCAGTGCTCATTATGAGAAGTGTACTGTCTTTGGAGAAATGTCTGTCTATGACTTCTGCCCATTTTTTAATTGGATTATTTATTTTGGGGTGTTATATAAGTTCTTTATATATTTTGGATACTAACCATTTATCAGATATGTCATTTGTAAATATCTCCTCTCATCAAGTAGGCTGATGTTTAGCTTTGTTGGTTGTTTCCTTTGCACTACAGAAGCTTTTTGTTTTGATGTAGTCCCAGCAGTTTATTTTTGCTTTTAATTTCTTTGCCTCAGAGGACATAACGAGAAAAATGTTGTTATAGCCGATGTTGGAGGTATTACTGGCTGTGCTCTTTTGTAGGATTTTTGTGGTTTCAGGTCTCACATTTAGGTCCTTAATCCATTTTGAGTTGATTTTTGTGTATGGTGTAAGAAAGTGGTCCAGTTTCATTTCATTCTTTTGCATATGGCCGTCCACGTTTCCCAGCACTATTTGTTGAGGAGACCATCTTTTTCCCATTGCTTATTCTTCCCTCCTTTTTCAAAGATTAATTGACCATATAATTTTGGATTTATTTCCAGGCTTTCTATTCAGTTCTGTTGATCTGTTTGTCTGTTTTTGTACCAGTACCATAATGTTTTGATTACTACCACTTTCTAATATAACTTGAAGTATTGAATTGTGTTATCTCCAGTTTTGTTATCTTTTCCAAGATTCTTTGGGTTTGAGGGTCTTTTATGATTTCACACAACTTTTAGAATTCTTTGTTCTATACTTCTGTGAAAAATGTTTTTGGTATTTTGATAGGGATTGTGTTAAATCTGTAGATTTCTTTGGGTAGTATAGACATTTTAACAATATTTATTCTTCCAACCCATGAGCATGGAATGTCTTTCCATTTCTTTCTGTCATCTTCAATTTCTTTCATCAGTTTTTATATTTTTCTGTGTACAGAAAGTATATTTCATTTCTTTGGAAAAGTTTATTCCTAACTATTTTATTATTTTTGGTATAGTTGTAAATGAATTGGTTTTTTAAATTTATCTTTCTGCTGCTTCATTATTAATGTATAGAAATGCAGGTGCACCTGGTGGCTCAGTCGGTTAAGTGTCCAACTTCGGGTCAGGTCAAGATCTCGCGGTTTATAAGTTCGAACACTACATCGGGCTCTGTGCTGACAGCTCATAGCCTGGAGCCTGCTTCAGATGCTGTGTTTCCCTCTCTCTCCACTTCTCCACTCACGCTCTGTCTTCCAAAAATGAATAAATGTTAAAAAACATTTTTTTTAAATAATGTATAAAAATGCAACAGATTTCTGGGGCACCTGGGTGGCTCATTCGTTTGAGTGTCCAACTTTGGCTCAGGTGATGATCTGGCGGTTCGTGAGTTCAAGCCCTGCATTGGGCTCTGTGCTGACAGCTCAGAGCATGGGGCCTGCTTTGGATTCTGTGTCTCCTCTCTCTCTGTCCCTCCCCCATTCACACTTTGTCTCTCTCTCTCAAAAATAAATAAACATTAAAAAAAAAAAAGAAATGCAATCGATTTTTGTATATTGGTTTTGTATCATGTGACCCTACTGAATTCCATTTATTAGTTCTAGTAATTTTTTTGGTGGAGTGTTTAGTTTTTTTTATGTATCATGTCATCTGTAAATAGTGAAAGTTTTATTTCTTCCTTACCAATTTGGATTCCTTTTATTTCTTTTTGTTATCTTTATTGCTGGGGCTAGGACTTCCAGTATTAGGTTGAATAAAAGTGGTAAGAGTGGACATCCTTGTCTTTTTCCTGATCTTAGGGTAAAAGCTCTCAGTTTTCCCCATTGACTATGATTTTTTCTGTAGGTTTTTCATATATGGTCTTTATTATGTTGAGGTATGTTCCCTCTAAACCTACTTTGTTGAGGGTTTTTTTCATGAATGAATGTTGTACTTTGTCAGATGCTTTTTTCTGCATCTGTTCAAATGATCATATGGTTTTTAATCCTTTTTCCTATTCATGTAATGTGTCATGTTGATTGGTTTGTGAATATTTAACTGCCATTGCATCCCGGGAATAAGTCCCACTTGATTATAGTGAATGGTTTTTTAATGTATTTGGATTGGTTTGCTAATATTCTGTTGAGGATTTTTGCATCTGTGTTTACCAGAAATATTGGCCTTGAGTTCTCCTTTTTGTGTGTATGATGTCTTTATCTAGTTTTGGTGTCAGGTAATGCTGACCTCATAGAATAAATTTCAACAGTTCCTTATTGTTTTATTTTTTGGAAAAGTTTGAGAAGAATAGTTATAAACTCTTCTTTAAATATTTGGTAGGATTTACTTTTGAAACCATATGGTCCTAAACTTTTGTTTTGGGGGGAGTTTTTTGATTATTGATTCAATCTGTTTGCTGGTTATCAATCTGTTTCAAATATTCTGTTTCTTTCTGGTTCAGTTTTAGTAGGTTATCTGTTTCTACGAATTTATCCATTTTTTTCTAGGTTGTCCAATTTGTTGACATATAATTTTCATCATACTTGCTTAAGTCATTTGTATTTCTGTGGTGGAGGCTCTATGTCTCCTCTTTCGTTTGTGATTTTATTTACATTCTTTCTTTCTCCCTCTGTCTCTCTCTCTCTCTCTCTCTCTCTCTTGGATGAGTCTAGCCAGAAGTTTATCAATTGTGTTGATCTTTTCAAGGAACCAGTTCCTGGTTTCATTGATCTCTTCTATTTTTAGTGTCTCTATCAGTTATTTCTGCTCTAATCTTTATTATTTCAAAGTCTGCTGACTTTGGGTTTTGTTTGGTCCTCCTTTTCTACTTCCTTTACGTGTAAGCTTAGGAATTTATCTGATATTTTTATTGCTTCTTGAGGTAGGCCTGTATTCCCGTATGGATGGATCTTTGAACCACTTGCTGCATCTCAAACATTTTCACCACCAGGTTTTCATTTTCATTTTTCTTCAAGTAATTTTTTATTCTTCTTTTATTTCTTAGTTGACTTATTCATTGGTTAGTAGCATGCTCTTTTCATATTTTTCTTGTGGTTGATTTCTAATTTCATAGCATTATGGTCAGAAAAGATGCATGGTATGACTTCAGTCTCTTTGAATTTCTTGAAACTTTTTTGGTGGCCTAATATGGATGTATTCTGGAGTATGTTCTATGTGCACTTGAAAAGAATGTGTATTCTTTTATTTACTTTTTTAATAATACTCATTTTTGAGAGTGAAAGAGACAGACCATGAGTGGGGTGGTGGCTGAGAGAGAGAGAGAGAGAGAGAGAGCATTTGAAGCAGGCTCCAGGCTCTGAGCTGTCAGCACAGAGTTTGATTCAGGGCTCAAACTCATGATCCGCGTGATCATGACCTGAGCTGAAGTTGGACTCAACTGATTGAGCCACCCAGGCACCCCTGTTCTATTTAACAATGGAATGTTCTAAATATATCTTTGGAATCCATCTGGTCCAGTGTTTTATTCAAAGCCACTGTTCTTTTGTTGATTTTCTGTTTGTATGATCTGTCCTTGATATAAGTGCGCTATTGAAATCCCTTACTATTATTGTATTACTATCAATTAATTCCTTTATGTGTGTTGTTAACTTTTTTATGTATTTGGGTGCTTCCATGGTGGGTACATAAATATTTAGAATTGTTATATCTCTTTGATTGTTCTTTCATTATTATATAGTGTCATTTGTCTCTTGTTACAGTCTTTGTTTTAAAGTCTAATTTGTCTGATATAAGTATAGCTACTCTGGCTTTCTTTTGACATCCCTTTGCAAGATAAATGTTTCTCCAGCCCTTCTCTTTCAATCTGTATGTGTCTCTAGTTTTGAAATCAGTCTCTTGTAGGTAGTATTTAAACAGGTTTTGTTTTTGTTTTTGTTTTGTTTTGTTTTGTTTTTTTACCCATTCTGTCACCCTATGTCTTCTGGCTGAAGTTTTTAGACCATTTACTTTCAAAGTAATTATTAATAGATAGGTATTTATTGCCATTTTGTTACTTGTTTTGTGGTCATTTTTGTAGTTTTTCTATGGTCGTTTCTTCTTTTGCTCTCCTTCACAGTTTGCTGGCTTCCTTTAGTGATAAAACTTGGATTCCTTTCTCTTTATTCTTTGCATATCTGATACTGGGTTTTGATTTGTGGTTACCATTAGATTTGTATATAACATTAGCTGCATATAGTGGTCTATATTAAGTTGAAGGTCATTTAAGTTAAAACCCATTCTTTCTTCTTACCCTCCACTCCATGTTTCAGGTATATGGTGCCTTTATTTCACATCCTTTTATTTTGTGAATCCTTGCACAGATTTTTATAGATACATTTATTTTTACTGCTTTTGTGTTTCCTACTTTACATACTCCTACTTATGGTCTTTCCTTTCCACTCACAGTGTTTCCTTAAATTTCTTGTAGGGCTGGTTTAGTGGTCATGAACGCCTTTAGCTTTTGTTTGTCTGTGAAACTATCTCTTCTATTCTGAATGGTAGTCATGCTTAATAGAGAATTCTTGGTTGCATATTTTTTTCAGTTTAGCACTTTGAATATATCATGCCAATGACTTTTGGACTGCACAGTTTCTGCTGAAAGATCTACTTATAACTTATGGGATTTCCCTTGTGTGTAACTGTCTTCTTTTCTCTTTCTGCTTTTTAAAAATGTTTGTTTTTAAGATTTTATTTTTAGGTAATCTCTGTACCCAATGTGGGGCTCAAACTTACAATCCTAAAATCTAGAGTTGCATGTCCCTCTGACTGAGCCAACCAGGTGCCCCTCTCTTGCTGCTTTTGTGGTTCTTTATCATTAGTATTTGCCATTTTTATTACTATACATCTGTGATGATCTCTTGGGTTGATTTTTTTTTGGGGGGGGGATCTCTTTGCCTCCTGGATCTGAATATATTTTTCCTTTGCATAAGGAATATCCTTTGCATAATTTTTTTTCTTTCAGGTTCCTCATTCATTCCTCTGCTTCTTTGACCTGTTATTTATTTCATCTAGTATATTTTTAATTTTCAATTTGTTTTTTTCTTCATCTCTGATTGGTTCTTTTTTATCTCTTTGTTAAGGGTCTCACTGATAATCCTCTACTCTTTTCTCAAGTGCACTGAGTATCTTTATGAACATTGTTTAAACTCTCTATCAGGCATATTACTTGTATCCATTTATCTTAGGTCTCTTACTGTCATTTGTCTTGTTTTTTTCATTTGGGACATACTCCTCTCTCTCTCCTCATTTTACCTAACTCTCTGAGTCTGTTTTTTCATGTCAGAAAAGTCAGCTATATCTCCTCCTATTCAATGTAGTGGCCTTATGAAGAAGAGGTCTTGTAGTGCCCTGAAATGCAGTTCCCCTGTTCCCAACCTGGGCTTTAGGTGGTGCCTCCTGCATATGTTAAATGTGCTCCGTTATTTGTCCTGGTTTCTTTTTCCTTCAGTCCAGTTGTCTGCAGAGGCTCTCTTTTACCTATTGTGGGCAGTGTTCTATACCTGGCTGGGATGGGGAGTGCAGTTTTAACAAGGTGTGCTATGCTTTTAAAATGAGACCTGCAGCTTTGAGGATCCAAGCTGCATGCAAAGGGTGCACGATTTTACCAAGGTGCTCCTCGGACTTCCTCAGGGTCCACAGCTGCTGCTTCCAGAGCTGCAGCCTTGCAAAATGCATGGGTGAAAAGAGGCAGTTTGGCAAGGTTTGTGCTGGATTTCTGAGGGAGGGGGCCCACAGTCCTGGGACTGAGGCAGGCATGACTGGAAAGGGTGGATATGTGGAAGCACAGGAGTGTGGGACTTAGTGTAAGCAAATTAGGTAGTGAATTTAAGAGCATGCTAGTTTCTGCAGGTGGCCCTGTGTGCTGAGGGTTGAAAGAGGACAGTGGCACTGCCAGCTCCTTTGTTCCTGGAGGAGTGTTCCCCTGGATACCCTCTGAGATGTGTAAATAACTCTTCCCCCTGTATGCCCTGGTGTTTTTGAAAGTGCTGCTTCTAGCCTGTGTCTTAAGGGCTGTTTGTCCTGCTGTCTCTTTAAGGGCAGAGACTCATCTTCCTGTTGCCTTCAGGGCTCTGCCAGAATGGAGCTGGCTTTTGATTTTTTGTTTGTTTGTTTGTTTAATTCCAGGCTTTACGTCCCTCTTGTTTGTAAGAAGTCAGTAAATTCAGTTCTTTCTGCTTTCAAAGCCAAATGTTATGAGGATTCCTCTCTCCCTCATTCCTCTCTCCCTAGTGAGCTCCCTGGTGTGATAGCCTGTTTATCACCCTTCTTCAGTGCTTGCAGCTCACTCCTGACCACTGATGGCTGCCTCTGTTTTGCTCTCCCACTATATCTCCACCCTTTCTACCCTCTTTGATGTGGACTCTTCTCTATCTTTAGATGTGGAATTTGTTCTGCCAGTCTTAGGGTTGTTTCTGGGTTATTTATGCTGATGTCAGTGTTATCTAGTTGTATTCATGGGACAGGACAATGTGAACTTAGGGTCCTCTTACTCCGCCATCTTCCAGCCTCCTAATCCCCCATCTTTAAACGGAAGCCAGTTTTAATTTTTTATCGACTTGAATTGTTTTCACATATTATTGGAGAATATCAAGAAATATCATATCTTCACCACATGTGATGAAAATGTCCATTATAGTACCAAAACATTTGAATTTTTCCTCAGGGTGTTATTTGATATTCTTAAACTCTTTTTTAAAAAAAAAACAAGTAATCTAATTTGATCTGGCCTCAAGATCTTAAGAAAATTATAACAGGTTTAAAATCTAGCAAAAGTAATGAAAATATATTGCTATTTCATGATGTAGGATCTTTAGGGGAATATTTTGAATTATTTTGCAAATGATAAAATGTGTAATAGAAAGAATATTGAGTTTGGATTCAGGAAATCTGTGTTAGAAACCTGGTTCTCAAGCTTGGAACAAAGAAACTGAAGTTCTTAGCAATGTTGTGAACTATCTTAAGATTACAAAGCTTTCTCTCTACCTTATAATGTTGTTTTGAGAATCCCATGGAAAAGAATATGTGAATAGCTTTGTCATATAATTAGTAACAAACAATAATGTTTTTTTTTCTTAGTACATTTGCTTCTATCATCTGGAAAAACATGTAGTGAAGGTTAATGCTAATTTTAGGAAAAATGGATGGGATCACTGTAACATATTTACTTTCTATGAAAGATCTGTGTTTTCAAAAAGATCTGTATTATTGATGTAATAACTTTGGTGAATGTGAATCCTACCCCAAAATAAAAATTCAGACTCAATTCAAACTGTGCCATTAAGTCATAAAACAAGAGAGCCAACTAAGGAGTAATGTAAGTTGGGCATAAACCCTTACTATGATTTTATTTTATTTTCAGTGTATTTAAATGAAGCAGGGTTCAATTTTGTGAGAAAATGCATTCAAGCTGTAGAAACAAGAGGTAAGTGTTGTCTGACAGGTATAGCATTACTGTTCATTCTTATATAGGAACCTCTCAAAAAATGAGGATATCATTTATCATTAACATGAGATTAACTTTAAGAACCATATAAACGTATAAAAGTAACTAAATACACAAATAGCTATAGTCTGAACTTTACCAAAAATCATACTGTATTTCTTTTTAATGATTTTTCCTAATAAAGGCTTGCTTTATTTCTATTTGATAGACTTTGTGTTATTTATTACTCTAAGCACCTCTTCAATTTTTTTCAAGCTTTAGAGAGGGTAAAGATTCCTAAGGAACTGGTCTTCCTCCTTCCTTATGTTATTTCCCTCAGTGATTTCACTCACGGTCACAATTCTAGCACCTTTCCCCTCTCTAGTCATGACCTTGAAGCCTACTCTAGTTACCTGTTACACTCTTCCATCTCCAGGAAAACTTGTCTAAAGCAAAACTCATAGGCTTTGGGATTCTGTGAACTTAGACTCAAATTTTGGTGCTGCCACTTAGAAGTTCTGAGAAATTAAGTATGTTTCTTAAATTCTCTAAATCTTTTTCCTCACCTTCAAAATGAAGGAGGTTGTAAATACCTTGTAATTCTTCAACATGTAGGACTACATGACTGAAGAAATAAGAGGATGAGAAATTCTAATCATCCTTTCCCATCTTTGATGTTATTTTTGGATTCAGATAGTAGTGGATAAGCAGGATACTTTGCTACTTTGAAGATCTTTGAAAGACTTTGAAATCACTGTTTAGTGTCTGCTCTGAGAAATATATGTCTGAAATATAAAAAGAAATATATGTCTGATGGGTGTTTCCAGGATAGATTTGCTGAAGTTAGACTGTAAAACTGGATAAGTAGCTTTCAAATTCTGTGTAGGTATATGCCTGATGTTTTTAACATTCTGTACTTGTGGTGCTGTGTCTCAAGACATTCTCTTGTGGTCTTTCCTTCTCATTAGGCATCACTATTTTAGGCCTCTACCGAATAGGAGGAGTGAACTCCAAAGTTCAGAAACTCATGAACACGACATTTTGTAAGTTTTGAATGAAACTAGTTACTTAATTTTTGTATTATAGACAATCCATACCGTAGGTTTCTTTGAGATATATACTATGGCTGTTTTTGAATATTTTCAAGAAATATTTAAAATTAATATTTGCATTCAGTTTTTAATGTTCAGTTATAATAGATGAACAATAAGAATTTGAGAGAGAGCCTTTTCATAATGTTGGATTTTTTTCTCAAGTGTCCTTTGGTTAGCTAGAAGTACAGTGAGATTTATGGATGCTGGATTCAGATTGCCTAGCTTGGAATCCTAATTCACCACTTGAAAGCTTTGTGACCTTGGGTAATTTGTTTAACTTCTCTGGGCCTCAACCTTCTCATTCATAAAATGGGGATGATGATAATAGTGCCTGCTTCATTGAGAAGAGTGAGGATTGGATATGTTAATCATTAAAAAGTACTTGGAAGCATGCCTGGCGCATGATAACTGCTCAGTGATGTTAGCAATTAACAACAATTTTATTTGGAAAACTATTATTCCACAAGAAATCTTTGAGATTTATAAAGTGTCAGAGTGAAATTTGCACCAGTTCACACAAACAACAGTCCTAAAGTTAACTCTGTCAGCATCCTAAGAAAATAAATGCCTCTCTCTTTGATCTACTGATGTTTGTGTCCATCTTCTTAATGGTGCAAGTGATGTTTTGAATTGCACAGTTTAAACATCGTGTTTTTATTCTTTACAGCTCCAAAATCCCCTCCTGATATTGACATTGATATTGAATTGTGGGATAATAAGACAATAACAAGTGGGCTGAAAAACTACCTCAGGTAAGGAGTGTTTAACTTGTACTCTATATGTGATGTCTCTCTTACCTCCTGGGGCAATGCCATGTGACTCCTTGGAACACCTGTGCATGAGCTTCACTCCTTAGAGTTACATCCACAGGAACACCTGTGCATGAAGCTTCACTTCAGGTGGAATAGCATAAGGTGGTAATGTTTGTGTTTAGTGTTTTGAAACTTATAGTTGGTTTTTCAACTAATAAACTTAAGAAGCTGCAATATTTTATGAATACTAAATAATAGTTTGTTTCATATTAAATTTGAATGTAGTGTTTTCATGTATTTTTTTAAAAATAAGTTGAAAGTGAAAATTGTTTTTTGTTTGGTTTTTGTTTTTTATTTAACTATAGTCCCCATATCTGGGAGAGATTTTGCTGTTATGATTGACTAGTTCTTACAAAGTGAAAAAATCATTTTCTAGCCTGTCCTTTTAGCACAGTTGTGCCAGGAAATGCTGCTAAAGGGCCTTGGTATCTTCAAGACCTGCATTTTGGGACTGCCTGGATCCACCCTAGTAGGAATTCATCATACTCCCTAATCACCCAGTTCTTAAAGAAGCATTAGAAGTGCAGGGGAAATAAATGCATTCTAATGCCCTCTTCTTTCTCCACTGTAGGTGCCTTGCAGAACCACTGATGACTTACAAGTTACACAAAGATTTTATTGTTGCAGTTAGTAAGTACACTTCCATTGAATGTGTTATAATTGATATAGTTTTATGCTGTATCACTTAGAGGTGTAAATTTAAACCAGCTAGTTAAGATTTTCCTACATATTGCTTAAGAAACTGTCAGTCTGATGCTTAATAGCTGACAGTATGATTTGTAAGCAAATAAGAAATTGCAGAATGATGGATTAAAGACCTAAATGTGAGACTTGAAACCATAAAACCAGAAGAAAACATAGACAGTAGTTTCTTTGACACTGACTAGAGAAACATTTATCTAGATATGTCTCCTCTGCCAAGCAAATCAAAAAGAATTGGGACTACACTAAAATAAAAAGATTTTGCACAGTGAAGGAAACCAGTAATGAAACAAAATGGCAACCTACTAAACAGGAGAAAATATTTGCAAATGATATATCCAATAAGGGGTTAATATCCAAAATATGTAAAGAACTTACACAACTCAACACTAAAAAACCCATTTGATTAAAAACGGGAAGGATCCAAAGAGACATTTTTTTCTAAGCAGACATACAGATGGCCAATAAACATATGAAAAGATGCTTAACTTCAATTATCATCAGGCAAATACAAATCAAAACTTCATTGAGATATCACCTCACACCAGTCAGAATGACTAATATTAATAACACAAGAAACAAGTGTTGGTGAGGATGTGGGGAAAAAAGGGGAAACCTCTTGCACTGTCGGTGGGAATGCAAACTGGTGCAGCCACTCTAGAAAACAGTGTGAAAGTTCCTCAAAATATTAAAAATAAAATTACCATAGGATCCAGTAATTCTGCTAGTATTTACCCAAAGAAAATGAAAACACCAGTTCAGAAAGATACATGTACCCCTATGTTTATTGCAGAATTATTTACAATAGCCAAGACATAGCAACAACAGAAGTGTCCATCAAAATATGAATGGATAAAGAAAATGTGGTATATATACACAATGGAATATTACTAAACCATAAGAAAGAACGAAATCTTGACCTCTGCAACAGCATGGATGGACCAAGAGGGCATAATGCTAAGTGAAATAAGTCAGATAGAAAAAGACCAATACCATATGATTTTACTCATATGTGGAATTTAAGAAACTAGACAAAGAAAAAGACAAAAAGAAAACAAACTCTTAAATACAGAGAACAAACTGGTGGTTGTCAGAAGAGAGGTGGGAGGGGATGGGAGAAATAGATAAAGGGAATTAAGAATACACTTTCCTTGATTTAAAAAAATTGCAGAATGAAGTAAAAGGTTTTGTCACTTAATAAGACTTCATTGAGGTGATTGGTGTGCTAAGAGGAATTATTTTAAATACACTTTTCTCAATGAATGTCAGTATCTTACAAGAGCAACTTTATTGTTAAGTAGACAAGACTACAAATATGCAGAGTCAGTTATGCCACCTACTCATACGCACATGCTATATTCCTAAATCTGGAGAGCAAAGTCAGGTAGTTTTGGCAGGTAACAGGCACTTCCAGCAATCCTTTTTGCCCCTATTATCACATATCTATGTCATTTATTTAGATCTATGATTGCTGTAATAGGATATGTATAGATAGGCTTAATTCAGAAATTGTGGGGAGGGACTCAGTGAAAAACATGTAACCTGAAAAATTAGAAATATGTACTTTTAAAACATTGAGATGAAAGTGCGAGGCTGCCATCTGAGCCCTTTACAACAGTTTGTAAATGCTAGGAATTAGCATTTCATTGTTCAGATGTATGAGGTGTGACTGTACCAGGTACTTTTCACAGTCCAAGAAAGAAAGCATTAATTTATTACCATACATTGTAATGTCACAGGAAATGTTGTCTGCTGATAAGTGTCAGATAACATTGAGTGACCTTGGTTTTCAATCCAGCATACATGACTGACCACATGATCTCATAAACACCTATAATCACTTAGCCTTCTCCTGAAAGCTCTCCCCTCCATATTCTCTTCATCAGAATCTATCCATATTAGTTGAACAAGACCTTAGAAAATATATAATCTCACCTCTCATTTTATTAACTACGTCCCAGAGTGGGCAAGTGTATTTCTCCAAGGATACTAATAAATTGATGGCAAAATCAGGGCTATAAGCCAATGTTTTTGACTCTTAACCTAAAACTTTCTTACAGAAATTTTGTGTTCTAACAAATGGCATTTGAGCCACTTAGCTAAGTGCTAAATGATCTGGTTGTTTTAATAGAAACATTTGGTCATAATATTTTTTTTCTACTTCCATGGCAAATAATAATCACATTTACTACCATGATAATTAAAATATATTCTTATGTATAAGAATTCATTTTTTGTCTGGTTCAAGGATAATCCCATGTACTAGGTAATAAGGTAATAAAATTAAGTATTATTTGGAAATTTAGCTCTGTAAAAAGGGAGGTTGTTCAGAAATTAAAAGGTGTCTCACAGAATTCCCTGGAAGAGTATGGATTAGGCCTTCCATGGGCCTGCAACTAGGAACTACAAAATTGGGAGTTTATGTTTTTCTCCCCACCCTTTTAGGAGCATCTCTTCTCTGTTCTTTGCTGCATATCTGCCTCATTCTTATCTCCCTTTCCAGTTAGATTTTTCTTGGCTTTGGAACACATTTGGTCATGTCATCCCTGGTTTTCCACTATATGCCTTTTCACATATCCATCAGACAGATCAGAGTTTTGATGTCTCCATTCCAACCCCTGGGAGACCTTGTGTTTGGCCCAGCATGAGCCAGCTCTTTTCCGACCTCATTCATGTTCAGCAGTTTTCAGAGACAGGGTTTGGCAGGGTGGGTAGTCACCCTAGAATTTATTGTAGTAAGAGCATGCTAATAGAGTCTTCATTCTCAAGTGTTAGACATTTCTCTAGCAGACAAGTCAACATGTTGGCTTTTGCCTGGCTGACTAGACTTGCTTTAGGTGTTTTGTTTTTGTTTTTGTTTTCCTTTTCAGATTTACCATTGTCAGCATGGGCTTAGAATCTATTAGGCCTCAGTTTGCATAATAATACTGACGCTTCAGAAAAGTAATTCCCTGTTGTCTTTAAATCTATGAAATTTGGAAAAGAATGCCTTCTTTCTTAAGTCTGATGGAGTCACTATGAGGTTTCTGTATGATAAAGTATATTATGTTGCCTGGCACATTAGGCAGTCTGTACCAATTGCTGTGATCAATCACATTGCTAAAGTTTTGATTCTGTCCTTGTGTAGCAAAACCAAAGCAGGCAATGAGTTGTGGTTGTATAGAAGTTCACTGGCTATTGGCACAGGTCTGGATTAGATGGAACTGGGTTAGTTTGACTTCTTTACTTAATTGACTTCATGACCACGGTCAAGTTACTCAACATCTCTAAGCCTTAGAGAATAATAGTGATGAACTGCATAAGGCTATAATATTTATAAGGCATGAGGGTGGGAGTGTCCATAAAGTTTCGATTACTAATGCTTATGTTCACATTTGAATGCAATTAAAACTTGATCATTGGCAACCTTTATGTTATAGAATCTGATGACCAAAACTACCGGGTGGAGGCTGTACATGCATTGGTGCACAAATTGCCAGAAAAAAACAGAGAGATGCTGGACATCTTAATAAAGCACCTTGTCAAGTAATTATCTGATTTATATTGTTCACCTAACTACTTGTTCAACTGATAAAGTTAGGCCTTGTTTGTATCTTTCTAAAGCATGTGATGGTACTATAACATTGTTATTAGAGTCCATTGAATGTGTAAAGTCCATTAAAAATGATGTGGCTGTTTATTTTTAAGATATGTGTGTGTGTGTGTGTGTGTGTACCTGTGTATGTTTATACTATGCAAATGATTAATATCCTTTGCAACTATTAAATTTTTTTTAATTTTTTTTCTAATGTTCCATTTTTTTTTAACTTTATAGTTTATTGTCAAGTTGGTTTCCATATAACACCCAGTACTCTTCCCCACAAGTGTCCTCCACCATGACCATCGCCCCCCTTCCCCTTTCCCCCTCCCCCTTCCACTCTCAGTTTGTTTTCAGTATTCAAGGGTCTAATGTTTTATTTATTTTTGAGAGAGAGAAAGAGAGAGAGAGAGAGAGAGAGAGAGAGAGAGAGACAGCATGAGCAGGGGAGGGTCAGAGAGAGAGGGAGATACAGAATCCGAAGCAGGCTCTAGGCTCTGAGCTAGCTGCCAGCACAGAGCGCAACGTGGGGCTCGAACCCACGAACCTCGAGATCATGACCTGAGCCCAAGCCAGACGCTCAACTGACTGAGCCACGCAGGTGCCCCTGTAACTGTTAAATTGATGATGAAAACCTTACATGTCAACTTAAAAATATATGAAGGAGTTTGAAGCTCAGTTCTCTGTACTAGTAATGTCAGCAGGTTCTGCCAGGTCAAAGTGCCACTCTAATGTTAGCTTCTTTTTCTGAATTCATAGCATCACTTGGTCTCTGAAGATTTTTCTGGCTCTGCTGTTAGTTCATCTATATATTTTTAAATCTCTATGAACAGATACTGTATTAGTCAAGTTTCTCCAGAGAAACAGAACCAGTTGGATGTTTGTGTATATGTAGCTCTACATACACGTGTGTGTGTGTGCGCACGCATGTATGGTGTGTGTGTGTGTGTGTGTGTATACATATATATGTATATATATATATATATGAGAGAGAAATTGATTATAAGGAATTGGACTCCACTATTGTGAAGGTTGTTAAATCTAAAATCTGCAGGACAGCTGGTAGTTTGCAGACCCAGGGAAAAGTTGACATTACAGCTATAATCCAGGGCAGTCTGGAAGCAGAATTCCCTCTTCCTCAGAAGACCTCAGTCTTTTTTAGGACTTTAAACTGATTGGATGAGGCCCACTCACATTATGGAGGGTAATCTGCTTTACTCTAAGTCTACTGATTTAAATGTTAATCTTTTGCAAAAAAAAAGAAAAAGAATACCTTCACAGAATGACTTGAATTATGTTAGATCAGATATTTCAGTGCTATGGCCTCATAAATCTGTCTACAGATTCTTTCTCTCTCCCTTTCACACACTCACACACACACATACAGTTGCCATGCTGCTGTAAACAAAAGTCAAAATTAAGAATCCCTTACAGCCTCATTTACAAATCAGGATATTTTCCATCTTACTAAGTACCATGATTCACAATGAAATAATTACTCCTTCCTTGCTTACTACAAGTAGTAACCCAGTTTATGCTAATTTGAGCCAGGCACATTTGAAATACATAACTTATCAATAAGTCTCATCTTAATCTACAGATGAGATAATACGAATTGCCCTCCTGCCCCTTAAAATAAGGAAATCCACTAGAAACTACATCATTTCAAGTTCATTATAAACTGTTGCCATGGCAATACCTCTTTTAGTTAATGAACAAGGATTTTTGGTCAGATTTAGTCTTGAATGATGTTTGAGTTGTGTGACCTCTTCATGAAATTTAACCACGCTGTATGTATTGGTATTCTCTTGCTGTATTCAGCTAATTTTCTAGCACAGCTTTTTTTTAAGTTTATGTATTTATTTTGAGAGAGAGAGGAAAAAAACAAAACACAAGCAGGGGAGAGGCAGAGAGAGAGGGAGAGAGAATCCCAAACAGGCTCTGCACTGTCACTTGGGACACCAACACAGGAACAATGAGATCATGACCTGAGCTGAAATCAAGAGTCAGTCACTTAATCAACTGATCCACCCAGGCACCCCTCTAGCAAAGCCTTTTTAACATGGTTGTTTTTACATATATAAATTTTTTAATGTTTATTTTTGAGAGAGAGAGAGACAGAGCACGAGAAGAGAGAGAGAGGGAAACACAGAATCTGAACCAGGCTCCAAGCTCCAAGCAGTCATCACAGACCCCAGCATGGGGCTTGAACTCACAAACTGCGAGATCATGACCTGGGCTAAAGTCGGACACTTAACCACTTCTTAAATGTGCTTTTAAAAGCTACATGAATGTCACATAAGATGTTTTTTGTTTAATTATCCAGAATGTTAAGTGAACTCAAATTCCTCTCTTTTTGTGAATGTGATGGCAATAGTACAGGGAATAGCAGAGGACACTATCTGGCCATAGAAGAGTGCTTAAAATTCTTTTGCCCATCCTTCCTAACCTGAACTTTTTTCCTGAACCTATAAAAAGGTCAATCTTCATTGACTAAGCAGTATTGTTGGAATGTGTATCCACATCACCAGTGACTTACTTAAGTAAACTACAAACAAGTAATAACACTTTTGGTCCCTGGCAACCTTAATATGTCTGAGGAAGATAATTTAAGACCAGTCATCTGAATTGGTACTGGTCTAAAGGACCAGTGACTAAAAGATTGATTTCAAATCTCCATTAATTAGCTCTGAGACATGGTATAAACCATTACTTCCTTTCTGAGAGTTCTTTTCTTTGTCTTTAAAACAAAGGCCATCTGTGGTTTCTTCTTTGACTCTAACTTGAATATTTAAAAAAAATTTTTAATGTTTATTTTTGAGAGAGAAACACAGAGTGTGAGTGGAGGAGGGGCAGAGAGAGAGGGAGACACAGAATCTGAAGCAGGCTCCAGGCTCTGAGCTGTCAGCACAGAACACAAAGTGGAGCTCAAACTCACAAACTGTGAGATCATGACCTGAGCCGAAGTCAGACACTTAACTGACTAAGCCACCCAGGCACCCCTTTAACTTTGAATTTTTAAAAGGGCAATTGGGTGTCTGTTCCATACAACAAGTTGAGGAAATGAGGTGCAGAAATAGCTGAAATGTGAGGTGATAAGTGTCTATATTGATTGGGTTAGCTCAGCAGAAGGGAAATTCAGTGAAGAGAAAATTGCTCATCAAAATATTCCATCTCCTGAGCAACACAATCATAAACTCACCTTTTCAAAGCCATTTTTTTAGGAATTCCAAATTCATTCCCCATGAGTTTAATTTTAATCATATTCCAGTTTATTCACACTACCAGGTACAGGACCTCTTACATTTTAGCAAGAGTGCCCAAAGCCAGTTTAATTACAAGGAAGACTATTAGTTGAGATCATATTTCCTATAACTCATTATTTAATTTTATCAACCCTATAGGGATTGTTATTCTTTATAGATGAGGAAACTGAAGCCTAGAGATATTAAATAACTTGGCTGATTGCACCCAGCTTCAAAGTTGGATGGATCCAAACTTTAAATGCAGGCAGACTCAGTACCTTTACATACTAGTTTCTTAGTAGATTCTCTTATACATACTAAACAGTGAATATATAATATTTGGCTATATAGAAAGGAAATATGGAATGAAACTTCTTATTCTAACCAAGAGCTTCTTAACTAATGCTCTCTCAGCCACAAGGGAAAAATTCAGTAAGTGAGACAGTCAGCTAGCTCTTCCGGTCCTGTGCTAGGATTTGCATAGGTATTCAAAATCCTGGATTCCCCATAAAATTTTACTTTTGCTTATGGAATGCAGTTAGTGATGCACACTTAGGTATAAACATGATCTTGTGTTCAGTGCTCCTTTCTAGAACTTCACATGTTAACATCATGCCTGGAAGTAAGATAGCAAATGCAGTGGGTAACCTAGAAGATTGGTCTAATGAATGAGGTTTTCTCTTAGGAATATGTCCAATTCCAAAATTAATTAGTCAAAGTCATCTTTGATAGTTACTAGGATTACTTTGCTAAAGTCAGTAATACCAGAGGCTTTTTCTTTCATTTCCATTTTCAAGCCAGCATTGATGTTAACACATCTCCTTCTCTGACTGTTTGCCAGCCACAGTGCCCAGCACTAGGGAGGTATTGAGGGAAGTTTTGAATGAATGGGTGGGTGGATGGAAGGAAATAAGGAAGGAAAAAAAGGAAGGATAGAAACATGCATTGGCCAGTCGTCTTATGTAGGGAACTTAAGAAAACCACTGACTTCTATTCAGGAAACTTGAATTTCTGTCCCTAATTTGCTGTAACCTTGAGTACATCATTTTTACTTTCGGAGCTTTTTAACCTGCACAATAGGAAAAACTGACATCCTGGGAGAATTAAATGCAATAATGTCTATGAAAATGCCTGGCACTAGGTACTCAATAATATGTTTAGTATATCTGAATATAATTTAATATTATAATATAAAATAATATAATATAATATAATATAAAAATAACCTAATTTTAAGCATCTGTTCTAAAAGAAGTATAGTATAGTACCCTAGAGAATACCTAACAGCTGATAATCTCTGGAAAGTAATTGTACTCTATTTAGGATATCAAGATTTATTCCTTTAATGTTTATTTTTTTTTTGAGAGAGAGAGAGAGAGAGAGAGAAAGAGTACAAGTGGGGAAAGGGCAGAGAGAGAGGGAGACACAGAATTCGAAGCAGGCTCCAGGCTCTAGGCTCCAAGCTGTCAGCATAGAACCTGACGCAGGGCTTGAACTCACAAACTGTGAGATCATGACTGAACCAAAGTCGGACACTTAACTGACTGAGCCACCCAAGTGTCCCAAAATTTATTCCTTTAATTAACCTTTGTAATTAATTTTACTTAGCTAATTTAACTTTTTATGTCTTTTTAGGCTATACCCACTCATGCCAGTTGGGAATGGCTGAATCTGACAGTTTGGGAAAATTAACCTGTAATGGCATAGTTTACATTCTATTTATGCCACAAATTTGATAAATGAGAACTTTTCATAATTATTAAACTTTCAACTTATGTTATTTTTGTTTCTGTTATTTGCAGAGTATCACTACACAGCCAACAAAATCTCATGACTGTCTCAAACCTTGGTGTCATATTTGGCCCAACTCTAATGAGAGCACAAGAAGAAACTGTGGCTGCCATGATGAATATTAAATTTCAGAATATTGTGGTTGAAATTCTGATAGAGCACTATGAAAAGGTAAGCTGAATTTTCATGTGGAAGTATCAAATCTTCTATTTTGCTCTTAGGAAGGAATTTTCTGTTTGTATTATCTAGGAGTCCATTGTGATATCCAATTCTTATAAAGGATCAGTCTTATACATTTTGTATAAATTGCTTCTTCATGAGGACTTTGATTTCTTTTTTTCTTGTTTAGTTTTTAAGTGCTTCTCAAAATCCTCCAGGTAAATGATTTCCTTTCCATCACTTAATTTTCAAGATTTTCTTCTTTAGTATTTATGTAGTGAATTTTTCACTAATATTAAGAGCATTTGTAGAATCACTTGGTACTTGTCTATTTATAACCTTTTTATCTCTGAAATTAGACTTAACAACAACAGTGATATTCTCAATAAACCAAAAGAATTCCAGGAACAGAGTCTTGAAGTCCTCTGTATATCCAGTCCTTAAACATGGTTTCTTTAACAAGATTGAGATCTTAGAATAACTGTGAAAATGGAAATTGGGAAAGTCAAATTGATTGGATTATTAAGCATATCCAGCCATTAAAAGTCAAAACATTTGTGATCCATTTATGCCTGGTCTGATGTTTGTGAGAGAAAGACTATGTCCCTCTCCTTCTCCTAGTCCCTTCCTGGTGCCTGTAGAAGAATATCCTTCATTTATCTAAGATTATAAGCACTTAACAACCCAAGACCACATGGGGGAATTCTGTAGCCGAGCACAGACCTCTACCTGCAGCTTGTCACTTTCCATGACAGCTCAGAGCCAACAGCATGACAGCACCTTCTCCTGAGTAGCAAGGAATTGCTTGGTTGGGGAAGTGATACAGAATGAGCCTTTTCCCTTCAGGGTATGTTCAGCATGAAGTGAGAAAATATCACAGTAAACAGTCAGTGTGTCTTGACATAGACATTTGTTCATATTTGAAAAGTTTCTTTAAAATTACTGGAAAATCTTCTGAAATTCATTGTTAGGAAATTGGGGAGGATAAAAAAGAAAACCCAGAGAAGGAACATTACACAGTGTAAGTGGAAAAGAAAAGTATAATTGCTGTAGGATATTTTTTGTATCAAGCATCTCTTTCCATGAAGCTGATTAAATAGCAAATGGTTCTGAGATTATTTATTAACTCTAAAATATACTTTTAGTGTGAAAATGGCAATTCCCCCCTTTTACTGACCTCTATCCATTTTTTTTGTATGTAGATTTTTCATACTGCCCCAGACCCAAACATTCCACTTCCTCAGCCACAGTCTCGATCTGGTTCCCGAAGGACACGAGCAATCTGCCTTTCCACAGGTTCCCGGAAGCCCAGAGGAAGGTATACACCGTGCTTGGCAGAACCTGACAGTAAGTGTGATAGCTTTTAGGGAGATGCTTTCTTCATTCTTTGATTTAGCCTTACTTCACCTTTTTGGTAATTAGGGTAGCAATAAATAGAAGATGATCTTACTGATACTGTCTCCCCAACACCCTCCCTCCCGCATTTATATATTCTTTGTCAGTATGGTTACAAGGTACTTCAAACAAACAAATTCATTACTACTACAAAGGGAAAAGAAATAGTTTGCTCAGTGCCCTTTTTTTCTGCAACTGTGATTAAGTACATCAGGTACTACTTTGTTGCAGGTTTTGTCCTATTGTTAAAGTGGTAAAGAAGAAAGCAAGAAAAAGTCTGGCTGAAGCCGTCAGTTTCTTTCTTCCTTTCACATTATGTCCTTAAAGCATCATCTCTTGGGTATTAAAGTGTCTGAGAGAAAAGAAAAGAAATAAATAGAGAAACCACACTACACATTATCACTAAGTTCCAGTTCTGAACCCAGCCCCACAGTGAAGTGGGTGGCAGCCTGAGCCCACAGTAGATGTTAAATTCGTGGCTGTTTTTATTTTACTTTATATCCTTAAGCGCCCCAATTTTTCTCACAGCCAGTATTTAACAGAAAATACTAATTTTTAACTTAGATATGTTCAAGTACTTTATTATAGTTTTTCTAATTTATATCTTAAACCTTACCTTTAGGAACATTAAAAAATAATCTGTTAAGTAGCCAGTTTCTTATGTTGCTATAATATTGACAGGAAAAGAGAAAGTCTTTTCTTTTAAAACATTGAGCAGCAAGAGGTGTCTGGGTGGCTCAGTCGGTTAAGCATCTGACTTCGGCCCAGGTCACGATCCCACAGTTCATGAGTTCGAGCCCTGCATTGGGCTCTGTGCTGACAGCTCAGAGCCTGCTTCAGATTCTGTGTCTCCCTCTCTCTCTGCCCCTCCCCAGCTCATGTTCTCTCTCTCTCTCTCTCTCAAAAAAAATAAAATTAAAAAAAAAATGTGAGCAGCTTGTAATTTGTAGCTGACATTACTGGTGACTTTCAGTGAAGAAAGAATCAGATGCATTATAACAGGAAAGTAATAAAAGGCAGAAACAGGTCTTACAATATCCCTCTTTTCGTTGATCTCTTGTAATGTCATCAAAGAATCTTATTTATACTACTTGTGCATTCTTTTTCAGAAGCAAATTTTGTCCGAATTCAAGTTAGCCCCCTAATCCTTTAAGAAGTAACATTATCTCATAGGGTCAGGGTACATATAAAATCTCCCTTGAATAGTATTTAAAAATGCATTCACTAAGTTAAATGCATGTCTTAAAGCCTTTTTCCAGAACTGAGGACAGTTCTCCATTCTGAGTAAAGACTTGTCACTTCAGTGAGGTCAGGTGGCCACAGGGCACACGTGAGTTGGAGAATGTGGAAGGGTTTGGGTTGTATTGTTCTCAGTAGAAGGCCCCTGTTGTTTTCTTGCTCCTGCTCCCGCTCAGGTGACTCTTACAGCAGCAGCCCAGACAGCACACCCATGGGGAGCATCGAGTCACTCTCCTCTCACTCCTCTGAACAAAACAGCACAACCAAGTCTGCTTCCTGCCAGGCCAGGGAGAAATCTGGAGGGATTCCTTGGATTGTATCCCCATCACCCTCCAATGGACAGAAAAGTCTTGGACTCTGGACAGCTAGTCCTGAATCAAGTTCTAAAGAGGATGCAACCAAAACAGATGCAGAATCAGATTGCCAGAGTGTTGCCTCAGTCACCAGCCCAGGGGATATTTCCCCACCCATGGACCTGGTCAAGAAAGGGCCTTATGAGCTTTCAGGACTGAAAAGAACCTCCACTTCCTCTCTCAGATCCATCTCTGCAGCTGAAGGTAAACCAGATTTGAGCTTATGTAAAATGTCATTGTCTCTGTGTCACTTGCTGAATTGCTCAGCATGATTAAGCAGGGAAAAGTTAATGGTGAAGGGGCTAACAATGCTGTTCCTGAGCTAGGATATTTAAAACTCCTGTGCACTGTGACTTCTTTCCTGGATATTTCCATCTCTGTGAGATGATGTCCTTGTAATTACTGTAGATTGTGATCTCCCTGAGTGATGGGCTGCTGTGCTCAAAAAACATTCTGTACCTTCTCATTTGGGCTTAGAGAAAATGCTTCCTTTTGTTATGAGAATGTACTGTGTTACTGCTATTATTTTGTCTGATAGCACCTTGCCTGTTTTCTTGGGCTTTCTTTTTAGGAATCAAGAGCTACAGTGGATCCATTCAAAGCTTAACTTCTATAGGTTCCAAAGAGATGCCCAAAGCTCCACCAAACCCAGACCTGCCTCCAAAAATGTGCAGGAGGTTAAGGCTAGACACTGCCTCAAGCAATGGCTACCAGCGGCCTGGCTCTGTGTAAGTGAGAGTATATTTATTGTATCTTCCAGGGATACACAGGAGTTGAGTATATCCAAAAGAACCCTTAGGAGTCCCACACTGAATACCTCATCTGCAGAGTAGGGACAGTCATCTTCTGTAGAACCCTATCCCCTTATACAAATGATGTGCAAGTTAGAATAGGCTTGAAGTATGTGTGTGTGTGTGTGTGTGTGTGTGTGTGTGTGTGTGTGTGTGTGTATACAGACACACACAATTTCAGGCACTTGCCTTACAAGCAGAACAATGGCTTAATTTAAGGACATGAGAATAAATGTATAACATAATAGTTTAGGGTCTTGAAAGTAGACATTCTAGAAAAACTAGACATCTGCATCTCAGCTGAGCAAACTGCCCTTATATCCTGGCTTCCCCACCTTCTTGTTAGAAATACAACTGCTGGGTAGATAGTGAGGGTTTGTTTTCTCTCATCTCCATGGTCTGTCTCCCCTGAGTATTCACTGATTTAAACAAGTTCATGGAGAACAGGGAGCTTGAAAGGTGAGAGGGAGACATCAAAAGACTTCTAATCAAAAGACACGACCCAGGAGGGTAAAGGCAGATAGGATAGGTACATGGATGTACATAAGAAAGGGACAAAGAAAAGAACTTGGATGAACAAGTAAAAATCTAAAAAGGAAAGTTTTTATCCCTTTCATTTTTGTTTTCCTGACTTACTGAGCTTTCCAAATGCCATATGAGCTATTACTGGGCATCTTTACATGTGTTATCTCTTAATGTCCTTCATGTACTTCCACAGTAGGTAGTAGAAACCTCATTTTAGAGATAATGAGAACTAATACTTGGAAAGTTAAGGAACCAGTTTAATTATTCATTGAAAGTCTAGTAAGGCATTTCACTAAGCCTGTTTCCATAGGAACAGTGTCTTAAATTCATTTGTTCATCACCTTCTTTAACAAGAACCTTTTATTTTCAGAGTGCGTTTAACATATACTCTCTCTCTTGGTCAGAAATCCAAGAACCACTATATATACCAATACTGTATTTGATATCTGTATACTACCCGGTATATATAGGTCTAGCCATTAAGGGAAATTAAATTTTAAGCCAATATGTCAAGGGAGATGGGAGAATATAAACTCCCTCCTTTGTGAGGGAAAGAGAAGTTGTTTTACAACTGTACTTACAAAGTAGAAATTAAAATTGAGAGAAAGTATATTCTATATTAAGTATAAAATGATCCTTCAGATTATCAACTGGCTAGGCTCTGGGAGAAAAGTTGATCAATTAAAGAAATAAGATACACTTTAAAATCTAGTTTGAAACATCATTCAAGGAATTTGATATTCTCTTCTAGTAAATATAGATACTTTTCTAATTATCCCAGGTGCCTTAGTTTTAATGTAGTCTCACTTTTTCATATAGACCATGCACTGCCTCCCATGAATTGAAATAAGATTTGAATCCACAAATGTATTTATTGACCATATTTTCAAAGTTCCTCTTTTCATTTTATAGGACTGTGTTCAAATTTTTTAAAAAATGAAACATTTTAGAATTAGTTTTGTCTTAGCTATCAGAATGAACAACAGTTCTTTGTCTTGATGATTTGTTTCTTCCCTGTGGCTCCACAGGAGTCAATATCACTGCTAGAAGCTGAGTGGGGAGAAAATGTTCTTTTCTACTGTTCCCACAGTTTTCTGAAGTAGGAAAGATGAGAACAGTAAGATCCCCAGGGGTGGTAGCTATAGGTTTATTACATCTGATACTCTATGAGCTGGAGACTAGAACTAAAAATTTCTGCCACATTAAATCTTAAAACAATTAAAATTCAGGTCAAATTTTGAGGATAGTTCTTAAGTAATTATTTTTGGTTTGTGTTAAGTGATAACCCTGAATTATACTTTGAACTGAATAATTTTTTATTTTAATGAAAATTGCATTTTAAAATTATTCTCAGTGTGGCAGCAAAAGCCCAACTGTTTGAAAATGTTGGCTCACTTCAACTGGATTCTTCTGGGCGGTAAGTTCTCAAAACCCTTAAAGTAAAAAATAAATAAATAAAGTAGTGGTGACATTGTTGCTTTTTGTTGACCCATTGAGTCATCTTTGACAACTCTGACCTTTAGTTCTGCAGATGGTGAAATCCACACCCATTGTCTCTGCACACAGGAAAAAGATCATGTCTGTGAACAGTATTTAGGCTCTCAGACTGTTCCACTGATGCCTTATTTACTAAAATCTTCACAAAGGAAGAATTCTAAACAAGTTTTCTAAAAGACACAAGTTGCCATAACCTTTTGCATACTAAAGACTCCTTTGATGACAATTTGTGGAAAGTTTTCAAAAGTATATTTGTGACTTTTAAAAGTTACAGAACTTTTTGTGGAACAAGTTTTATGAACATGCATTAAAAATTTGCTTATTCTTAATGGCCACAGTGTTGCTCTAGGCTCATTGACCTAAATAGCTTTCTTTTTAAGTATTAATTTTTTTAAATTTACGTCCAAGTTAGCTTATAGTGCAACAATGATTTCAAGAGTAGATTCCTTATTGCCTCTTACCCATTTAGCCCATCCCCTTCCCACAGCCCCTCCAGTAACCCTCTGTTTGTTCTCCATATTTAAGAGTCTCATGTTTTTGTCCCCTTCCCTGTTTTTATATTATTTTTGCTTCTCTTCCCTTATGTTCATCTATTTTGTATCTTAAAGTCCTCATATGAGTGAAGTCATATGATATTTGTCTTTTTCTGACACTAATTTCACTTAGCATAGTACCCCCTAGTTCCATCCACGTAGTTGCAAATGGCCAAGATTTCATTCTTTTTGATTGCCAAATAATACTCCATTGTGTATATATATACCACATCTTCTTTATCCATTCATCCATCGATAGACATTTGAGCTCTTTCCATACTTTGGTAATTGTTGAAAGTGCTGCTATAAACATTGGAGTGCATGTGTCCCTTTGAGACAGCACACCTGTATCCCTTGGATAAATACCTAGTAGTGCAATCGCTGGGTCATAAGGTAGTTCTATTTTTAATTTTTTGAGGAATCTCCATACTGTTTTCCAGAGTGGCTGCACCAGTCTGCATTCCCACCAGCAGTGCAAAAGAGATCCTCTTTCTCTGCATCCTCGCCAGCATCTAAACAGCTCTCTTTTGAGTGCAGTACTTCATTCAGGGTTTCCAGATTTTACCTTCCACTCTGTTGTTAAAAAGACACAGGTTGTTACATCTTACTGCTATTAATGTGTTTGCTTCTAAGGTTTTGCTTTCCTCTCCTACCCTTGTCAAACTGATTCTTCTCATCCACAGTGGGGTTTGGTTTTTTATTTGAGTATGTCTGAAATAATGAAATTTTTTAGTATTTTGATATTTCTGTTTTTTTGTTTTGTTTTACCATCAGCAACGAGTACAGGTATGTGCCATTTAATAAATGCTTACTATTAAAAGAGCATATAAATGAGAGCACTTGAAGAACAAATTTTGATTTTTTTCCTTTGGATGCACAAAGGCAATTTTGAGCTTCCCATGCATGTTTGGATAATTGAGGCTATGAAGTAAAGGAATCATAGTTAATTGAAGTATCACTATATTCAACCACTGTTGTACACATGAAACAAATATAACACTATGTTAACTATACTGGAATTAAATTTTTTTTTAAGTTATTCAACCATAGGATTTTACTGACCATTTTAAAGTATGTGGACGTTTTCAGCAAGTGTTATTAAATGTCTACACAATATTGGGCTTTTGCTAGGGATAACAATGACCTTCAAATTCTGTTATTTTTTCCCACAAGGCCTAGCCAGGGTCTTCGAGTATTAATGCTTTTGGCTTCACAGAGTTGAGCCACTTTGGTATCTTACAGTAACGTTGATTGATGCACTGAACTTATGTAACAAATCCCAGAGTACTTGCATTTACATGACCTCCATCCATAGTATCTTCACCTTCTTCACTTTGATCAAGATTTGGTGAAAACTAGGTACTGTGCATATCAGAGCAAACATCAGTTCTCTGAAACTGTCATCATTTTTAGGCCTTAGTGTATGGGATTTAACTTTGCTACTTCTGTCTTGCTGTATGCTTGAATTGCTCCACTAGGTGGAGCCCTTTTATTATGAAGCCCTAAACAACCTGTTAAGAACTCAAGTTATATAATCAAAGAGATAATCTTTTAAGAGCTTTAAGAAAACAATCTAGTAATGAAGTAAATCAGAACACTGTCAAATACTCAGATGTTCAACAATCTACCTATGCATTTTTAATATGCTTCTATATTATACTCTAAATCAACTTCTAATGGCCTGTCAGCATAAACTTAGAGCTCCTCAATACATTGAAGGTTGGAGTCTATTTGTCAACAATTCCATAGCACTTGTTGATGGTGTCATAACTTTTCATTAAGAGACAGGCCCAGTGGAACACAGTGGATGTCAGGGTCAGATAGACCCGTGTTTAAATTCTTGGTCTACCACTTCCTAGTTGTAGTAACCTTGGAGTTACATATGTAGAAAACTTTTTTCTTTATTTATAAAATGAAGATCATAATTAATTCTGCCCTTGACAAATTATTATAACTGTACACTATATTTGAAGTACTTGCTAAGTTCTCTATATATGGTCTACAATAGTAACTATTATTACTGCTATTCAAAGTGCTTGCTTAAGATATTGAAGCCTCTAATTAATATATTAATGGTTCTAAATCACTATTAGCAATCACCTGATACTCTTTTATGCCATTAAATACAGGTGAAAAACATATAGAAATTGAGGGCATTTCCCATACTAACCTCCTACGAAGCCTATTTTGCTTTCTTTTTAGGGAGCTCAGGGTTCCCCTTGAGTTGGACCTTGAAGAATGTTAGGACCAGTAGTTGGTAGTAGGATGACTAGTCATGTTTGGGAAAGAGACCAAATGCGAGACTTCAGTGGATGGCTTTGAACAACAGGAAAGTAACACTTCTGGGAGTTACTATAGAGAGTCATAGAGCAAAGGGGTGATCTAATCATGGGTGCACTTGAATAGATCACTCAAGTGGCTTTTCTAGGAGGTGGTGAAGGGGAGAGAACAGTCAACCATCTAGGATGGAATTTGTGAGATTTAAAAGGCCTAATTAGGGCAGTAACAAAAGCACGAAAAACCATAAGGAGAATTTTATGGATCAGACCAGGATTGGGCAACTGCTTTGATACTTTGGTAATGAAATATAGGTAAAGAAAATTCCAAGTCTTTGAGACTGTCAAAAAGAATGGAAATTTAGCTTCTCATCTTAGCTTGTGAGTACATAGGAGAGGAAAGAAATGTTGACCATAATGTTTGAGGAGCCTCAGGAACACTGACAGGCAGTTAGAAATGTGCAACTGGAACCGGGGAGAGCATGGAGTTTGATGCCATTTCAGAAACTTCCATACAGCAGTTATACTACATAAATAAATCTGAGGATACTCAATGATGGGGCTTATTGAGTTAAAAAAGGAAAAATGGCTGAGCATTGGTCTTTGGTGAATGGTTTTATTTAAGGGTCAAGCACAGAAGAATGTGAAGAAATGATCAAGAGAAGTAATGGTCAATGTGGTAGAAGCAAAAGTGTCAAGGAGATCATTAGAGGAGGACACTGGTTTTAATCTCTAAGGCATCACTGGAAATCGTTAAGAAATCAGGCTCAGTGGAGTAAGAGGGGCCACTAGGCCAAGTTCTAGGAGCTTGACATAGAACACGTATTAATATGAAGATTCCTGAGTTGCTGCAGACTCTGTAAACCAGAATATCTGAGACTGAAGCCTAGAGAATATGAATTTTTGACAACGTCCCCAAATGATTTTTGTGTACCAAAAAATATTGTTTTTGAAAGTCATTTGAACAGAGAAAAATGTCCTACTATCTAGCACATCCCTAAGTAGACATTGGTTATATACAGTGCCTTCAAAAACTAAATGTCACTAGGCTCTGTTTCACCATTATAAAAGTATGTGGAAAATGGTACTTTTAAAGGCTTCACCTAATGTCAGTTATACTTGGGCAGAGGGTAAGATTCACTTTAATGTAATACAATTTAGGCAAGCTATACACATATCTTCTGAAGGTTGAATTGAGAATTATGTGCTTGAGAATTAAGAAAATTGAGAGTGCCTGGCTCATTATAAGCAATCACATATTTCTATTATCATAATTTAAAACCAGTGTTTAAAAAATAAATAAAACCAGTGTTTTGTTTATAATTACAAACCACCAAAGAAAAATTCAACAAAGTCTTATTGTCCAGTGAGTTTGAGATTTAAGAAGGCTGTCACTGATTTAGAGCACATGTAAGATACACATAAGGTAAAGTACTGTGCTACATTAAGAAACACAAAAGAATCTATGATTTTTAGAATAACAATTTTTTCTTTTAGAGAATATGGATAATACTACTAAGCTAAAAACAGTGAAGGAAAACCACCTCTAATCTCATCACCTGACGATAACCTCAGTAAACGTTTTGGTTCATAAGCACATAATCTTATCTATGACCATGGTTCTTGAACTTTTTGGTCTCAGAACACCTTTATACACTAAAAAAAGAAAGAAAGAAAATATTGAGAACCTCCAAAGTGCTTTTGTTTATGTGGATTATATCTATTTATTTTTACTGTACTAGAGATTTAAACTGAGCAATTTAAAAGTATTTATGAATTTATTAAAAACATGAATAAGTTAATGCAACTAAAGAGGGATAACAGTAACACCCTTTGTTGTTAGAGGACAGAATTTTGATTATTTACTCTTATTTACAGTCAGCAATTATCAATAATAGAAGTGATTTTTTTCAGTGACATTAGGAGACTTCACAGATGACATTCAAATAATCACCAAAAATGTTCTAGACCAGCAATCAGGAGATGTAGATTCTAGCCTGACTCTGCCAACTTTAATTTCTCTTGGACTTCATTTCTACATATAGAAGATGAACCAAGGAAAATGCCTGTTTCCTTTCAAAACCCAAACTCCTACCACCCAAGTCACCCGATGATCATAAGTTCTACAACATATGGGGGTCACCCTTTTCTGTAAAACCTAGGCAGAGAGTTTATGTGCCTACCCCTAGATCACAATAGAGTCTAACCTCCCCACCATTTTCCTCTTCCAAAGGCCATATTTTTAATGTGTTTTGAAAATAACAGAAAATTGTTTCACATCCACCACTAACCCAGACCACATGGAAGCCCACTCCTCTGTTGTTGACATACTGAACATGCTGCAATCAGCTTCCATTCCTTAATGATGGTGACTGCTGAGAGCTCAGGAACTGACACCTCTCTTCCTTAATCCTACCAAAGCACCATTAATACAATAACAAAGATTTTTTAAAAGGCCAGCACATAATGAGCATAAATAACATAAATTTTATGAAAAATATTTTCTAAAAAAAGAGCTACATTATTTAACATTTTTGCAGACCTCTTTAATACATGGCATACTAGGAAATAAATGGATTCTCATATACACTTCCTTTACTCTCAGAGCAGTGTCCTCTCATGGCACTACCTACCCATTCATCCAGGTTCCCCTTGACTATACTTAGTGAACCACTCTGTGATAAACACAGAAAAGGAAACATGAAGGTGGTGCTCACTGTATTGCTCCAATATAGTGCCCAACAGAGAAAGGTTGCTCAACAAAGCTGCAGGATAAATGAATAAAATATAAATTTTTAACTTAAAAAGACTTTGTTAGTCACTTTTTCACTTCACTTTCAATGGAGTTGGAATACACATGCCTTTTACATAAGCAACTTTAACTCTACAAGCTTCCATGGGAGTTCTTTAGCATTGAGGCATTCTATATTCACTCATATCTAAGCCAGAAACAGCCAGTATTTGTTGACAAAAGCCTAAGAAAGGAACATGTGACTAATTTTAAAAATCTCCAACCAGTGACCAAGAAGCAAATGTAGTATTTATTGTAAATAGTCATGGGCAATTTAGGCGTCTTGCAAGGACAATTTTTTTTTTTGTAAAATAATTGCCTTACATGCTAATACTTTTTTATGTCATATGTTCTTCTACATTGTTATTTACATTAGCTGCCTAATGCTTTAATTGGGTTGGTGTATCTTAATTTATTAAATCTTCTGATTAAGACTTAGGTTTTGATTTTTTGTTTTTAGCTTTTCTATATGTTACTACTTTGGCATCTTTTTAACTGTATCTGTGTGCATTCCTCCTTCCTTCATACAAAAAATGAGTGTGTGTGTGTGTGTGTGTGTGTGTGTATCATTAAGTGGCCCTCCAGGAAATATTGTATCAATTTTGATTAGGTGGTTTTTTTAAATGTTGCTTATGATTAAGATAAACATTGTGAATTTTGCACACTGACCCTATCAAAGCTTTGTAAGTCTACTCATAAGTAATAGTGTATAGAAGTAGGAATGAATCTTGTGAACAGATCATCCTGTGGATGATAAGGGAAGAAATAGCTTTCAGCATGTTGAGTGCCATTACCTTACTCTCCCATGCGATAAGAAGCAAGATTTTCAGAGTCCTTTTCAAAGGATATTAGGATCTTCTGAAGAAAGACTCAATAGGTGACAGTGTTATTTTCACATCTTCTTCAATATACCAAGGCAATAAAAGAGGAAGCATTAGCACCTGAAGAGAAAACTTCACTGTCACAGACATCTACATTAAATCATCAAAGCTTTCTGCTAACACCTGTAGTTACAGATCTCAGCCGAAAAAAATTATACCTGTCTAGTCACATGCACAGATAATTGTAAAGTCAGGACAGATATTATTTTGTGCTGTGTATTTTTGACACATTTAACAATATCTATTTAGTGATATAATTATTCTACATGCTTCCCCATTGCTATCCAATCCCATAAAATACTATAGAGACAACATTCATGTCTGAAATATTTACAAAAACACTTTGGTTGCATTCAGAATATAATTTCAAAAAGTATATCATTGTAAGGATTATTATATCTTTTTTATTTATTTTGAGAGAGCAAGAGTGGGGGAGGGGCCGAGAGAGAGAGAGAGAGAGAGAGAGACAGAGAGAGAATCTCAAGCAGGCTCTGCACTGTCAGCACAGAGTCCAATGCGGAGCTCAAACTCCTGAATCGCGAGATCAAATCATACCAAGTTATATTAAATCAAATGATTTATAGGAGAAACTAATATTTTTTTATTTAAGATTATCATGGTCTGATTTCACAAGTCTTCATAACTTGATAGTGTCTTCTTCCCCCACCCCCACACCCATTGTCAGCCAGCACATCCATGCACATATGTTCATGTGCATGCACGTACATACACACACATACGTATGATTCTTTAGTGTAGAGCCGTGTCCTTATCTGGATACCTGTACTTCCTCAATTCTTCCTTACATCATGCATCCCTGAGAAGTGGTCTGTGTGGGCTAGTAGTCATTCCTAAATCTGCCTGCTGCAGGCTCCCCTAGGCTGTCCTAGCAAACTTTCTGAAAGTACAACCTGGGACTGGGAGAAGGTTTTAGAAATATCAACAGTAACAACAGAATACCAGGTACTAATGCCTTGCAAACTTCAAACAGGAGAATATGATAGTTGCCTGGGCAGCTGTTTTAGAGTGTGCGGTCAGGAAGACCTAACTTTTAGCAAAACTTAGGAAATTTAAGATGAACTAGAAGTGGACAGGCATGTGTAGGTCAAGAGGAAAATATGTCATGGCAATGAGAAAGAATGAAATCTGGCCATTCGTAGCAAAGTGGATGGACCTCGAGGGTGTCATGCTAAGCGAAATAAGTCAGGCGGAGAAGGACAGATACCATATGTTTTCACTCATAGGTCTAACAGGAGAAACCTAACAGAGGACCATGGGGAGGGGAAGAAGGAAAAAGAGTTAGGGAGAGGGAGGGAGACAAAACACGAGAGACTCTTGAATACTAAAACAAACTGAGGGCAGAAGGGGAAGGGGGAAAGGTAAAGGGGGGTGATGGTCATGGTGGAGGTCACTTGTGAGGAAGAGCACTGGGTGTTATATGGAAACCAACCTGACAATAAACTATAAAAAAAAATAAAATAAAATAAAATTTTTGTTAACAAAAATAAGAAAATAGAAAAAAAAAAGAGGAAAATATGTCAGGGCAAAGAACTGGGGTGGGAATGGCTTTGGCATGTTTGAAGAGGTAAAGGCAGGCCAGTGTGAATGGAGTATAGTAGGTGAGCAGGTACAGAAGAAGCAGGAGATTATGACAGGTAACTGATTGTGCACAGTATGGAGGCTAGAGTTGGAAACCAGTTGAAGGGTTGTTTTCAGGGAAATAATGTGGTCATCATGTGATCATCAGAACCTTTTTCAAACTGGCTGTTCTGTATAGAATGGATTTTAAGGAGACAAAACAAGAGGCCTAGAGGATTTAGAAAGGTTGGAAGCCATTCTGTGAGCCACACCAGAAATGATGTTGGCTTGGGCTCTGGTTGTTAGAGATGGTGAGAAGTAGGTGAAATCAGCATAACTTGCACATCATATGAAGGTAATTAGATGTTGTCGAATGAAGGTGACTTGACTGGTGACTTGATTGATGAGCAGCCTCAGATGATGGCTTTTTAGTGTTGGCTCAAATATTTTTAAACAGATCACATATAAAATTCTGAAATTCTGTTTTCTCTTAAGAAACTAGAGTACCTGACTACATTGAGTATGAATTCTCATATGGCAGCAGATGTTGGGAGCTGAATATTGGTTTCCCACTTTAGGAGATCAGTATAGGTTCTGGTTTCCAAAGCCTCCATCTGTCCTCATTGTCTCCCTGACAATGAGGCTATTGTTGGTTGCCATTTATAATCAATTTATTCTATTATTTTTCCTGTATCATGCACACTTAATTTATTTACCATATCCTGTAGGCCTTTTAATTTTGGGTCTCACCTCTGATAGGAAGGAGGAAAAAATGCTATTAAGGTACCATGAACCTCTATATAAGTGTAAAAATGGCCTGTTTGCCAGCATACTAACAATTATATAATAATAGTATTCTTTAAAACCAGCTTGTGCTGTTAGAAGCCAAGTTGATTACCCTTAGAGACATTTCCTGGAAACACAAGAAGGGTTTTTGGTGTGCTCTCAGTGTGTTCAATTTGTGAAAAATGCTCTTATGCATACTTATATGTGTATTATACTCCAATTACAACTAAAAACTAATACTACTTTTTACAAATGATTTGAAATATAAATGTTCTTCTTGAGAGTTGTATATTTTATAAATTGCTTTCTGCTCTTTCAGCCAAGCCAAAGCCATGTACTCTTGTAAAGCAGAGCACAGCCATGAGCTTTCTTTCCCACAGGGGGCAATATTTTCTAATGGTAAGTATACCCATTCCTTCTGCTTAAGTTTATTATCATGGAGAAGATGAAGGAATAGTGAAGGGATAAGAAGCTAAAGTAGAAGACAGGAGACTCAGAATCTACTTTAGCCCCTGCCTCTCATAACTTGTATAAGTTAATAAACTATATTTCTCTGGAGCCCAGTTTCCTCCTGTGTAGGAAAGACAGGGAAAGAGGAGGAAGGGATGGGGGAGTTAGGAGAGATGGAAGGCTGAGAGGGATTGGGGAGGGAGAGAAATTGGTTACATGAATGCAGAGGACGTTTCCAGCTTTAAAGGTGCTGTGACATTGTTTTGACAACTTGAGTGTATTTATGCAATCTGATGTGCATTTTTACCCATTTGTGTATATAATTATTTAAAGCTAATGCTGATTGAATGACATTTGTTTTTTTGTTTTTTTTTTTTTGCCAGTATACCCATCAGTGGAACCAGGATGGTTGAAGGCAACTTATGAAGGCAAAACAGGACTAGTTCCAGAAAATTATGTTGTCTTCCTCTAATACTGTTTAGTGGATGGCAGTATCTTCATGGTATCCATGGTAACAATAATAAGTGCTATGATTTTATCTGACACAGATATGGGAATCAGCCCACCAAATGAAACGTAAATTTCTATCAAGTTCCACACCAGCAGACTATGTAGATCCCTATAAATGAAAATGAAAAAAAATACATAAATTGTTTGCCATGCCATTCTTTTAATTTTTCTTCTTGACTGGTTTCTTATTTTAAAATCTTGCCCCTGCCCTTGTTTTTGATAAGTAACTCTGCACATTGTCTTTTCCATAATAATTGTAGAATACTGTGTTAAGTACTATATCCCAGAAATTTGGAAACTAGAAATTTGCTATAAGGATTTTTAGATAAGTCCTTTACTGTCTGGCATTCTCTGAGGAACCTTGAAATCATTACTTAAAAATGTAATTTAAATTGTTCATTTATTATTTTTTTCTTATGAATTTATTTCTTTTATATATCATTGTTTTGCTGGTCCTAAACATTTCAAGGAAATAAGTTTTTTTTAACATAAGTTTATTTTTATTTGTTTACAAGTAGATGATATTCAAAAGGAATAATGTATATGATGTCTATAAATGAAGCCAAGTTAAGTCATACACTGATTTCAATATAAACACTCCCTTCACCATTCCAGATGCCTTCTATGGAAGGCAGAGTGTGGATTAGCAAACTATTTCTGTAAAGACCTGATAGTAAATATTTGGAGGTTTTGTACACCCTAAAGGTCTTTACCGCAATACTCAACTGCCATTGTAGCAGAAAGCACCCGTAGATAATAGATAATGGATAACCAAATGAACAAGGCTTAGTGCTAATACAACTTTATGAACTCTGAAATTTTAAAATTTCAAAATTCTCGTGTGTTCATCCTTTAGCTTAGAAATATTTTAGCTGGTGGGCCATCCAAAACTAGTGGCAGGCGAGATTTGACTCATGGTCATAGTTTGCTGATGCCTGGCTTAGAGGATGTATAAAACTATCTTTATTACTTTAGGATTTTATGAAATTTTACTACATTAATATATAAATACTGATAAGTCATATGCACATATCATCTGCTAGTGTCATTATAGTGGCATCAAAAATTATAATTACAATAATATGAAAACAATGTAAAAAGTGGATTTTTAAGGCATGCAGCCTAAATTCTACTTGTAACACTGTAAAGTGTCAGCGTATTTTATTGATATCTAATTTCATCTTTTGAGAAATTCTTGTACAGATGATAAAGATTTTTTTTAAGATACAAGTATCCTTAAATTCTTTTAAATTCTATACTTAGTTGCAATGGAAACCAAACATAAACATCCTGTATCTTTGTACAGGATTCTTAAATAATCTTGAGTCACAGAATTTAAAATTGTTTAATCATCTTTAACAGGAATAAAATCTATACATGACTTTCTTTCATGCCTTTCAATTTACATTTTTTAAGGAATTTCACTGAATTTATAGTGTAGAAATAGCTATTCAATACCCATTTAAATAGATCATCAACATCTTGTGCATCAACCATTATTTCTATTATTTCTATTTCAATTATTCTAATATATTATTTCTATAAATATCTGCATGTGGCAAAGAGCCTCTCTTCTCAAGATTCCAAAAAGCTGGTTACTTGCCATTGATGGGCACAGAGCTGGTCCACTGGGCCATGATATTTTACTTGTTACTTCAGAGTTCTCCACTGTTCAGACACTCAGGTATTGACTGCATAAAACTTTTTTTATGTGATAATATAATCTGGAGTCTCAATCTCTTCTCTTTAAATGAATGTTTCTAGAGTTAACAGGTTAAATTATATGTACACATATACATACAACTATGCCTTGGAGCATTTATGCTTTTAAAATAAAAAAATGAAATACTGGATTAGAAATTATAAAGAATAACAATAGGCAGAATCACAACCAGAAATAAATATCAGTGCATTGAATAAAGGGATGAAAAATATTTAATGTTGTAAAAATTAGTAATATAATGAAAAAAGTCTGATAAATGTTTATTTACCTCCTGCTATTGATCTTTGTGTACTTATGATCAGGTGTTGCTAGAGCTTTTTGGTCTCTAGATCCTTGGTGGCCTTTCCTAGTAATAATAGCATTTCTGATACCCTGACTACCTTCTGCTGGAACAGAAGGCAGTCTTTCCAATGTTCCAGTCCCTACATTTATGACACCCTCAGTTTAAATGCCTTTGCCATTATCTCACATCCTACTAGATTAGAATCTCTTAATGGCAAATTGATTATCTTGCAAACACCAACTTGACTCCAAAGAAAGATTCAGAATTCTACTTCATTTGCTGCAGCATAGAGAAATCTCAACCTTCATTTTATTTTAACACAGACCAGAGTGTTCTTTCTTCTGAGTTGTCTGTGAGCTAATTCCACTGATGATTAGTGAGGAATTAAAGCTTTTGCTGTAGAGGACATGGATGTGAAGCCCACCTCTCCTTTATTATATAGTAAGGCATTACTATACAGTTATTGTGGCATTACTTACTGTGGTCCCTTTTTTGAAACAAAAGTGCAAGTGCTTGTTCAAATTGTACCTTTTTTTGGAATTTTTTATCTTACACATTTATGAGGATGGTCCTTTTTTCTTCATATTGATTACATGTGTTAAACAAGTCATGGCCACATACTGCTTTTCCTTAGAAATATGTTTCCCACAGATAAGGTATTTATGAGCATTGAGAAAACCAAGACATGTGCTTTAAATTATGTGGAATATTAATTACACAAGAAGGTAATGACAGTCATTGAAAGACAATCACATTAAAAATGTAACCACAGTTCAGTAATGAAACCTTAGCATTTCAGGGATAATGTGAAGATAGGTTAGAATTGCCACAACTACAGCTCCAAAACACACAATGTGGACCCCCTAAACACTGCTTTAATATGAGGAAGAGATTGATAAGTCTGTGTCAGTCATCTTGTATACTATGTGAAAATATCCTCGAGTACAAAACATTTATGTATTTAACAGGTGACTCGTTTGTTATGCCATAACTCCTACCATGTTTATAGACACTAGTCAGTCAACTGAAGACTTTCCTTGTGTTATGTGTAAATGTCTGAAAGCTTAAATAATCTTTGTATTCCTGTGAAGTCCATGAAGTATGAGGAAGTGCCATTTCTTCTTGTTTGATTTGAGTGGTTTTGGTAGTTGTGTTGACTCTCTGTACTTTGTAATGTGAATGAGTGTACCCAGGTTTCTCAACAATGGCTTCTTTGCTAGCTCTTTCAGGGATGGTGAAGAGAAAAAAAATGTACTTTATAATATCAAACTATCCAAGTTTCCAAATAGGAAAAATAAAGATACATAAAGACTTTTATTCTTATTCTATGATAATTGGTTTTATATATTGTGGCACTCCTTTTAAAATTCCACTAGGTTGAAAAACAAAATCCACTAGGTTGTAAGGGAAAAAAAACTGGCACTGTAAACAAACAGATTGACAGTAACCTCAATCACCTTGTTACTTCCAGCCTCATTTTTCAGGTCTGTGTCTCTTTCTGATATGAAAAGGATATCATTCATATGGATGCTGGTGTAGAAGAGTCCCTCAGAGCCTTCTCTCAGACAACTGTTTGTAGTATACCCCTCAACATATATTCATGATGCCTTCATTAGCATTTACAGCCCCAACTTGAATTACACTGAATTGACTCACAAGTTAGAGGCATACTGTTTAGGGTCAGTTTTGTTCTTTGTTTTTATAATACCTTTTTAATTTGCAGCTGTTACTATGACCTAATAATATCATTGAATAGACCCCCAAATCATCTCTCCCTGTTAAAGAAAAAAAACAGAGACTTTACTATTGTCCAGAAGTTATTTTGCACTTGATTAAAGGTTTCGCACTTAGGGTGGGAATAGTAAATTGCTATTTACTTTTGCTTCCTATCTTTTTTGGTTACCTTCCAAAGTCAAAACAATTTTTACAAATGAACCTTTTCGAATAGTCTATGTCCTGACTGTCTCCTGTTGATCTGCAGACGTATTGCCAGATATTTATCAACTAGTCTTACATTCCTGAACACATTTACTCTATCCATTCATTGTCATCAAAATCTCCCTGCTTCAGATGTACAATTTCTACTTGGTAGTAATCACAGACGAACTCTGACTTATAACTGACCTGGACTTTTAGAGGATCAGATCAATAAATAGGGTTTTTTATTTTTTTATGGCAGCTGTATCGACTGCTTAAACTAAGAACTTTTGATTAAGAATGTTGACAGCACTCACAGCCATTGACAGAAAACTGATGTGAATATTCTAGATCAGTCGTTAGAAGCTGTTGTATTAGTTAGGGAATGCAGTAGGTCATCATTTCCCTCCCTGGCACTCAAGAGAGATGCCAGGTTCAGAAATTGAACATTTCTTGGTGCTATAGGGAGGAATGGAATCTGTTTGCTTACTAAGGAGTCTCAAAAGGCAGGGGCCACTTATAGTTATTACATATATAAACATCCTTCATTATCCAAGATGTTCATGTATAGGACTATGTGAGGAAACGAAGTGTTGGAGGCAGGTAGGGGCCAAAGGTGCTGACACCACTTAATTAGATGACCACTTTCTCTTTCCCCTTGTGCCATCTGCCATCTCTCAGCAATGTTTCCTTTGGTCTTTACCTTTCCAGGGTTGAAAGCAGCCTGACTTTGCCTTGAATCCACCCAGTCTCTTTATTAAAAGTGTGCATTGTTTTATATATGGCAGGATGTTAGAAGTTTTATATCTGGCTTTGTATCTTCACTTACCTTTTTACAGAGAACACTGCCCGTACTTGATTTATGCCTAAAATCTGAGATATCACCACATTGAAAGCTGTGATTTCAGGAGGAACTGAAACCTTTACAGTTAAATAGGAAGTTTGGCAGGGAAGAGGACTTCTTTTTTTTATTCAGAATCTTATTTATATACTGTTAAAATTTGAAGTACTATAGTTTATATTAAAATTGTATTTACATACTCTATTTCAGTATTAGGAATATTTTTGCAGCCACTAACATGACAGATTAATAAATATGATGAAAATGATTGTCAGTAAATTATATTGAATTTTTTGTAGTGTTTCTGTATTTGTTTTCACTTTGTGTACACACATACATATACAAACATGTAGATAACCTCATGTTATTCCTAAACTCATTTGCCACAATATCTTTGATGTATGTTGACACTGTATTTTAAATTACTTAAAAAAATAAACTATGTAAGCTCATTTTAATTTAGTCTTTGTACTTCAAGAGCCACTGTGTTGGAGGGCAGCTGTCTTGGATTCATATAGAGAAAAAACAGTTTCAAGTACTATGAATGGTCAGTTTGGATGTGGCTGAGTGGAAAATCATAGCAGAATTAATAAACTTTTCCTGACGATTGGACCTTTTGCCAAGAAACTGGCATTATGATAGATCAGGAAAATGTTAATGTTCACGCATATTAATGATGCAGATGTCTATAGGGGAGAGAAGTAAATGAGCCATAGGCAAAATATCAAATATAACAGGTATGCAGGCTTACCCAAAAATATGTTTGCAAAAGTTTACAAGTGTGCTATGGAAGAAGTATCAGCATGCAAACACTTGCTTAGATTTTTATTAGATTTATGACATTCTTGATCACTATTTGACTTCTGGCTAAAATTTTGGATTTATTTTGTACTGCTAAGTGGATTGTTAGAGTGCAGCGATCACCTTGCAAAAACTAAGCCTGATCAGTTAATAACAGGGCCTTTGAGCATAAAACCTGATTGGCTCAACTGGATTGTAACTTTCCTCGATATCAGAAGAGAAGCAAAAACTTCATGACACAAGATTGTTGAGATAAAAAGACTAATGTGAATAAATTTCAGTATGAGTAGCCAGGAATGGACTGCCAGGATAGATATTAGAAATCATTGTGGATGAGCTACTGTTTGAGAATGTTCAGTTGGAAGGAATTAACCTAGATGCATTTCCTTATAATTGATATTTTAGAAATAACAAAAACTATTTCCCAGTAGCCAAAACTGGAATGGTTTGAGCAACAAAATAAGTAATGTATCAAATGATTGGAATATAACCCAAAGTATAAAATACTGATGAATCCACACTAGTACAAAGGAAAATAAATTTTATTTATATAAACACATGTGAAATAGAGAAGAGACAGATATTCTTTATAGAAGAATTTCAAAGAATTGTAATTGTATTACCCTTCCCTCCAGGGGTTAGAGTTTAACTTTTACCTACTTGAGGGTGGGCTGTTAGAGTTAGTGATGAATTTCCAAAAAGTAGAGTATGGAAAACTATTGCAACTTTAGAGAAAAGCCAATCAGATACTATCCTAACATCATCAGTGATACCATATAGGTTGTAACTCATAATGATGTGATGAGAAAAGCCAATTACCTCTGGTTTTCTTTCCCCAAACCCATATCTCCAGTCTAATCATAAGAAAAACATCCGACACATCTAGATGGGGGACATTCTACAAGATGGATACTAAGATACTAAGTCAGTACTTCTCCAGACTGTCAGTGTCCTGAAAAATAGCAAACTGTCATAGATAAAAGGATAATTGGGAGACCCAACAGCTGAATGCAGTGTGGACCCCTGGATTGGATCTTGGAAAAGAAAGAAGACATAAATGGAAAAGGTGGTGATGTACAAATAAAGTGTAAAGTCTAGTAAATAGTGGAAAAAATAAAAACAGCAACAAAATCAGCCACAAGCTTGTGAAATGAACTGGGGCCCCTTATCTCCTTTTTGAAATGTATGTTGCTTTTATTCAAGACTTAAGACTTTCACATTTTTCTCTGCTAAGTTGGGATCTGTGTGCAGGACATGTTTCTTGTTTATGGTTGAGTCCCAGGCTTATTCAGAGCTTGGTGTACACCAGGGTCAGCCCCTTTCATTAAATGAATAAATTCATTAACAAAGGAGCAATCGTAAGCTGTTTTAGGATTTAGATAATGCAGTTTTAGGCTTGGGTTGTTTTTATGTCTCTGTTTTCCCAGGAATAGTGGAATTAATTTTTTAACATCCTGTGAACATACAGTTCACCACAGTTATGCATATATATTGATGGAGAAAACATCCCCAACATATGAATATTATATGTTCTTAAGGAGAAGGATTAGACAGAGATTTGCTCTTCTCAATACTCGTCCTATTAAAGCTTGGTTAATTGAGCTGGATGGTTTAAGGATGATCTTGACTTCAATTTTCTAAATGATTAAACACAAAATAACCCCAAAATTTGAAAATTAAGCTGTTAAACTTACAGTTGAGTTTCATGAACCAAAAAAGTACTGTTAAAATTTTGTGCAGCCAAAAATTTAGAATCAAAATTTTTTCCAAGTTTTTTATATAATAGTCTTTTTACTTTAAAAAATGGATAGAAGGGAACATTTGAAACTGCTTCATATAGGATGCCATTGGGAACAGAAAGCTCCAAAATATTAAATTACATGCTTGCGAATGTTGTTTCTGGGTGTTTAGGGCAAATGAACCAAGTATGGCATTCAGCAAGACTCTGCTTGTAGATTAGTTATCTGAAACATTCTACCCCCAAATTAGCAGAAGGCAGTCTACTGGATCAGCCTGGGTTAGAGAAAGAAAAATAACAACCTATCTCCCAATCCTCATCATGGGTTTTCGTATTCACTAACTTACCTATCTACAGACAGGTTTTTCACAGAATGAAAAAGTCATAAGTTGCCTTAACAATTATACAGGTCCAATGCCTTTCAAACATTTTTAAAAAACTTTTTTTAATGTTTATTTATCTTTGAGAGAGAGACAGAAACAGACCATGAGCAGGGGAGGGGCAGAGAGAAGCGGAGACACAGAATCCAAAGCAGGCTCCAAGTTCTGAGCTGTCAGCACAGAGCCTGATGCAGGGCCTGAACTCACAAACCATGAGATCATGACCTGAGCCAAAGTCAGATGCTTAACCGACTGAGCTATCCTGGTGCCCCTCAAACATTTTTGGAGTAACAACTATTTCTTCAAATAAATCTTATTTGAAACAATATGTTAAACAAATATGAGCCAAGCTACTGGAGTGTGTGCCTCCATGTGTGTGAAAGAATGCCTTCCCTTCCTCCATCCAAGCCCATGGCCTCTCTGGCATCTCCATAGAACATGTAGAGTTTTTCAAAACAAGGTATGGAAATGGCTTAGTCTAAATCTCTGCTAATTTGGAAATCAGGCCATATGAACATCATTTTATAGCAGAATCATGGCTCTTATCTCTGCTGTGATCTGACCACTAAATTTTTGGCTGTGTGGAGGGCACTTTCTCCTATACTTTGATCTTTGTAAAGTCTCACTTTATCTGGAAAGGATATCCTCTGATGAACATCTTCCCTGATGAATGCACATGGAGCAGAAAAGCAGAAGAGTAAGATTCAACCAGACTTGGCTGTTAAAAGAGAAAGACTTTCTTTTTTAAATTTTCGGTGTGTAAAGATTTCTGAAAATAGGTATAAAATACCTGGCTCCATATCTTGTACCTGTAAGGTATTATTGGATAATTAAATTGGTATTTAATTTTATTAAAGACTTCAGGGGTTTGATAATTGAGGTTGCAATGTTCTGATGCAAATGGCAAAAGAATCAGTGAAATCTTAAACTTAACCAATATAACTTAAATCATGGCTCCCAAATGTATTGTCCACAGCCACAACCACAAAGCAAATGTTCTCACTTGCACATACATTATCCTCCAATTCTAACTACTAGACACAGGCACTGGATATATCTTTTTTTTTTTTTTTAGAAAAGAAAACAGACTGGAAGCTTAATTTTTCTGACCCAATGTAATATGATTGGTAGTGGCAGAGCTTGTACTCAAGCTGAGGTGTCCTTCTTTCAAACTCAGTACTCTTCACAATGAACCATCTTTTTACTACACCATGTGGAGTATGGTAAAGCTTTGTGTATCACCACACTTGGAAGACGTCTGGCAAACAACCTTATCCAGGAGAAAGATGAAGTTGGTGAGGAGACTAGAACTATCCTATCCTCTGAAAAATGTTTTAGGAGGTGAAAAATGTTTTAGACCAGAGTGTTTGTTGCCACTCCAAGTGTGAGCCATTACAAATTCAGAATCTGAATCAGCATCTGCATTTTAACAAGATCACAAGGTGATTTATGTAAACAGTGCAGTTTGAAAAGCACAGGTTTAGCAGAATTTTGAGGGCTTTGGGAATATCTGAGGGCAAAACAGGACTAGACTCATGTCTCATTGTTACAAAGGCCAAACATAGAACTTTGGAAAAAGTCACAAAGATTGAAATTAAGGTTTCAAAAAGTAATTTTATCACCATGTGTTCTAAAAGAGAACTCAAAGAAAGAGCTTTCCATTGTAAGGAGTGTTCAAGTGCATCTGGATGACTGACCATGTGTCATGATTTCACAGAGGAAATAGAAAAATTCAATAACTATTTGAGCCAGTCTCAAAAGGTAAATTATTGAGCACCAAGACCCATGCAAGTCATTGGAGATCTTGAGTAAATTAGGTACTATACTTCCTTTCAAGAGGACCATGGTTTATTTGGGTAACTGGTAAGTAAAAGTCAATGAGATGTTATATGATGAAATGCTAAAAAGAGTAAGTATTGGATTCTATAGGGGTGCAGAGAAAGGGCACTAGTCTGAACCCAGGAGATGGCAGAAGTAATGAAAAAGAAAATAGGTTGGAGATAGAGAAAAAAATGTGTGAATTGATTGTAACTTGGTGAATGATGTCATCATCAAATCGAGTTTTGGCTGAGGTAAAAAGCTGAAAGGAGTGGAGCTCCCTATGATAGTCTGGGATTCTATGTTGCAGAGGATGAGGCAAATAGAGGAGTTGGGGAGAGGAGAGGAATAGAGTGGGTGATGGGGAAGGTCTGGGATGAGCTGAATTTATTATTTTTTATGTCTTCATCCTTTCAATTAACATAATACCAAGCACTGCCCTAGTTGCTCACCATTCAAAAAAGAATTACACGTGGTCTCTGTTCTTAAGGAGTACATAGCTCAATGAAAGAGACAGACATAAGGTAAGTGTGATAGAGGCACAACACGTGAAAGGAGCACACAATAACCCCACAGTTTAGTAGGAAAAGGAAGGCAAAGAGGATCAGAAGAGGTTTTGCACACAGAAGGAAACATCCTAAATATACCCTAAAGGATAGAATGTTACAGATAGTGAAGACCTAGAGACTTAAAGTTGAATGAAGTTTCTGATAGATTAGATCTAGTTCTAAGTAGCCAGAAAGTTGACATGTGATTGTGGGGCAATAGGATGAGGTTAAAAAAAATAGGATGAAGATTGTGGGGGAATAGGATGAGGTAAAAAAAATAGGATTGATTGCATGAAGCCCGATCTGAGGAGGTAGGAGGTAGGGAGGGTTTAGGGAGGAGAATGGTGTGATCAGATCTACATTTAGGAAGATTGGAATGCAGGGATGAGTGTGTGTTCAAATGAACGTTGTGTCAGGCAACTGCAAGAGTAGGGCTGGGGAGGCAATGTTTCATAAACCCTAGAAAAGATAAACAAGACTAGAACAAGGAAATGACTCATTTCAGAGGTCAAAATGACATGATCATTTTGAATGAGTAATTTAGAGGATTCATATGTGGCTTAGATATGTGTATGGTGTGGAGGAAGGAATCAGCAATAAAGGCAGGTCGCAAAGTTATTAAGCCTGAAAAAGGCAGTCAAAAGTACGGGGCAGAGTGAGTGGCTGGAATTGGTTAGTAAATTTGGTGAGGTGGACTAACTTGGTCTGAGCCATTCCTCTTTTTGGGACCCTTGTGGGCACTGGAAGCAAGGCTTAGAGATTGATTGCTTAATGCCTCCCACAAAATCCAGGGGCTTTAAACTGAGTTTCAAGGATGGACAGGTGCTTGGGGGTGGGAGGCGTGAGTTTCCTAAGTTGAATAGTAAACGTATTGTGTCTATATCAAATTCAGAATTTTCAGCTCCACCTTTGACCTACCTCCTCCCCAGCACAAAAAGTACCAAATGGCTGCTGTGTGTACATGTAGCTAAAAGTTGTGGCTGGAATGTCTGTCCAAACCCAGGGTCAGCACTGTGGAGGATGGGAGTGTAGTTTAACTTGGGGCCAGCTTGATCTCTTCCCATACAGGCTGAGAGAGAAATGGCACTCAGTAGACTAAGCTTAGAAGCACAGGCCAGCCTACTGATTTGTGCCTATTTGATGAGGGAATGGTCATAGAGACCATAGCAGGTATCAGGGGAAATTAATGAGGAGGGGTCACTGAATGTTGCAGAGCATTTAGGCTCCAGGCTTCATTAAGTCTGTTGCCTGGGGCTGGGTTGTGACCTAAACGCTCAGGAGGAAGCTTTTCTTCTGCTTTGTGAACTCAGGAGATCCCTGTGTCAGAAAGAATTCTTCTGGTACTTGTAGAACAAGAGAGCCCTGTCATTCTCTCCCCCATGACCTTTGAGGCATCCTGGAGCAGGCCAGGTTTTGCTCTACGCAAGGATTGTTGAGTAGTGTGAAGCACAAAGCTATGGAGTTGTAGAGTGAGGGAAGCTGCAAAAAGTGGCAGAGCTTAGCCTTGCCTGGTCTTTCCTGCTGTTTGTGGTGAGGCTCACCTACTGGAGACCCCACCTTGGATGGGTGAATTGTTTGCCTTTGTTTTTTTTCTTGGCAAGGCTAAAATAACTCTGAAATGGAAATATCAGTGTCCTTGTTAAGTACTTAAACATGGCATATCAGTCTGTTTCCACTCTGAAAACAGAAAACCCCCTAGTAATTAGAACAGGTTAAAATTAATATAAAGGTTTATTAACTGTAAAAGGTGACTACTAAAGGGTTTAACATGGAACTCCAAAGAATACAGAGATAGCACATGGAGAAAGCAGCTACTACTTGTAGGGCAAAGGAAGAGTATCAAGGAACTAAGAACTAAGAAGAGCCCACTCGAGGCTGAGATAGAGAGCTTATTGAAGAGAGTATGGCTACCACAGGATATACAACAGACCAGTTGTTAGAAACTTGCTAGTGAGTATGGGCTAGAGCTGGCTTCCATGAAACTGACCATGTGTGTTAGAGAAACTAGCTGGCAGGTGCCAACTGGTGAGCAAAGACCGCAGAGGTCACTGCCACTGGGCTGCCACATGATCAGCTTAGTGTCCCTCTTCCTCTCAGCTGACAAAGCCTAATATTGAACCAAGTGGCAAAGGAGACTTGCTTTCGAGCAATTTATAACCCAGTGTCATAAAGCTGGGAGAATGTCTTTGGAGCTGAAGGCAGTGAAGTGGTAACTGACACACTCATAAAGACTGTTTAAGTCAGATCAACAGCATTAACTCAGATCAATCAACATTTTGTTTGTAAGGAAATGAAATAATTGGTACTTGTCTAGCATAAAAGTGGATAACTCTTTTATGTCCAGATAATATGATTATGTACATAGAAACCAAGACAGTCTACCATAAAATAGACAAAACAATCTATTGGAATTGATAAAAGAAGTGTATGAGGTGTATGAATATATAAAAATTAAGAGATCCTTCTCCTATCTTGGGAATAACCTATATAAATTAAGAGAAATCACATTTATGACAGCAAAAAGTAGCAAAATGTTTAAGAATACGTATGTTAAGAAAGTTAAGGGACCTATGTGATGAGGAAATCCAACAGATTATGAAAAGACTTAAAATAAGACCCATCTTCTAGGATGGTAAGAAATAATACTTAAAAAAATGCCAACATTCTGTATATTAATTCTAATTTTAATGAAACTTAAGCAGGAATTCATTTGTTTCTTTTCTTTTTCTTTTTTTGAAATAGACAAATGATCTGAGATTCAAATAAAAGATTATGTTCAAAAAAAGGCCAAGGCATTTTTAACAAAAAAGAATGAGTGTAGTACTTACTTATGCTATACATTTATTAATCTAATTTTATTTATTTTTAAAGTGTATTTTACTGTGTGTTAGTTTTTTTTAAAATGTTTATTTCTTTTGAGAGAGATAGTGTGCATGAGCAGGGGAAGGGCAGAGAGAGACAGAGAGAGAGAGAGAATCCCGAACAGTCTCCACATTCAACATGGAGCCTGACACAGAAGGGCTCTATCTCATGACCACAAGACCATGACCTGAGCTGAAATCAAGAGTTGGAGATTTAACTTGCTGACTCACCCAGGCACCTCGAACTTTAAATTCTAGAAATTAAAACAGTACAGTATTAGCATTGGATTAAACAAGTATGTATTTAAAAAGAACCAAAAGTATATTTAAGCATTATGCAGAAGCTTAATGTATGATAAAACTAAAATTTAATAACTTCAGTTAGGTTAATTTAATAATTGGCCACCAAAAGGGAAGGAAACAAAATGAGATCTTCTTCATATTTTATACAAAATAGATTTATAGAAGAATTTATAAAATCCTTACAATTAAATCAATAAAATTAGAAGAAATATCAGGGTTGGGTAGATTATCTTAAAGCATGAAATTACAAAATCTCAAGGAAAAAGGTGGTCTTACTTAATGACAGAAAATTTTTAAATTTTGTATAGGAAAACCATACCATAAAGTTGAAAGATCCCTTCTAGACTAAAAAAATATTTGTAACAGAAGAGACAAAGATGAAATCTTTAATATACAAAACATTCTTACGAATTAACTGGGGAAAAATAACATGGAAATGGTGTCAAGACACCGTGAGGCAATTTAAAGAGGAATTGCATACAAACATTTGCAAAGATGTTCAGCCTCATTATTTAAAAATGCAAATTAAACTGACAATAAGATACCATTTTTTTACCCAGATGACTGGCAAAACTATTTTAAAAATGCAAATCACAGTGACAATAAGATACTATTTTTCACCCAGATGACTGACGAAACATCTAGTTCTGTGGCTGTTGCAAGAAAATGAGAATATTTATCTGTGAATTACCTGTGAATTACTCCCAACATTTTGATCCAAAATATTTAGCAAAATTTGATAAACAAAAACAATAATAATAACACATATACTGTGACCTCTGTAATTGGATTCCACTTATCCAATTTTGGGAAATGTGTATTACAAAAATACAAGCTCCAGTGTAAAAACATGTGTTAAAGGATGTGTAACATAATTTCATAGTTTCAAGTTTATAAACTGGGTATAAAAAGAAACAATATTTTTTAATGTTTATTTATTTATTTTGAGAGAGGCAGAGTGCATGCAGGGCAGGGGCAGAGAGAGAGAGAGAGAGAGAGAGAGAGAGAATGCTGTCAGCACAGAGCCTGACATGGGGCTTAATCTCATGACTGTGAGATCCTGACCTTAGCTGAATTCAAGAGTTGGATGCTTAAACGACTGAGCCACCCAGGTGCCCCAAAAGACAATAATATTCTTAATTTCCAAAACTAACTTTAAATTCAAACCTTAATCCACTTGCTTTCTAGGAAACAACTTGATTTAGATGCCTCCAGATAAATTCAGTTCAAAAAGAAATTTTTAAAAAACATTAAGTATAATTTCCTAGTGTCTTGTCTCAGATGGTGAGATTTTAGCTGAGCTTTGAGGGAAGAGAGGACTAGGTCCAACAAGGAGGTAAATGTGTATGTGCATGTGCGTGTGTGTGTGTGTGTGTGTGTGTGAGAGAGAGAGAGAGAGAGAGAGAGAGAGAGAGAGAGTTGGTTGAGTAAACAAAAGAGGCATATCCCAATATATAACAATAATGATATTGAACTGAAGGTGAAACTGAAACTAAGATTATCACAACTGACCAAGATAACTTTCCCCTCCTCAGCTGGGTTTGAACACCTACATAAGGGAATGTTTATTGCTGCAGTGATTATGACTTTCTGAATGCATTACAGCAGACAAGCAAGATTAGCCCCTGACTACTGAGATATGCATAATGTCCCAAAGAATGTGATGCCTTCCAGGAATTTGATGTTCTTATTTCTCCAAGTGGATGGTGTTCTATTTTCATTCTGCCTGAGCCTAGGAAAGAGAAGGTAAGTCTTTATTTAGAAGTCACTAAATTTATATAGTGTTTTAACTTTTACAGGTAAACTTTATGAATTCATCCTTAAAATTCTCAAATTTTGTAAAATAGGAAATATAATCATCTCATTTTATAAGTATAGCAATTAAGACTTATAGAGTTTTAATGATTATACTTGGTAGAACTAGGACTTGCACTAAGATATTTCCTTTTTTTTTTTTTTATGGGTTTTTCTTTTTTTTTTTTTGAGAGCCAGAGAGAGACAGCATGAGCAGGGGAGGGTCAGAGTGAGAGGGAAACACAGAATCCAATGACAGGCTCCAGACTCTAGAAATAGCTGTCAACACAGAGCTCGATGCGGGGCGCGAACCCACGAACAGTGAGATCATGACCTGAGCCAAAGCCAGATGCTTAACCGACTGAACCACCCAGACACCCCTCCTTTTTTTTTTTTTTTTAAGGAGATTCATTTACTAATTCTTTTCTTTTTTTTTCTTTTATAGTTTATTTCAAATTGGTTTCCATATAACACCCAGTGCTCATCCCAACACATGCCCTCCTCCATGCCCATCACCCCCGTTCCCCTCTCCCCCAGCCCCATCATCCCTCAGTTTGTTCTCAGTATTTAAGAGTCTCTTATGGTTTGCCTCCCTCCCTCTCCTTAACTATTTTTTCCCCTTCCCCTCCCCCATGGTCCTCTGTCAAGTTTCTCCTGTTCCACATGTGAGTGAAAACATATAGTATCTGTCCTTCTCTGCCTGATTTACTTCACTTAGCATAACACCCTCGAGTTCCATCCATGTTGCTACAAATGGAAGATATTTTCAAACCAATATCCATGCTATTTTCTCTAAACCAGTGTTTCCCAATTTCAGGTGTCATGTATCACCTATATAATTTTTGCCCAACTATAACCTTAATATTACTTACTTAAGACAATTCAAATCTAAGACTTCTACTGGGTTTTTTATTTTTCATATTTTCATAGCCATATTTATGAAATATGTTGATGTGTTAGCTATTTTTTCCTAATATATGTTAAAAACAAATACATAGCTATAAATTCTATTTAAGTGAGAAATATTGCTTTAAACAGACCAAATCCCTCTCATAATAGAAGCTTTAAAAGAGTTGACTTTATTAATAATTATGAAACTTGATTAATGAAAAACAGCAGGGAATTACTTAAGGACCAACCCTTCTCTACTCTTTGTGGGTGGAGATGGGCAAGGCAGGAAGAATCAAAATTTGAAATTATACTTTATGAATGTGGTAGGTATTCTTCAAGAAGTGGCAGTCTTCACCATCACTTCCTTCCTTCCCTTTGTGTGTATGCCTCTCCACCCATCAAAAATTGGAGCTATTAATCCTTGCCCTGAATCTGGTCTGGTCTTATGACTTGCTTCACATAATAGAATGTGGTAGAAGTGCTGTGCCAGCTCTTGGCCTAACTTTAACAGGGTTGGCAGTTTGGGGAAGCCAGCCACGATGCTGTAAAGTAGTTTGGACTAGTCTAATCAATTATGTGAAGCCATATGAGGGAAAGAGAAAGGCCACACTGAGGAGCACCAAAGTACTAAACATGTGAGTGACACCATCTTGGACCTTCAAACCCAGCCCAGAGGCCAGCTCTACATAATCCCAGACAACTTCGGTGGAACAGGAGAATGAGCCTCCCCAAATTCTGACACATAAAATTATGATAAATAATAAATCATTTTAAGCCACCAGATTTTGGCATAGTTTGTTATGTAGCAATAGATAATTGAAACAATAATTATGGACCACAGCATTGGAAATCCCTGAGCTCTTCTGCTTTATAGCTGAGTATGGTAAAGACTTCTGGTTGTTTCCCATTGCTCTTAATGTTCTTCTTTCTCTCACAGTAGTAGGAACCCCAAGATTTAGCTGGGAACATAGCAGTTAGAAAATGAAGATTACATTTCCTAACCTCTTTTGGTGTTATATATGTCCATGAGACTAAGTTCCAGTCAGTGTGATAACAGAATAAATACATACAAATTCCTTTTTGGTTCTTAAAGATGGGAGACAAGCTCTTATCTACCCAAATTCCTTCATCCTGCTGCTTGGAATATGGGTGATTTTGTACCACACAGATAGGTATACTCTCTAGTTTTGATGGAGGAACAAGATGGATGTCTGGGTCCCGGCATGATTTTATGGAGCAGAACTACCATCCTTAAAGACCATCTGCTTATTACATGAAAGAGAAACTTCCATTTTCTTTAAATCTCTGTTCTTTGTTACATGTGGCTGAATTTTTATGATAATTAATTAATTTGTTTTCTGAAGAGCTGCAGATCTTGGAAATAGTGATGCTCAGGAGAAGAAATATAAAGGTGATGAACCCATGAACTGCCCTAGTAGTTTTCCAGGAGACCAAAATAGCTGCCAAGGGAGTAACTTGGAAGTAGGTATGATTGGCTACTTAGCTTGGGGAGGTAGTCACTAGCAAGTATAATCCTCACAGATTAAAAACAAAAACAAAAACAAAAGCCTATGTGCTCTGGCTGAGTATATGTATGGCTTCCGAGTGTGCTAAATTCAGGAAATAGTCTCTGGATCTTATCCCCTGTCTAGTATTCTGAATTAAACTTTAGACCTGGGTTCTATCTGTGCATTACTTATTTGTGGTCCACTAGACTGTGAACTCTATAAACCATATTCTATGGGCCCAGGGCAAGAGCTCTGCATAAGTTTCCTATCCAAAATCTTATCTTTCTCCTTCCTTAATAAAAACTTAGGTTTGAAAAAAAAAACTCTGTAGTTAAAAAAGTCTATTTCTCAGACTCCTTTGTAATATGGAGGGTATCTGATACAGTTTCTGCCACTGAGATAAGTAAAAGTCATAAATGGGAAATTTCTGGGAAAGTTTTGTTCTTGTAATAAGTGCTACTGCTACCCCCTTCTTCCTTGTGATTTTCTTCTAATTCTTCCTGCCTGGAAAATGGATGGGAGGATGGAAGTGGAACAATCATTTTGTGGCCATAAAAATAAAAACAAGAAGGAGTCTGGGACACTTATATAATCATGGAACCTGAATTAACTCCAAATTGCTGTTTTATGAGAAAAAAAACATTATTTGGTTAAGTGTTATAATCGAGTTTCTTTTATAGTCAGTCAAATGAAATACCTTGCATCCTCATCATTTTACTAAACCAAACAATCTGCAGAATTAAAGGATAACAATCATGTAGAAATGCCACACTTAAAATACATGGTGGTTGGGTACTACTGATTTCATGTATCTTTCAAGGAACCAGAAACTCTAGTGTAGAAGGGTCTATGTTGGTGAGATATGACATACCATATATATGTATGGTATATAAATGTATACATTTAAACTTTTACTGAGTCATGTCTCTTCCCATTTATATGTTCAGTGGCTGAAATCACCAATCCAATTGCATATTATAGAGTTGTAAACTTTAAGCTTAAAAATGAATGTTTTAGGGGCAGCTGGGTGGCGGTCCGTTAATTGTCTGACTTTGTGATCTTACAGTTTGAGCATTCAAGCTCCTATCAGGCTCTCTGCTGACAGCTCAGAGCCTGGAGCCTGCTTCAGATTGTGTCTCCTTCTCTCTCTGCCCCTCCCCTGCTCATGCTCTGTCTGTCCCTCTTTCTCTCAAAAATAAATGAAAACATTTTTAAATAATTTTCAATGAATGTTTTATTCATAAATTTTGTTTATAATTCCATGAGAATACAACGAATCTTCTTAAAAAGTTATTCATTGCAGCAAATAGCTCATAGTAATGCAGTTCAACTAGAAACAGTGCATTCTACATAATAAATGCTTTCTTTGTACCCACCTCTTCTAACTCTGTAGAGGGCTCCTCTGCTTCAGAGGGACAGTACAGACTTGTGTGGACAGAAAGGCCAAGGGAAAAGTAGAAGGAAGAAACATTTAGGGGTAGTGGACTGACAGAGATGAGGAGCCCTATAGAAAGCTTCTGAACATGGGATGTCACCACTTATAGACAAAGACTGTTACTATAGGTAGAGCACATGTGGAGGCTCCAAATGAACAGGAGACTTTTTCTAGTGACAACATGAATGAGTATTATGGCTGAATCTGGAACTCTACATGTTAGGTTCCAATCCAATGTTACTCTCTGCAATTTTGCAGAGCCTCAATTCACTCATTAAAGGAAGACATACATATCTCATTAGCTTTACTTAACATTTTAACTTGCTAATTTGTAAGTATAAATTATATTTTATTATGTGTTTATACTTGTGGATATTTTGTTCTTACAGCTTCACTGGCCTGCAGGAATTGTGTTTAATGAAAATAGGGTTGGTATTGGAGTCAGAAAACTGGATTGGAATCCTGGTTAAGCCATAGACCTAGTTGTATAATTTTGTGCAACTCTTATCTGTAAGCCTCAGTTCCCCCATAGGAAAAATAGAGATAATATACATCTTAAAGTGTGTTAGGAAGCTTTTATAAAATCATGTACCACTCCCACAGGACTCCCTAGCAAAACTGAAGAGATGGAAGATAGAATCATTGAACAGGGGTGAGGCTAAAACAACATGGGTTAGCAGGAGTCTCACATTCAAATGCTTACTAGTTTATATAGGTATTATAAAGGTGTGAGGTAGGCAAGTGAGGCTGTGGTGATTTACAGAGTACTGGCCCTGAAAGGCTTTTAAGCTCCAACTGATTGTTGCTATGCAAAAATGTAGGCTTAGAATTTCTGCTTTTTAAGGAGATTACAGGAATTTGGGTGTTCATGTTTTAAAACCTTGCTTTCAAAATGATGGCAAATATTTCAGAATGTTAAAAGATTGTTAGACCAAATAACATAACTGTGGATGTAGCTAGTGGGCTACTGGTTTGTTATCTTTAGGTTTCACTGAATTTTAGGGGAGGGCTTTAATTTATCTTTTTCCTGGCTGAAGAATAGGTCCCTTTGGCTGAGGAAACTCTTAAGAAATATCTGAGGTTCTTGTCTCCAACATGGCTTTCTCATTTACCTTCCAAGTAAACAGGCTCCATTAATATATATATATACACACACACACACGCACACACACACACATATATTTCTGGCAAAGTTTTGAGTGCAGACAGCTGCTCACAAACAGGAGAGTTCAGCCAAATCTAAAGATGTTAAGAGGAAGTTGCATTATTTCATTTGGAACAATGAATGGGCAGAGGAAATATTGGCTCTGTATGAAGTAAGGATGATTGAATGTGACCAGAAAATGGCCAAGAACATGAACATTTAAAAGAAGTCATCTAAAATAGGCTCACTGGGGCATCAGGAAAAAACCTTATTTTTTTTAACCCAATGTCCAGCATCTTTTAGTTTGAAATTCTTAGGTATAGGACCAATTGTAGTTAGTATTGTCAGGTGTTTGTGAATATGATACACTTAAATCTTATTGTCTGAACATTTTGGTCATGGTCTTTATTTTTTAGAGTATCATCTTGGGGAAGGAGTTTTCTCTGCTTCTGCCTCATCCTAGCGAGGGAAGCCACATACTTATGCCAAGGTAGGATTTGACAAATACTTCTTGAAACATAGGTTAAATTTATTAGAATCAACTACTGGAAAGTTCAAATTCCTCATAGTGTGTTGTTTGTTACAGAGTAGGATTGGAACAATTATGTGGTGGGAAGTATAATTGGAAAGAAAAGGAGAGATCAGACCTATTGGGTGCTGACTCTGTTCTACACCCTATGCTAGCTGATCTCTTGATAATCACTTTCAGGTGTGTAGATTTCTGGACCCCCTTCCAACTCAACAGTAGAAACTCTGTAAGCTACTTATTTCTTTCCTCATAAATCTTAAGAGAAGGGCTCAATTATAAAAAAAAGAAAGAAAGAAACTTTCTGTTGTCTAGATAAGTACTTTATATTATATATGTCTATATATTATATATCACATTACATATCCATATATATTATGTATCTACATATCTACCATATCTATATATTACTTATATTATCTACGTATCACTGCATACTATCTATGATCTGTGTATCTATATTTTATGTTATATATTTATTTATATATGTTATATAAATAGATACTATCTATATCTTTACATTTTCTTTTTTAATTATTTATTCTAATTTATTTTTAAATTTACATCCAAATTAGTTAGCATATAGTGCAATAATGATTTCAGGAGTAGGTCCCAGTGATTCATCCCCTATGTATAACACCCAGTGCTCATGCTCATCCCAAGTGTCTTCCTTAATGCTCCTTACCCATTTAGCCCATCCCCCCACCCACAACCCCTCCAGCAACCCTCAGTTTGCTCTATATTTGTCTCTTACGTTTTGTCTTCCCTTCCCTTCTGTTCATCTGTTTTATATCTTAAATTCCACATATGAGTGAGGTCATATGATATTTGTCTTTCTCTGATTTCATGTAGCATAATACCCTGTAGTTTCCTTCATTGTTGCAAATGGCAAGATTTCATTCTTTTTGATCACTGAGTAATATTCCATTGTGTGTGTATATACATATATATATATTTATAATGTATGTTTACATTAAATATATATGTATATGTGTATATATGTGTATGTGTGTGTGTGTATATATACACACATATATATATATATCCATCCTCTTTATCCATTCATCTGTTGATAAACATTTGGGCTCTTTCCATACTTTGGCTATTATCGATGGTACTGCTATAAACATTGGGGTGCATGTGCCCCTTTGAAACAGCACACCTGTATCCCTTGGATAAATACCTAGTAGTGCAATTGCTGAGTTGTAGGGTAGTTCTATTTTTAATTTTTGGAGTAAGCTCCATACTGTTTTCCAAAGTGTCTGCACCAGTTTGCACTCCCACCAGCAGTACATCCCCACCAACATCTGTTGTTTCCTGAGTTGTTAATGTTAGCCATTCTGATGAGTGTGAGGTGGTATTTCATTGTGGTTTTAATTTGTATTTCCCTGCTGATGAGCGATGTTGAGCATTTTTTCATGTGTCTGTTTGCTATCTGGATATCTTCTTTGGAGAAGTGTCTATTCATGTCTTTATCCATTTCTTCACTAGATTATTTGTTTTTTGGGTGTTGAGTTTAATAAGTTCTTTATAGATTTTGGATACCAAGCCTTTATCTGATATGTCACTTGCAAATATCTTCTCCTATTCCATCCAGGGCCTTTAGTTTTGCTAATTGTTAATTTCGCTGTGCAGAAGCTTTTTAATTTGATGAGGTCCCAATAGTTCATATTTGCTTTTGTTTCCCTTGCCTTCAGGGACGTGTTGAGTAAGAAGTTGCTGCGCCCAAGGTCAAAGAAGTTTTTGCCTGCTTTCTCCTCTAGGATTTTCATGGCTTCCTATCTTATGTTTAGGTCTTTCATCCATTTTGAATTTATTTTTGTGTACGGTGTAAGAAAGTGGTCTAGGTTCATTTTTCTGCAGGTTGCTGTCCAGTTTTCCCAGCACCATTTGCTGAAGAGACTGTCTTTATTCCATTGGATATTCTTTCCTGCTTTGTCAAAGAGTAGTTGGCCATACGTTCATGGATCCATTTCTGTATTCTCTATTCTGTTCCATTGATCTGAGTGTCTGTTTTTTGTGCCAATACTGTATTGTCTTGATGATGACAGCTTTGTAATACATCTTGAAGTCTGGGATTGTGATGCCTCCATCTTTGGTTTTCTTTTTCAGGATTGCTTTGTATATTAGGGGTCTTACATTTTCATCAAATTCTCCTGCTTGGATTTTTTCCTCTTCCAAAAGCCACCTTGTATTGATGGTTTTACTCTATATTAGGGTACAGATAGAATAGTGGTTAAACTCTGAAGATGCACTTCCTGGACTTAAATCCTGATTTTCTGGGGGTACCTGGGTGGCTCAGTCGGCTAAGTGTCCAACTTTAGCTTGGGTCATGATCTCATTGTTAATGAGTTTGAGCCCCACCTTGGGATCTGTGCTGACAGCATGGAGCCTGGAGCCTGCTTCATATTGTGTGTCTCCCTCTCTCTCTGCTCCTCCCCCACTCATGCTCTCTCTCTCTCTGTCTCAAAACTAAAAATTAAAAAACATTAAAAAAATAATTAAAATAAATAAATCATGATTTCCTAAACCACAGTATCCTAACCTATAAAATGGGGATACTAATAAGGTAATCTCATAGATTATAATATTACATGAAATAGTACTTAATATAATAGTAGCTATTATTATTATTTGTTCCTTATATCAACTGTGGAAAATAGATATAACCTAAATTTTATAGATGTGGAAACAAGAGAAAGTATGACCATCTTTTTAAAAAAATTTTAATGTTTATTTTCAAGAGAGGAGACAGACTGAAAGCGGGGAAATGGCAGGGAGAGAGAGAGACACAGAATCTGAAGCATGCTCTGAGCTGTCAGCACAGAGCCCGACGTGGGGCTCGAACTCACAAACTGTGAGATCATTACCTGAGCTGAAGTTGGACGCTTAACTGACCCAGGTACCCCAAGAAAGTACAATAATCTTAAAAGACTTTTATTTTTTTCTTCAGAAGCAATACCACTCATAGGAAGTTATATATTCTTGTTGATTCTTTTAGTCCTAGTTAAGGAATAGAGTTTCTACCAAGACTGATAATTTTCTTATTCATCATGATGCCAGAAATAGGCTAATGGAGCACTGGTTTTCTTGGTTGTATCAAGTGATTTGGCTAAAAAATGCATTACAAAATATAAACATAATAGGTGCATTCTCAGGTGCAGAATCAAAATACCAAATGGGAATCTTCCCTGTTGCTAGCACTGCAGGGTGGTACAAAAGGATGACAAAACATAGTTTCAAACACGAGGCTTTCAGAACTTTTATTTGTGGTGGAGAAAACAACACTACCAGGTATACCTGTTTCAAGCTTTTTTCATTTAAAAAAATCTAGAAAACAATTTAACAAGGTTTAATCTCTGTGTAAGACAGCCTGACTGGCAGCCAATATCTCCCCAACAGTTCAGAGAAGAGAATTCTTCTCGTTTTCCAAACTGACCCACTTTTAAAAAAGGAAGAGGCTAGTCTAACCTCCAAGGAAACATGGAGCTAAAAGAGGGGAGGGAACTGGGACTGAAGAGAGGTTAAGATCACATTTCCTTCTTCAGCTCAGTTAGTCGCCCTTAAATGAGCCATAATATCTGAGCTTCATTTTTGTGCTTCTGTTGAGTGTAGTCATAATAGAATCCTTGCTTTCTATCTGAGATGCTTTTCCAGATGAGATAGTGCACACGAAATAGTGGTTGTGGAAGCTTTTCAAAAGGTATAATAAATAAAAATATAAGGAATTTTTAATATTTCAGCTGCAGCTTGAAAAAATGATAAAAGGCAAGTTAAGTTAAATTTTTATTTTATTTTTTTTATTTTTTTTTTATTAAACTTTATAGTTTATTGTCAGGTTGGTTTCCATATAACACCCAGTGCTCTTCCCCACCAGTGACCTCCACCAAGACCATCACCCCGCTTTACTTTTTCCCCTTCCCCTTCCCCCCTCAGTTTGTTTTCAGGATTCAAGAGTCTCTCGTGTTTTTTCTCCCTCCCTCTCCCTAACTCTTTTTCCTCCTTCCCCTCCCCATTGTCCTCTATTGGGTTTCTCCTGTTAGACCTATGAGTGCGAACATATGGTATCTGTCC